>JAHSUH010005458.1:0-55401 GCA_025388415.1 Cynanchum wilfordii | reverse complement strand
CTTCGGCTGCTCGCGGGGGCCCGTCATCGCGCGATGGCGCGGCGGCTAAACGAAAACGTCCAAAACGACATCCGGGCCATCGAGGAGCAGGCGAAAAAAACCACCACCGCCGCCGCCGACGAAAACAACAACGACAACGACAACGACAACGCGTCGAGCGCGCGATGGCGGCGGCGGCTGGAGGCCCCCGGGCCGGCGAAGGTCGGGGGGGGGGCTTTTTTCAGCCCCCCAGCAGCGCCCCCCTCCGGCCGCGTCGTCGTCGTCGGGGGGCTGGCGGGGGCGACGACGGACGACGACGACGACGCGCCTTCGCCGCGAGGACGTCGCCGCGATTCACCCGTCCCTGCGAGCGAAGATCGCGCGCGGGGCGATGCCGTTTTTCGACCTCCCGCGGCGAAAAGCGGCGTCCGCGCCGGCCCACCGCTGGACGCGCTTCTACCTCGCCCTGAACCTCTTCAACAGCGAGGCGGTGTTGCCCTTCCTGACCGAGGCGCTGCTCGCGTTCATCGAGGACGAGCTCGGGCCCTTTTTCGACATCCGCACGTCCGTGGTGGTGGTGATCTACGCGAACCCCTCGGACGACTTGACGGGCCCGCTGATCGAGTCCCTGCTCGTCCCGTCCTTGCAAAGGGCCGGCGTCGAGGCCGTCTTCGCGAGCGTGCGGGGCAGCTGTCTGGGCTACGCCCGACGTCAGCCCTGGCACGAGCGGATCGAATGGCTGCAGTGCGTCCGCAATAAGGCGATGGAGCCGCTGCAAGAGCTCGGGATGGCCATTTTCCCGCGCGCGGGGGGTTCACAGCCCCGCCAGGCCGCCGCCCGCCCTCCCGACCTCGCGTTTCTAAACGACATCGATCTGGAGGGGTTAGGCAGGCGAAAAGGGCATTCGCCTCCCCACGAAGGGAATAAAAATCAAAGGAAAGGAGAGCAAGAAAAAGAAACAGAAAAAGAAGAGGAAGAGGAGGGAGGAGGACGGTTTGGTGGTGTTATTTCTGAACGACATCTTCTTCCACCCGCGGGATCTTACACGGCTGCTGGAGACGACCCCGGAGGCCCAAATGGCGGCCGAAGACGAGGAGGACAACACCTTCCCCAAGGCCGTCCGAGCTGACAAAGGAACGCGCGTCAAGGGGGGGCATAGTGATCCTGCCAACCCTAATAATAAACATGGAAATAAAAAAGGACCCATGGCGTCTTCCTCGACGGGTTCCGTGGGGGGGGATAACGCCCGTGGGGGGTTCGACATCGCGTGTGGGATGGATTTTTATTATCTCTTTTACGACACCTGGGTCGCGCGGGATCGTCGGGGGCAGCCTTTTCTGCCGTACATGCCCTACACCAACGACCCCCCCACACGCAACGCCATCGCCCGTATACTGGCTCATCGCCATACTCCTAACCCTCACCAAAGGTCCTCCTCGTCGTCTGTTCCGGCGGCCAAAAGGGGGGGAGGGGGTTTTAGTGAAATGTTGTTGGAATGGCGTCGCCGCCATTCGCGGGAGGCTTTTCCCTCCCCGCGGGAGCCCCCCGCCGCCGTCGTCGTCCTCGTGGGCGACGACGACGACGGCGAAAGGGCGAAGAAAAAAACGACCCCCACGAGGACGGCGCTGGGAAGAGAACCGGAAGAAAAGGAGCTAACGGAAGGGCGCGTCGAGGCCCAGCGGGCGGGGAAAGACGATGACGGCCTTCTACCAACGCTGTTGGATCCTTTTTGGACGTACGGGCCGTCAGGTCGGCCCGCCTTGGGGGGGATATCTACCTGTACGTCCCCACGCGGCTTCTTTGTCGACTTCTCCCCCTCGGCTGCCCTTCCCTTCCCGACGGCGCTAACGCGAGTACGACGCCTCATACGCATACAGCGGTCACTAAGACCAAAGACGGCGACGCCAAGGACGAAAAAGACGACCACGACCACGACCGCCAGCACGATACGGACGTGTTCTCGTCGCTCTGGTGGGAGCAGCGGCTGAAGGCGTTGATGCCGCCCCCGCTACCCAGCCGCGAGGCCCGTTCCGTGCAGGGCGGGGCCCATTTGTCAACGACCCCTCCCCCGGAGGAGCGCAACCATCCCACCACCACCCTCCTCGACGACGACGAGGAGAAGAAGAAGAAGAAGGAAAAGAAGAAGGAGAAGAAGAAGAAGAAGGAGGTGGTTTATTTCCACACGCCACCCCTCTCCTTGCGGGTGGTCCGCGCGAACGCGGAGGGCGTTATCGCGACGGTGCCGTATCTCACCCCCGCCCTGGCCCAATCGCCGCTGTTTCGCTCGTTTCGACTGCCCTCGGGGGTGATTTACGACTACGCCGCGAGCGCCGCCGAGGACGCGCCCGAGGAAGGCGCGGCGGAGGGCCAGTTTTGGGCCGCGCTCGAAAATCTCTACGAGCGGGTTCTCGTCCGTCGTCTGATGCGCCTTCGCCGGCCTGGGCGCGGGCCCGGCAAGGGCTGCGATCCTTCCTTTTTCTTCTTCTCTTTTTTCTTCTTCTTCTTCGTCTTCTTCTCGGCGTGATGCTGCGCCCCCCACCCGCGGCGACGCCGTGGGGGACCTTCAGGCGGACCTTCGGGCGTACGTCCGGGGGCGGTTCGCGGGGCTCGACGACGCGCGCGCGCCGTCGATGTTTCGCTGGCTGAAAGCCCCCCCAACGTCCCCTCGCGGGCCCTCGCGTCGTTTTCGTCATCGTTTTCATCGTCGTTTTCGTTTTCATCGTCGTTTTCGTCGTCGGGCGGGTTGCGGGCGGGGTACGTGCGCAACGACGCGGTGTTCTACCGAGCGCGTCGCGCGGTGCTGCGTTTTCGGCATGCGCTCGTGCCCTCGCTGGGGGCCGCGATTGCGCGGCCCGGGCCGGGCCTCGTCGACGTCCGCGCGGACGTTTGCCTGTCCTCGGAGTGCGTGCTGCTCTGCGAGGATGTCCGGCAGGCCGCGGTGCTGCGGGAGGGGCGCGGGGCCGTCGTGCTGATGAACCCCCTCGTCCAAGTGGCGTACGAAAAGCCGCACTTCGATCGCCTGCGCGGCACCCCGCTCTACCGCGCGGCGGGGCTCTTCCGGCTCGCGCGGGCGGCCCAGCAGGCGCGCGAGGGCGCCCGCGGCGTCCTCCGGCGGCGGCG
This sequence comes from Cynanchum wilfordii, assembly GCA_025388415.1. Classification (NCBI taxonomy): domain Eukaryota; kingdom Viridiplantae; phylum Streptophyta; class Magnoliopsida; order Gentianales; family Apocynaceae; genus Cynanchum; species Cynanchum wilfordii. The sequence goes on along the minus strand of JAHSUH010005458.1, from coordinate 52,302 downwards.
CGCCGGCCGAGCCCATCGCGGGGGAAAAAAGGCCGCCGGACCCCTCCCCCGCGACGGTGTCCCCTCCAGGACGACCTCCTCCACGACGAGCTCCCCCGGGGGGGGGGCCCAGAGGCCGCTCGCCGGCCTTGTAATGACCCCCCAGACGCCGCGCCCGCTCCTCTTTTTCTTCCTCTTCTTCTTCTTCTTCTTCTTCCTCCTTTTCCTTCTCGTCGTCGTCCGGCCTGGTGCGCTGGACGAGGGGGGATTTGATCGACTACACCGCCATGTCCTGCGCGGGGTATGCGGGCGAGGGGCTGGGGGGTCTTCTCGCGGCCGTTTTTCGCGCGGCCCGATGGCTGTGCGCGGGGGCGCTGCTGTGGGGTTTTAGCCCGCGACCTCCAGGCGGGCATTCGGGCCAAAGGGCTCGCCTGGCGAGGGCATCGTCTGGTCGACGAGACGACGACGCGGGCTCGTCGGAGGGGGCGGCGGGGGAGGGGAAAAAGGGCGTCGTCCGCCCTCGCGGCGAGGAGGGGCGATGGGGCTCTTGCCGGAGGAGGGCGGGGCCGTCGTCGTCCTCGTCGACGAGGACGACAACCACGACGACGACCACGACGACGACGAGCGCACGACGACGACAACCACGACGATTTTATGGGAAAGCCCCTTTCCCCACAGCCCCTCGACGGCGAGGACGGCGACGGCTTCGACTCGCCAAAGCCGCGAAGGAAGACGGACCAACCAAGACGGCCCTCAACTCGCCCGGATGAGGCTCGTCCTTCCGACGGAGGGGACGAGGAAAAGCCGTCGTCGGGGGGGCCCTGGCGGCGAGGGCTGCACGCCCTGGCCCCGGAGGAGCGGCTTTGGGTGAAGTGGTACGGCACCTTGTCATCGCCGTGGGCGGGGTCGCTCCTTCAAGGACGGGAAAAGGGGAAATGGCGGTTTGGTCCCGATCCAAGAGCCCCGTCCCCGCCGCACGGGCGGCCGTCGTCGTTTCTTCGGCCGTTTGGGCGGCGGCTGCGGCTGCTGCTGGGGCGATGGGGGGGCGGGGCGTGGTCGATCCCCCGACGGGCCTGCCGGGTTTCGCGCAACCTCACGCGTCAGCTATTCGGCAAAACTAGACAAGTCTGGCGAGGACGACAGAGCTGGCGAAGGTGGGGCGGATGGCTTTAGTCCACCAGGCCCGGATCCTCCATTCACCAATTCAGTACCTCATAAAGAACGAACGAACGAAAGAAAGAAAGAAACCCCTTGGACTGGAAGACAGAGAGAGAGCGAGAGAGGGGAGAAGGAGGAGGGGGGAATGGTTCTTGTTTTAGGGAAAAAGGCAGCAGCTGCTTTGCTTTTTATTATTATTCTTATTTATATGGATATATATATATATATATATATATACCATATAAATATATTGCTGGAATGGTTCCCCTTGTATGCTATTTTCCTTCTCTTTTCTTTCTTTCTGTTTGCTTAAATGCTTTGCTAAATAAATACAAAAAGATTGGTAATTTTCTTTGGAGGGGGAGAGGGAGAGGGAAGGCTTTAAATTGCAGAATTAGGCTGATAAAGTAAGTTCATTACACGACGGAGCAATAATCAAAGAAAAGACGTTGATGGGACATTACGACAATTGGTGAACTTTTACTTTTCTGCACATTAGTGATTTTGATGGGTATCCCATAAAAAAAAAAAAAAAAACATAGAAAGAAAAGGAGAGGAGGTGTAGGATGCATCTTGCCTTCTTTTGTGAAGTGACTTCTTTTTTGTTTTTCTTATTATTATTATTCGATATTTTTATTCTTATTTTTCACCCTCCAATTTTCCCTCCTTTTGCCTTCTTTCTCCTCTCTTTTGGGATTTTTTTTTTGGTGTTGTTGCTGTTGTCGTTATGCTGTCGATCAGGATGGAAACAAAAACAAAAAAAAAAATCAGAATCCTAATTTAGATCCAACAACAACCAACCAACCAAACACTTCCCCAAATGCGAAATAGACAAGTTCACCCCAACGAAGAGGGCGACAAGGGCGACAACCACAACGAAAAAAGAATTAAAGCAAAAGAAGAAGAAGAAGAAGCCAAGCGGTGCGTGCGGGATCTTCTCCACGGCAAGGAGGAGGTGTTGAGCTCGTTAGAGCAGGATAAAATTATCACCCATTTCGCCCATCAGCTGCGCGGGAGCACGACGCTTTTGCGTGTTTTGGTTTGCATGCACGTCTTTTTGGCTTTGGTCTACGCGGGCCTGCTTTTTTCGGGCGCCCTCACCGGCGGGATGCGGCCCCCAGAAAGGGAAGTCTTTCATCGTTTACTAAATAGCACGGCGCCTTCCTCTTCCTCTTCCTCTTTTTTGTCGAACAAAATACCAAAAGATAACGTAGACGAAAGCCGTTTCGAGATTTCGCTCCTCTCCTTGTGCATGCTTTCTTCGGTTTTTCTTTTTGTGCTGGCGGGGTATGGGTGCTGGCGGGCGTGTTTGGCGCTTCGTCTGAGGACGGAGGAGCTGCTCAAAATTTTCCCCAAAAGGCCTCCACAAGGAGAGGCGGAAAGCGAAAAGGACCATTTGTTCTCGTCCACGCAAACAGGGGAGGGAACAAAAAAAGTCGTCGTCCCAATACGTTTCATACTAGTCATAATAAGTATTATGACTATTGGAACCCCAAAAGCCCTTTTTTCCAGTACGGGATTGCCCTTTGCGCGTCCCTTCAAGCCCTGTTGTGGGCCTTTGCAATGGCCAGAGCCAATCGAGCAACGCGGGCGATTTATTATCGCATAGACCCCTCATTAGCCCCGTCGTTGTGGTTTGGCATGGCGAGCAGCTTGACGGAATTAATTATTATTTTTTTGCAGCCCTTTTTCCACGCTTTTGTGGGCTCGATGGTGGAATCGTTGTACACGGCGCGAGAAAATTTAATTTCCCTCTCCAAGCTGCGCTACGTCTTCGAAAAGCTCTGAAAAGAGAGAGGGAGAGGGAGAAAGAGACACTCAATGCTAGTATTGTCTACTTATTGGTTTATTTACGCACGGTAGTTATTAACTTGTTTGACTGAAAAGGGGTCTAGTAGTTCAATTCCTTTTATTTTTTTTATTTCCCTTCTTCTTTTTTTTCTCGGTCAATTATTTGCCTTATATCTATATATCTATATCTATAGATATATAGATATACAGGGGAAAAAAAGGGGGGCAGGGGGAAGAAAATAATAAACAAATAAAGAAAGAAAGAAAAACTCGCACACAACAAGCAAAACAAACGAACGAAAGGGTCCCACACGAGCATGCCTGCAGACGAACATCAGCGGAGGAAAAGACAGCGTGAGGAGTGCCCCAGTCCCCTGCCGGGACTGGCCAAGCCTCAGCCCCTCGCGCGCGGTGGGAACACCAAAAATAAAAAGAAAAAAAGAACAACACGAAACCCCTCCCACAAGGGCACGCGTGGTGGTGGGAAAAAAGCCCATTCCAAGGCCTCCGCTGCTCCAACGCCCAACAAAGACGAAAAATACGTCGTGATCATTCAAAACGTGGAGAATGATTTTGCCAAAGTCCACCAACATAACCTCCCCTCCTATTGTCATTTAGTTCCCGAGTTAAACCAAACTTATGCCCATTCGCAAGGGCGTTTGGAGTCCCTCGACGGGGAAAGGGGCTTTTCAAGGGGAGACGCCCCCCAACGCGGGCCGGGGGGCACGAGAGGGCTTTGGGGGCCTCTTCGGCTTCTTCTTCTTTTGCTTCGCTTGCCGCGAAAAAGGCGGCGTTGGCGGGGGCCCAACCGTGCACGTACACCATTTTTTGCCGCAGCGAAACGCGAACGGCGGAGCTGCACGTGCGCGGCCCCGCGGACGCGTCGGTGGGGTCGATTTTCTTCACCCCCCCTCCTCCTCCTCCTCCTCCTCCCACGACGACGACGACGACGAGCCCTCGCGCGCGGGAAAAGGACGTAACTTCGGCGCCTACCGACAAGAACGCGGACAAAGAAGAGGGGAAGAAGGAGAAGCAGAAAGAAGAGAAGGAAGAGGGGAAGAAGGAGAAGCAGAAAGAAGAGAAGGAAGAGGAGGAGAAGGAGAAGGAGAGAAGAGGGAAGAAGGAGAAGGAGAAGGAAGAGGGGGAAGAAGGAGGAAGAGAAGGAGAAGGAAGAAGAGGGGAAGAAGGAGAAGGAGAAGGAAGAGGATAAAGAAAAAGAGAAGGAGGAGAAGGAGAAGGGCTTGGAGATCGGCGAAGCGACGTTCGCGGGGGGGTCGGCGTTGCTGGGGATGGTCCGCGGGCTCTGCCATCGGCCTATTTCACGCACGTCCCGCGCTGTTATGTTCACCTGCCCGGGAAGGCCCCGGGCGAGCCGCTTTTGCCGAGCCCTCGGACACGCCCAAGCGGCGGCCCCTCCGCGGCGGGCAAGGGCGGGAAGAAGAACCCCGAGGAGAGCTTTTCTTCTTCTTCTTCTTCTTCTTCTTCTTCTTTTCTTCTCCCCCAGCGGGACGACGAGGAATCAGAGGAAAGCGCAGGAGCCGGCCTCGTCCCTCGCGGCGGAAGCGACGGACGGCGGGGGGGGCAAAAAAGGCCGCAAAACGGGCACGGAAAAAAACCCGGCAAACGACGAGGGGCCTTCCTGGGGTCGACAATTCCCCGCCCGACAGCGGGATTTAGTCAGCGCGGTGGCCGTGCTTTCCACCACAGCAGCAGGAGGAGCAGGAGCATGGCGGGTGGGGGATGTACGCCGTCATCTTCGCCCCCTGCGCGGCTTTCTTTGCTGCTGGCGGCTGCACGCGGGGCCCTTTCGCGTGGTTTTCCGCCGCCGCGAGGAGCTCTTCGCGGCGAAACGGCTGCTGGACGAATTCCCCCTCGAGGGGACGACCCGCGTTGAGGTGCGGCTCTCCGACGAGCACGCCCGCGGCTTTGCCGACTTCCTGCTCGAGCAGGAGCAGGAGACATCATAATCATAATCATCACATCATCATCATTGAAAATAATAATAATAATAATAATAATAATAATGATCATTATAACTACAGAGTGATGGTGGGTAGGTAGGGAGGGGGGGGGAGAGTATAATAGACACTTTTTTTCTCCTATATATATATATATGACGTTTTTTTTTTGTTTGTTTGCTTTTCCTTTCCTGTCCTTTCCCTTTCTTTTTCTTCTTCTTTTGCTTGTAAAAGTATTTCTATAATAAGATGATGGGGGGGAGGGGCGAATTTGTCCCACCCACCCCCCCGCCTCCACTCCTTGCAAGTAAACAAACAAAAAAGAAAAAAGTTCGACTTATCGCTTGAATATCCACGCAGACGTGTGCGAAGCAGCGTAGAGGAGGGGACGACAAGTCCTGTCTTCTGTAATTCGTTTAAATAGATTAGCTGAATAATAATAAAAAGTACACAAACATGCACACATAAATACATATAGCGTCCTTGATTAGCAGTGTCGATAGCGTTGCGAGGACTCATGTTGGATGTTGTTTATTACTATTATTATTATTATTATCATTTGTCCATTTAATCTACTCCTTTTACCTACTTTTTATCACTGTTAAAAAGAAAAATTTAGCAATACGTCTCCTCTGCAAAAAGTAAAAGGCATCTGCCCACATTACGGGGGAGGGGGCGGGGGGAAGAGGTAAAGGGAAGTAAGAAAAAAAAAAAAAAGGTCGCACTTTGCGTGGGAAAAAAAAGGGGGGGAAGGGGATTTATTTACACAAAAAAAAAAAAAGGTGAGGTAAAACCATCATTTCTTTATTCTATTTTTTTTTTTTCCTGCTCCCCCTTCTTTCTCCTCCTAGACGCACACACATACACACATAAAGGAGGAAATAATAAATAAGTAATACTAATCCTAATAATAAAGCACAAACACAGAAAAAAGAGCCATGGCTCGACGAAGTCGTGTGCCGCGGCACAAATCCGGTCGTCGAAAGCGAAATAAAAACCCCAAATTATCCCCTTTTCAGCTCGAACAAAAACGCGCGCGGTTGGCGAATCAACCGCCAACGCCGAAAACAATCGGCACGAACGAGGACATCCCGCACAGCCAACGGGGCGTCTTCGAGTATTTACAGGCCAAACGCGCACGAATCGAGGAAAAAAGACGAGAAAAACGACAAGAAGAAAACGAAAAGAACGAAAAAGAACCCCGTCTGGGCGTTGGAACGAAATCCTCCGAGGATGTTCTACGGGAAAATAAAGAAGAAGAAGAAGAAAGCGGCCCTATTAAAAATAAAATCAACTGTGGGCGTTCCTCTTTACACGACCTGGGGGGTGAAAAAAAGGCGAAAAAAGCAGCCCGACGAGCGTGCTTGCAAGAAGGGGCTTCTTCTTTTTCTTGTGGTGGCTGTGCGGATTCGCTTGCGCTAAAACGACGAAAAACGGCCGTGGGTGGTTCTTTACTCGACCACCACGACGAAGGGACGGAAGAAAGCGAAACGGAAAATGATGACGAAGACGGAAAAAGAAAAGAAAGCGTCAGAACGAGTGGGGCTCTTTCATCGGCGACGGAAAATAATAAAAAACAGTCCGCTGCCCATTCCAACTCTGCCGTCTCTCTTAATCGCGAGTTTTTAGCCTCCGTTGGGGCGCCGATGGTCCCTTCTTCGTCTTCACGACGTCATCGCGCCTTCGCGGACGGGGGGGATGTCCAATTGAGCGAACCTTCTTCGACGGTGGAGGAAATTATCGCCCGCAAGAAGGAAAAAAAACATCGCAAAAAAGCCCAAGCCCGTCGTGAGCGCGTCGCAGGGGAGCTTCGTCGAATGGAGGAGGAACTTTCCCGGTTAATTTCGAAAAAAGCGCGCAAAAATTCCCCCACGGCGACCCCGACCTCAACGTGGCTTTTGAAAAGAAGTTAAAAGCGCTCCAGCAAGACGGGAATAAGGCCGCCAAAAGTGACCGTAAGGAGGATCATGGTTTATTAACTCCTTCTGCTAAGAAAAAGAATGCGAATCATAAAAATCATAGCAAGGAAAAGGAGGAAGAAAGCGGGGGAGGAAATCGGAAACCCTCCTTCGGCGATGTCGAGACCAACGACGATCACGATCCCCCTTTTGGCGTGGATTCGACCAAACGTCGGGCACTCGATCGCGCAAATCCCGCGAAGGCGCGAAAAAGAATTTTTTTCGACGACGGTGTAGAGGGGTTTGCTATCAACACCAAAGTCCCTTCTTCCTCTTCTTCCTCCTTTTCCGTTGGTGGTTTATCGCGCCCTCGACGTCCGAAGGACTTTACCGAGCTGCTCGACATCCCAAAGTTTGGCGAGCGCGTGGAGGCGCCGCCGGTGTTTGAGGTCGTCCCCAACCCCCACGCCGCGGTCACCCGGCTGGCGAATAAACTCTCCCATGACGAAAGAAAAGAAGGTAGGAATAAAATAATAATAATAAACCAAAAAGAGGAGAGAAAAAAAGGCCCTGGGCAGTACCAATTTCTCGCAACCCAAAAAGGCGGCGTGGGGGAGGAAAAACGGCTCGCACGGCTTGGACTGGCCCCCGCGATAACGCGCCAGGTGGAGGTCACCCCCAACGGGACATTCGACCATGCTCGTCGGCCTTCTTCTCAAACAGGAGGGGTAGAAGGGAAGAAGAAGGAAATGGAACTTCTTCGAGAGCACGTCATGGCCACTTACCGTCAGAGCCGTCGAAATAATTTTACACAGAAGAAAGGCGTCGACATGAACTACACCTTTCCGAAGTTCTCTCCCTAAGATGATTTCCCCCACCACCACCTCAACAGAACCGCTGAAAGAAGGGGGGGCGTGGGAAGAGAATTGCTAAAATATTTTGCAAATATATCCTTTTTCTTCTCTTTTTTGTTGTTGTTCATTTAAATCTTAATACCCTTCCCCGAAAAAAAAAAAGATCATGGTTCAAATAAATAAATTCAGCTTATTCTTTGACCCTATTTACCTTCCCCTGCATTGGCTCTTTCCTTCTTTTTGCTCATTTGCGTTTTCTTTTTTACCACCATGCTAAAACGCTTTATGCCAAAGAATGAAAAAAAAAGATATTACAGAAGGAAGGTACTGCATTCAACAGCACCACACAAATCAGCGCAGGGCTTTATTATTATTACTATTAGTACCATTGTTATTTTAAAGAGTCCGCTTGATGGTGCAGCAGTGGCATAACGTTATCATTAAAAATGACGAAAGCGACGATGACTTTCTTAAGGCTGCTCCTCTTCTTCTGCAAGCCCTTCAAATTATTGAATCCGCAAAGAGTTTAACAGCCGCTGTCCAACTTTCCCATCGTAGTAATGCGCTATTTTGTCGATTAAACCCCGATGGCGGCACGTCGTGTGGTCGTTCATCGAACACCAACTCGACCGGGAAGACGCTCCGGAGCATCGAAAGACTTCGTGCTAAACAGAAAATTATGCGTCCTGTGCTGGATACCATTTTGACGGCCTTTGTTCAAGTGGAATACCGCGGCTCTACGTTATCCAGCGCAGCCCCCCCCAACGATTAAAACCCCTGAGAACGCTAAAAAAAACTTCCCCATTAGCCCCGCCATCGGGAAAGGACGACGAGGGTGAGAATCAAGGTGCGTGTGCGGCCTTCCCGTCCGACGGGTTTGGCAATCCCTTACCTAATGGGGTATTTGCCTATAAAGGCCTACGCCCCGCACGACGAGCGCAGAAATCGCTTACGTTATGCTATAAAAATGGGTTTATTTGTCCACGGCAAATGCACCTGGACGGGGCCCTTTTTTCGTGCTCGACATTGGATTACAACAGCTTTCGGGAGTGCTTTGGGCGATTAAACGACCTCGCGGCGGATCCTAAACTTTTCACCGCATGTGAACCTCGCCTGCGCATTTTAAAAAGTCGATATGCCTTACATAGCGCCTATAATGGCCCGCGTGAGGATCGCTACACCCCAACAATGGGCGGCGGCAGCGTCGGGCGAGCACCAAAGGTGGACATTCGACGTCTGGAGACGTGTATTTCGGCGAAAACGCTTCTGAAGTTTATCGAATCGATCTGTCAAAGTGCGCCCCATTACGTCCTTCATCGTCTAAACTCGACGAGCAGCCCTGCGTGTCCTCCGCACGCGCAAGGCTCTTCCCCCGATGAAGGGCAAAAAGCAGCGCCCTTTGGGGGCTCAAAGCGCGAGGTTCGACCGCAAAGCTCAGCGCCCATTCCAAGCACGGAGGGCGTGCTGACGGTGCAGGATCTCGTCATGCGATTGGGGGGAGGAGGAGGAGGAAAATGGCGAATTTACCCCCCCAGGTGGTCTATCTGCTGGCGCTATTTCCTCCCATGGGGTTGGGCGCGCGTTAACGCCGGAAGGGCTTTTCTTAACCCCCCAATACGCCCGAGCTATTGGAGGGCGCTGGGCCGATTTCTATCCCCCAGACAGAGGGTAGGGGCAAACTCCCTAACGAGGTCCAACACGTGCATGACTGTTTGCGGAATTTTTTATCCATTGATCATGGAAATGAGGGGGATTTATTTGCAAAGCTGGTCGTTCCCGCGCTCTCGGGGGTGCTAAAAGACTCGGAAAATCCGTTCGACACGATCGAGCTCGAGGTGACAGTCAGCGGTTACGAGTATGGCGAGCTCGAGCGAATCGCGGATTGGTGTGTCCGTAGTGGCATTCTAGAAGAAACGCGCATATTTTTTGGCATTCACGTCATACAGGGTACTTTCGCGGCCCCGACCAATGATCCCGCCCCTCACGCTGAGGAATCCGCGCCGTGGTGGTGGCTGATGTGCCAGGAATGTCTCTCTCGCACCGGCGGGGGAGGGGGGGATCGGACGGGTCAGGCGGCGAGGACGCTCCAGGACGTCCTGCGGAATATTTTCGAGCCCATTTGGGAGGCGCTGCTGGATCCCGAGTCCCATCCGAACCTCGTTCGCTTTCTGCGTCGCCTGAGCTCGTTTTCCATTAGCCTGGGTCACACACCGGGGGCCTCGCAGGAGCTCCCAGCGACGTCGAACCCCTCCCATTACCCCCTTCACTCCTCCGACGCAGCCCCATCCGCTGTGTTTTTCGCCTTTCACATTCAGAGAAATGTGCAACTGTTGAATTGTTTTAACTGCGCGCACGAGTACTTCTACCGGACGCGAAAGGCCCCCCAAGCCCCAACACCCAGTCCCACTGAAGAAGAAGAAGAAGAGGAAGGGGACGTCGCGAATGCGGGCACGAACGGCAGCACCGGTGAGCATGCCGCCGCATCGTCATCCCATTTCGATGCCAAGGACCACGCCCCGAACAGGTATGACGGCGAGTTTGCCTTTTCCCATTACCTACCCCCGCACACGCTGTACCATCATCACGCGCCGATTCTCCCAGGCCCCTTGCGTCTTCGTCTGCACTGCAGCGACTCCGACGACCCGCGGAGGATGTTCACGGAGAGCGTTCTGGGGCTTTTGCTCGCCGACGAGGTGGTGAACCCGACCCACGTTTTTGACTGGGGCCCCTTGACGTACTTGTACTACCTCACCCAACGCCACCTGGTGCTCACCCCGTCGAGCCCCCCGCACGGGCCCGCCGCGACGCAAAGGACGGTGCCCGATCACGCGATCGCGCTGGCGGTGCGCGTCGGCCTGCACGCGTCCCTCGCGAGCCTCAGCCCGCTTTTCTTCCACCGCTCCGACGCGGCCTTGACGGAGGAGCTGCTGGACACGCGCCGGCACCTGGGGCTCGCCACCACCGACCTCACGGAGATGTGCCTTCGGTCGGTGGAGGGGCGCCCGTCCTGCGAGGCCCTCCTCGGCGGCGCGTCTCCAGCAGCAGCAGCAGCTCCTCCGTCGCGGTCGCCGGTGAGCGCCCTTCGGCTGAACTTCCGCGACGCCGCGTTGGGGCACGAGAGGGAGGTGTTGGGGCGAAAAGGCTGGCCCCAGGCGGCCCCAGGCGCCGCTCGGCGGCCTCGTTGGGGGACGTTGGTCGACCTCCCTTTGGCCCCCCCTTCTCCCTCGCCCAAGCGCGCCGCCGGGGCACGCCCATACCCCCGAAGGAAGTCGCACCCGGAGCACGTCGAGGAGTCCCTGCGCTTTCCTCGCATTGTGATCATCGGACCGAAGAACGAGCGCCCCAGCCCGGTCGCTAAGATGGTGGTCCACAGCATGAATCTGAGAAAATATTACCAGCAGTACACCGTAAAACCCCCATGCGCGCTCCGCGAACAAGGAAGCGAGAAGGGGGCTGAGGGGGAGGGATCCCTTCGTAAACCGGGTTCTTCTGGGCGTATGGGTCCGAACCCAACCGCACCCCCTCGGTCTGTGGCCTATGCCATCCGTGACGGTATTATAGACGTCGTTGTCCTGAACAAAAGCCGCGGTCGAAGCCCTCTCGAGAAGAGAGGAAGTCGTAAAAGCACCCCCCCCACCTCCGACGACACGCACCCGTACGTTCCCCTTCCAACGTGGGACACCTTCCAGCAGCACGCGCGCCAGCTCCGCGTGCTGAGCAGTGATCCCAGCGTGCAAGAGTTTTGCACCAAGCGATTGGGGATGCTAGAATGCAAGTATAACCTGCACATCGCACTGACGAAGGACGACGAGGAAGCGTACTCTGTCCAAATACCCACAGAGGCGTACGAGAATGCCCCATCGACAACCACACGCTTCCGCTCAACGTCCCTGGCCCCAGAGGGAAATGACGTCTGCCATGGAACACTCGACGGCGTCGCGGGCGAGGAGCGTTACGCTGTCCATTCCCATTCAAAGTCCTACAGCCTTGTCCCAAAGCGGGACCACAAGGCAGATGTCCTTAACATCGTGAAGGTCGACGTGCATTGTCATATGGCCGGGGGCTTTACGGCCAAATCTCTTTTATCCTTTATTAAGCGCAAGGTTCAATTCCACGGAGATGACGTTGTCGGGGTGGACGCCGAAACAGGTCGCTCCATCACGCTTAGAGAGATGTTCAGCAAGGTGGTTAAAAAACGAATGGATCTTTTTTCAGCTAAACACAGGGGGGTTAAGGGGTCATCCAGTCCGTTTGCACCTCGCACGAACACCCATGGCATAAACTCAGAGGAGTCCTTGCCGGAACAAATTCAAGAGCTCACGATTGCCGCACTTGACGTACAAGCCGGAAAGTCCACGTTTAACCGGTTCGATGAGTTTAACAGCCGCTACAGCCCCATGCGTGTCTCTGAGTTGCGCTCACTTTTTCTGAAAACGGACAATTTCATGGGCGGGCGCTACTTTGCTGAACTCATTCGCAATGAGGTCTTCCACAAGAACGAGAAGGAGGGCAACGTTTTTACCGAGAATCGTCTCTCTATTTACGGCCGCGACCATGGTGAGTGGAGGCGCCTGGCGAACTGGTTTGTCATTCAAGGCATGGCTCACCACACGAACCGCTGGATGATTCAAATTCCTCGTCTTTTTAATTCCTATCGCAAGGCTGGTGAGCTGAACAATTTCGAAGAGATGCTTTGGAACATCTTCGAGCCTCTCTGGGAGGTCTCGCTGCATCCGGAGAGGCACCCGTTATTGAATTACTTTCTTGAGCACATCTCCGGCTTCGATAGCGTCGACAACGAGAGCAGCATGGAGTCGGGCGATATGATCTCTACTTTACCTGTACAATGGACACATGCCGAAAACCCTCCCTTTGCGTATTACATGTATTACATGTGGGCCAACATCACCACGCTTAACCGCTTTCGCGCCTCCAAGGGGCTCTGCACGTTCGACTTCCGACCTCACGCAGGCGAAAGCGGCGACCCGGATCACATGGCCGACGTCTTTTTTCTCGCCGACGGAATTGGGCATGGTATTAATCTCATAAAGCGTCCGGTGCTAAGCTACTTGTATTACCTCACTCAAATCCCCCTTGCGATTGTGCCGTTGTCTAACAACGCGCTCTTTTGCAAATACTCCGACAATCCATTTCCCACTTTCTTCCGTCAGGGTCTAAACGTCTCCTTGGGCACCGACGGGGCGTTGATGTTCCACAACACCGAGCAGCCCCTCCTAGAGGAGTACATCACTGCCCAGAACGTTTGGATGCTCTCTGCTGCGGATATGTGTGAAATAGCGAAGCGGAGCGTCCTGATTTCTGGTTTTCCACCTAAGAAAAAGGCTCAGTGGCTGGGTGAGCGTTTTTTTCTGCACAGCGTTGTTGGCAACGACGTTGCCGAAGTCACACCTGCCAATGACCCGCTGCGCGCTGCGCTATGAAGTTTATATATGGATGAGATCTCCTACTTAGAGGCACGTGCCGCGACGGATGTCGTCAATCGAGCAATGCTCACGCCTGCAGAAGAAGATCTTATTTTGATGGACACCATAGGCTGCTCGCGAATTGAGGCCTTAAGACGGTACCTTTGGGGAAGCCCCACCTCTGTTGATAAGTCAACCTGCGAGAAAAACACGAAGCCTGGAAAGAATGTAAAGCACCCCCAGGGCAGCGTGCCTGGAAGGGGATCCTTTCAAGGTTCGCAGTTCACTAGTGGGAGCTCTATTCTTGCAAAATCCCATCTATGAGGAATAGGTTAAATGCAATCCATACTAAGCAGTTTATATTACGTTCGCCTAAGCAGAAGAACGACCGTATTGAGGAAACATACTTTTTTACGAATAAGCGATTTAAAGTATCGCCATTTGATATCACACATATACCCCACCCACCCCCATCCAAAAAAAAAAAAAAACGTTACTCCACAGCAACGTTATAGAGTGCGTCACATTGGTTTTGTCTACTCCATGATATCAAGTCGATTTGATATTCTTGTAGATAAATTGTAATCTATTAATGAGCAATAAATTCTCTCGTTTTCTTCATTTTTTAATCCCGAAAGAAGGAGAGCGAGGTTTGAATGCATCTGTTTGAGATACTAATGCATACCGCTTTTGCTGTTCTCATCATCTTCTTCATCTAGTGCTTTATTTTACCTATACTAGGTTACCTTTGATTGAGCCCACACAAAAGGTCAGGCATAAATTGTTCGCCTAGATAATTTTACCATTTGGATACTTTCTTGTAGCTTCAACAACCGAGAGTTCTACAGATTTTTACCCTTTCACATCACGTCAGTTTAGGGCATTCCACATCTCTCCTCGAAAAGATCATAAACGATGCGGAGGAATATCCTCCCAGCAGTGGTAAAGATAAGGCCCTGGGCAGCCGTCAGCAACGGTAGGACGAATAGTTATTCCTCGGCGCTGAAGATCTCAGCAGCCTCGCTATCCAGTGTATCCGGCGGCCGCGGCGGTGATGATGGTAACTCAAACGGCACCAAGCGCGAGCCCGCCGGGATCAATCCCACGGCTATCAACCCTGCCATAAAAGTAATTCGAGTGACGACGAGCCCAAAATCCTCGAAAGGGGTTTCATCCGATCGCGCCGAGGCCGCTGGTGACGCGCAGTGAGGTTAAATTGAGCAAAAAGATTAAACTAGGCAGCGGCCGTGGTGATGGCGTGGGCTCTCGTCTGAAGTCCACTAGCCCCGTAGGCAAGGAGAATACAGGCCCTCACGGCCTAGTAACGGTAGGCTTCGACTTCGGCACCGACGAGGAGGCCGTCTCTGAGTTCACCCGCTTTTCGGAAGAGGTCGGTGGGTGCTCGGCGGAGGGGCTTCTCGCGGGGGCTGAGCAGGCGTATTACAGTACAGGTGTTCTCATGGACCTTTTGGCCTCACACACAAAGTCAGCGATAACGGCCTCATCCCTCCGCGAGGGCGAGGAGGAGGAGGAGCCCGCTCCTTCTCTGCTGAACTCGGACGAGATGTCTGCGTTGGTGCTGAGGGAACTCGCACCCGACGCGGGAGAAGATGAGAAACGCCGCTCCAACATGCCGGAAAAGTCGACGGAGGCGCTGAAAACGCGTAACTTTATCAGCGCAGATCCCTCCGAGGGGAAGGAAAAGGTGTTGGATGCTATTACGGCCGTCCTGCCTATCTCACGCCCTTTTGCGGAGACGATTTACAATATGTGGACGCTTCAAAACGAGGGCGGTGCGAACCTCTTCAGCATCACGGCGCCGTCGGACTACGTCTTGGATGTGAAGCTTCTGGCCTTTATAGATTTGCGCCCAACCATGACCTGTAGCTCTACTTCACTCGTGTCGAGCGCAAACGACGAGGGCGTTGTGGAGGGAAGCGTGTCAGGTTCACAGAACCTGGCGCCCCAGGTAGAAGACCATCTTGGTCCCTCTTTGGTGGAGCCCGTTCGGATAAATCACAACACGAATTCACACCTTGGCCAAGCGGATGATACGTCCACAACCACCCCTGTCCTCCACGTGCTCGATCCACAGATCAGCCATTCGAAGCCGAACCTAGCTATACATCGAAAAAGGTCAGTAATATTCCGTAAAGGAAATCATAGTCTTGGCTATAGAATCGGAAAGTTATTTTCTTTTTTCTCGAAGCGAAAAGGCGCCGTCTCAGGCAAGGATACGGTGCGGAAGGTCAACACACACACGATGAGCGGGGCCGAAGTAGAGACATCCCAAAAGGGCGTTACGATTTGCGTGAATGGAAACACATTCTCGAAGATCCCTTCCACCGCACTGGCCTGTGTGCTCTTAACCTTGGACGCGGTAGTCCCACCAGGACGCTACACGAGTGACTATGATTGGTACTACAAGCGAATTTCCGGCCACGAAAGTGAGTCCGAACGCATCATGGTGGCGCGCGCATTTTCTCAAAACAGCCCTACGCTGCTAGTTTCTTTCATAGATTTTTTGAAGCGCATGTTCGTGGGAGGTCAGTTGCAGTTCGTCCTTAACAAAAGGATTTCCCAAAAGCTTGGCATTCCTGATGATGCTTCAGCATACACACCGGCGATGCAGAAGCTGATGTGCATGTATATGGACAGTTCGAAGCGTTGGATTTTATCCGATTTGATTCCCCTTGCCCCAACTAACTGCAAGTTTGTAAAGGAATGAGTGATATACATATACATATATATATGTATATGTATCAGCGAGTCTGCGCAAATACTTGAATCTCTTCCGGTATCTGACTTCGGCTTACTTTTCTCTTTCTTACTTTTACAGGTGCATGCGCTCAATAAAATGGCTTCGGGATTCATTTAGCTAATAAACACGCTGGGAAAAGAGTTGAGAATTCTTCTCTTCGCTATCCCTTTTTATGCAGTTCTGATCTTTGCAAAGCTTGAAGAATAAATAAAACTGTAAAATTCATCCCGGAAGTATCAAAGTTGTGATATGAACAAATTTGATCAACTAAAGAATAACAAAGAAAAGGAGAAAAAGGTGTTTGAAGCTTTAAAATTGAAGTAATTATACATTGTAGCTAGTGGAAAGTAGAGCTAATAGGAATAAATTTGATTTTGCAAACCGCACAAGGATGATAATGTCGCGGTGAGAGTTTAGGGGAAGTGGAAATATGACATTCGTCTTCTGTTAAATTTTGCTCACCTTTCCCATCTGCTTTGTTACGTAGCCAAGTTTTCTGTTCCCAAATATATGTGTATATAGACAGATACATTTACAGCTATTTTAATCGAACACGCCTGTTTTGACCTCCCTTGTCAAGGGAAAGGGACATGAGTAACAAAAGGTGATGAAACAACTTCAACCGCTATCCAACAGGCTTGACCCTGCACGGGGCAGCAGCCTTGCTCATGTTAAAAGCCAGCAGCTTGCGCGTGAGGAGGAGGAAAAAATTCGTATGCGCCGCATCAAAGGGACCATTGTTCTCATAGAACAGTTTTTAGTAGAGCAAGGATACATAAACAGTCTTCAGACGCTCCAACAAGAAAGTGGGGTGTCTTTACAACATAACTGTATTGCGGACAACATCGACTTGCTCGCCGTCGTCGCCGAGTTTGAGCAATTTTACGAGCTTAGATATCACCGAAAGCCGAGATTATTCCGGCCGCAGGCTCAAGGGGGAGCTGAAGACGTCCTTTTGACGGAGAGGGGCGGCGAAAAGACATTGGTGCGTAAGCCAGTAACGCGTTCCACCCCCTCCGGTGGCTTCAATGAATCGTCATCTGCATCGCCAACCTACGGTAATATTTGCACTACCTTAGCTTCACGGAAGCGTGAGCCATCTGAGTCTGCCAACATGCCCGCCCATTTAGCGGACGCGGGCAATAAAAAGCACCTAAGCAGCGGAAAGGACATCTCTTCTTCGTCAATTGCCTCCGAGAACGGGGACATGGGGAAGGGCGAGAAGCATGGTGGTGGAATTGTTGGTCTGAAGGGCGTGAAAATTCATCCTCAAAGGGTGCTACAGGTAGACGGCCTAAAACAGATTGAGATGAATGATGCACCGGATGATTTCTACGGCCGCGCGCTTAAGCCGTTACCCTTCTTTCCAACGAATGAGCTCCGCGACTTGGCGCAGATCATCATGCGGGATATACTCGACACCAACCCCGCCGTTTCCTGGGCCGACATCGCCGAGCTGGACAATGCAAAGCACCTGCTGAAGGAGGCGGTGGTGATGCCGGTGAAGTACCCGGAGCTCTTTGAGGGCATTGTGCGTCCGTGGAAAGGAATTTTTCTCTTTGGTCCGCCAGGTACGGGCAAGACGCTTCTGGCGAAGGCCGTAGCTACGGAATGTCGGACAACGTTTTTTAACATTTCGGCCAGCACCGTCGTGTCTAAGTGGCGTGGTGACTCGGAGAAGCTGGTTCGCATGCTTTTTGACCTCGCCGTGTACTACGCACCGAGCACCATCTTTATTGATGAAATAGATTCCCTTATGTCAACGCGTTCCTCGGATGGTGAGCATGAGGGCTCGCGGCGCATGAAGACAGAGTTGCTCCTGCAGATGGATGGTCTGTTGAAACGGCGCGGCGGCAACATCGTCTTCGTACTGGCTGCTAGTAACACACCGTGGGACCTCGATTCAGCAATACTGCGCCGCTTGGAGAAACGCATCTTGGTTTCGCTTCCAAGCCTAAAAGCGCGTGAAGAAATGTTTTATCGTCTACTGCATAAGAACATCGTTCTTGCGCTTGAAAACACGGGTACTGCCACCAGCGCCGCGGCTGAATTTGACTGGAACAGGTGCGCGCAGCTCACAGAGGGCATGTCCGGTGCAGATATTGATATCATCTGCCGCGAAGCCATGATGCGGCCTATCCGAAAATTATTGGATAAGCTGGAAGGCGCCGACTCGTCACCATTATCATCTTCTTTGACGTTGGATCGTAACAAGATCGAAAGGCCCAAGGCATCGATGGCAGATGTCGAGGCGAGCATTGCCTGCACATGCAGCAGTATCAGATCCGGGGATCTGCAGCGATATAAAGAGTGGGCAAAGAAATATGGATCTGATATGTCCATCTAATTTGATTGTCGTGCATTTAAAAGCTAGGATGTTTGGGTCATCCCTTCTCCTCCTCCCCCCCACACACACATACATATTTACCTCTCGTTGATCAAGACTTTTAAAGAAATGCCAATAGCGACAGCTTTTGAGTAGATTTTGCTACGAATGCCTTAGGAAAATTTAATTGTAAACTTACAAGCAAAAGAATGCGCCGACAAGGGGACTAGAAGATATTATGTACTGCTTATTGTTTTGCGGGCTACACCTATTCCCCTTGGGACGAGCCAAATATTTGACACCTAAACACAATTACTCACAAAAAACATGAAAAGCATCTCGAAATATTTTTGTTTCGCTATTTGTTACACGGGCTGTACCTGTTTACATTTAATTTTTGTACATTTTGATTTTTCCCCTCTTCTTTTTGCGAAGTTATGGATTACACTTCTCATATATATATATCTATATATATATATTCCTAAGTCATATTCAAGATTTATTCTAGGAAAGAAAAAAAAGAGGAAAATTTTTCGACGCAGTGGCGCTGGTGTTATTGATTTGCTGTTGGTGTTTCGCCCTTTATTCGTGCACTGCAAAGCAAAGCCCACGCACTAGGGCAGCTCACCTTCAGTGTGTAATTAGAAAAAAATTACCAGTGGTATTACCGAGGGTTGTTACGTATAGCTGGTAATTGCTAGAACTCGAAAGATGCAGGATATCTTCGCATTGGAGGGCAATTCCTGCCCATCCATTGTGTTTGACTGCGGTGCCTACCATACACGCGCCGGCTACGGTGGAGGCTTCAGTCCTCGTCTAGATATCCCCACATTGGTGGGCTACCCGCGGCACCGCGGCGTTGCTATGGCTGCCGGGATGAATGAGCTTGAGGTTGGTGAGTCTGCTTTAGCCAAGCGTGGTATGCTTTCAGCCTGCCATCCGATTGAGGATGGCCTCATTACGAACTGGGACGCCATGGAGGGGTTCTGGAGCGACCTCCTCTACTCGCAGCTGCGAGCCACACCGGAAAGCCACGCCTTTCTCACAACCCAGCCCGTGAACACCCCATCTAGTCAACGCGAGGGCGTGTTGGAGCTGTTGATGGAGACCTTTCACGTGCACTCGCTTTACCTTGGCACGTCACAGGTGATGAGCTTGTACGCCTATGGCCTCACGACGGGCTTGGTGGTGGATAGCGGCCTCGATCGGACCCTGGCGGTGCCGATTCACGAGGGCCATCCCTTGGGGCGACATGTGACGGAGAGCCGTGTCGCGGGGGCACTCCTCACGAACTACCTTGGTAGTTTGCTTAGAGATGAGGGCTATAGCCTGAGTACGGCAGTGGAGCGCACGCTGCTCAACCAGGCAAAGGAGGATCTATGCTACGTCAGGCCGCCACAGTGGCTGGGTAGATGGATGCAACCCCCCCGGAGGTGGAATCTTTCGCAAACGAAAACCGCCACAGCTTTGAGTGCGTTCAGAACGGGGTGTATCCTGGACTAGGTGCAGGTACTCCGGAAGAGGTTGAAGAGATAGCGTTTGATCTTCCAGATGGGCAGTCCATCCCCCTGCACCACCATCGGTATCGTACGCCTGAGGTTCTCTTTAACTTTTCTATACTTGAAGGCAAGGACTGGTTAGAGAGCAAAGCCTCGCAAGGTAAACCTGATAAAAACAATCGCAGCCAATTAGACTTGGGAGACCCGACGTGTATTCCGGCTGACAGCTACGAGCCACCCTACAAAGTTCGTATCGAGCTTGGCGAATGGTTTACACCGTCGTTTCCAAAAGGTATCACTTGGCTTCCTTTCTCAGCCATTCATAAGTGCGACCAGTCCTTGCAACACCAGCTCTACGCCAGCATCGTTTTGGCGGGCAACACCCTTAATTTTCCAGGCACACGCGACCGCATGAAAGAGGAACTCATCCAACTATACCGTGAAAAGCACTCTAGTGAGGCTGTGTTGCCCATTAATATCAGGGATATGGATTGTCGAGGCTATAGTGCGTGGTTGGGCGCATCGATT
Source organism: Cynanchum wilfordii (assembly GCA_025388415.1). NCBI lineage: Eukaryota > Viridiplantae > Streptophyta > Magnoliopsida > Gentianales > Apocynaceae > Cynanchum > Cynanchum wilfordii. The sequence continues at coordinate 32,127 of JAHSUH010005458.1, read as the reverse complement.
CTATCTCAAATGAGCATGTTTTCTCACATGTCTATTACACGAAAAGAATACGAAGAAAACGGGTTGCGAGTCGTACACTACAAGTGTTAAGGACTAGGAGCGTATAATGAGCCGTAAAGGTACATGAAAACGACATAGTGTAAGTGCAGACATATGTTGTAGCGGCACTTTTCCCTTTGATCCGCCAAATTGCTGACAATCTCCAGCTGAGAGATTCACAATAAGCAAGGTTCTTGTTTCGGAGATTATGTCATTGTCACCATTCTTCCCCAATGTAAACTAGCAGTAGACTAACTCAAACTTAATCTGTAAAACGGAGGGAGTAAAAAGAAAAGGGAGGAACATGCACGGAATGAAACTGAAACCTTAGACTAAAAAGGTGGTAAATTAGTTCCTTCTTTAGTAACACCTCTATGCACAGAACCATACTCGTTACGCTGAGTCCTACACAGACACATACCCACACACCATAAATATATATATATATACACTTACGATAAACTGTGGCTTTATGGGTGTCCGTTTTCTATCTACCATATCGCCTTTTCTTTCCGCTTGTCTTTATTCGCTAAAAAAAAAACTCTTTTTCCTTTTTAGCATAATGCACACACAATTAATGAAATCAGGATTGTTCAATCGTGACGCGATCACTAAGGAATGTCCCGAGGGGTACATTAAAATATGCGAAGGTACCACGGCGGTGCTTCTTTCACCCCCTACACTGTCGAATAGTAGTAGAAGTGGCGCGGGTCCTGCTCTCAAAGGAAATGAAGGGCGTGTCTCGGAGGAAAAAACAGCTCAACTGTGGTGTGGCGATGCCAATACAGGGCGTGACGACAATGACCAATCAGTCTTTTATAATCCAGCGCAAGTTGTCAATCGAGACCTTAGTGTGTGTGCCATTGAGACGTTTTCTCAGATGCGGTTTCGTGAACCCCGGAAGTGCGGCGGCACGACGGCCGGCATCACCATCCTTGAGGCCCTCAGCGCAACAGGATTGCGCGCGATTCGCTACTACAAGGAAATTTCAAAGATTCGTTACATCATAGCCAATGACTTGGATCCAGGTGCAGTCGAGTGTATTGCACGCAATTGTGCCTATAACGGCGTACCGCTTGCGCAGCCCACATTCGACGAGAATTTCCCCTCGTCTTTGGTTACGTCATTGCCTCTAAAGGAGGGAAACGGAGATCCTGACCAGAATATTCAGGAAATCACATCCGGCGGTGGTATTATCCCTAACCTAGATGATGCGATCGACCTGATGCACCGTCTTGCTTTGAATCCTGGCGTGCATTCTGACAAACGTTTTTGCTTAATAGAAAAAAAGTCTAGTGTTGGTGAAGTTAGCAGCGAGCCATACAAGGAATGGGGCACACCTAAGCCGGTCTTGCAGAAGGAACTCATGGACGTCGTGGATCTTGACCCTTATGGTACGGCCTCGCCTTTCCTCGACGCTGCGTTTGGGTGCATAAAAGAGGGTGGGCTGATGCTGGTGACCAGCACAGACAGCGCTATTTTATGTGGGAACTACCCGGGTACATGCCACGCAAAGTATGATTCGGTTCCCTACAAGTCTTCGCATTGCCACGAGATGGCTGTGCGAATTCTTCTTGCATGTATGGAGCGGGTCGCGAACAAGCATAAAAAGTATATCGTTCCCTTACTGAGCCTTCATATAGATTTCTACGTCCGCTGCTTTGTGCGCGTATTTACGAAACCCGCGGAGGTCAAGCTCAGTGCATCCAAGCTTGGCTATCAGCTCCAGTGTACGAACTGTCCGACCTTTTGGGTGAGGCCCATCGCTGTGCCACGCACGCCCCGTCTGCCTCGGCGCTCGAAAAAGCGCCCTCGTCAGGCTAAACAAGCTCAACAGCCTTTTGTGGACGCGCAAAATGAGGAAACAGGAAAAACAGCTTCACAAGGCGAGTCCTTGTTAGAGGCGATGGGGGAAGTTAGTCCCTCCGAAGACGCTTGCAGAGGGGTAACACGTGAGCCAGAAATTTACCCATCACCTCCATCCCGGCAGAACGACCCGAAACTCACAAGTCTCACTCTGCAGATGTTGCCCCGCCTTCTTCGTAAAGGTGAAGAGGACTCTATGATGGGGAAACTCAAAAAGGCTGAGAATTCTCCAGCCCCACAAAACCGCGTCGCGGACGACGGCTGTACAAATGGCAACGGGTCATCGAAGAGGGACCTTTGCCCCGTTTGTGGTTCCTCCATCTCTCTCTCCGGACCCATCTACGCCGCGCCGACGCAAAACGTCGACTTCTTGGCGCAACTCATGAAAATCGTTCAGAGCCGCGCAGAGGAGGGCAAGATCACAGCTGCGGCCCGCATCACGGGGCTCGTGCAGGTCGCACTTGAGGAGCTGTCAGAGTGTCCGCTCTTCTACCGCCTACCTGACCTGGCGTCTTATGTAAAAAACACGTTGCCCGCCGACGCCGTTGTTCGTCGCGGCCTTGGCTCGTCTGGGTTACCGCTGCAGCCAGGTCCACTGCGAGGCGTCTGGAATTAAGACGGACTGCCCTCCGTCTGTTCTTTTCGCGGTGATGCTTCGCTGGAAACAGATTTCTAGGGAAAACACAACAGAGCCTGATGGCGAGTCGGAAAGGCCGGAGGTGATGGATGGGTTTGCGAAGGAACGCCAGCGAAGGGGGAATGACTTGGAGGGGGACCCTTCTAGAATTCTGGTCTTGCCTTTGATGAGCGCTGACTTTAACTACGACCGGCAGTATGATTTTCGACGCCAAGTGACAGGTGTCGCAAAGTTCATTCCAAATGCCCCAGGTTGGGGACCAAAGCGTCGGCACCAAGGCTCTGGGCTCACAACCAACGAAGAACTCTGAGCTTAGCGCATTAATTAATACTTAAATAACCTTTACGCCTTTCTTGTGTGCTTGTGTATGCGTTGTGGGTTAAGCACAAGTGAGAGAGGTGAACAAGTATTGTGTAAATGGACTCATCGGCATAAACGTGGATTTGTCGATGTATATTATTCGTATTCCTGTGCGCTTGCCGCTTAATCCTGACCCTTCACACGTGCTCACATACAAACACTGATGATGATGCTTTTATTAATAATGTCTGAGCTTCAAAAAAAAAACCTATGAGGAAAGGAACTGTCACCTCGAAAACTCTAGCACCAAATAGAATTTTTACTTAGTTAATGCGGACGAACACTTTTCTACGCACGCTCTTCGATGCATGTTACGTCATCAACCTAGACCGTCGTCCCGACCGCTGGGCCCACATTTCGGCCGAGATTCGAAAACGACGTTTGAGTAAGTTTCTCAAAACGGGTGTCTCGATCACGCGCGTTAGCGGCATCGACGGCTCTATGCTAGACGTCGCGGCACTGCATGAGGCCGGCGCCGTTACTGAGCTTGGCTACCAGCGGTTCTTGCTACCGGTCGAGGAAAAGCTGTTCGGGATGGATCTCACTGCGGGGGCCATAGGGTGCGCATTAAGCCACCGCTCAGTGTGGGAAAAAGTGGTAGCAGCCAAGCACACAGCGGCGCTTATTCTGGAAGATGACGCGGAGTTGAACCCCAAGTTGCCCCGGCAGTTGGCGGAACTCTGGGGGGCGGGTGCCAAAGGACTGGGGGATTGTATACTTTGGCGGGTTGGATTTACTTACGCAAGGAAAGTCCCCACGGCCGTACGTCGCGGAAGGCGTCCGTCGTGCCTACCAAGGCCATCGTGAGCTGACCGCCTACGTTGTGAACGAAAAATCAGCGCGGCGCTGCTTGGAGCTATCCTTCTCAATGACTTGGCAAGTGGATACGCACATCACCAGTGAGCTGGAAAACGAGGAAGTGAGCAAGGACGCCTTCATCGCGGACCCCATGTCCTACGTTTTTCAGCCCGCAATGGCGATTCAGATTACCTCACTCGGCACGGACGTGCAAAAAAAGCCTTCGAATAACCCCGGGCTGGAGGACGCTGCCCGGCGAATGCGAGAGTTTGTTGAGGGTGGAACCTCTGTCCGATGAGGGAGGTAGCCGATGAACGAAGGGAGATACAATTTTGATAAAGAAAGAAAACACAAATATTACTACTAAAACCTCAGTTTCAGACTTGTTACCGAGGTTTAGTATGGGGAAAGGTAATACTATGGAGTGTGAGGGAAAGGGCGCCAAGTGAGTTTTGGTGCTGCTGATTTTGTTTTCCGCTTTACTAAGTTTGGGTCACTTATAAATTCCACTCGGCCTTCTTACACTTGCTATATGCATATATATTTATTTATTTATTCTTCTATTGGTTTCTTCTTTTTTAGGCAAAGTTGGTCACAAGACCATCAGGACACCTAAATTTTAAAAAGCGACAGGAGAGGTGAGGAAAAACAATATCAGAGATGAGTAATAGTGAATTTACCTCGAAAGGTGCATCTCGAGAAGATGTTGACGAAACTCAAATACCTTCGGATGACCGAACCAGCCTAAATTGCTCTCACCGAAATCGCCCAGTGGACTATGCATTTTCTACTCTGCAAGCTACTGAACCTACCACATACCCTGGAGTAACTTCAGCCTCCGTGGGGATGAATTTAATACCAATGCCGCAAATCTCGGGTTTCAACGAAACCATCTCATACAAATTATGGACAGCCGATGGCCCACACGGAATCAAGAGGTCGACGATTTCCAGCACATCACCCTCGACGGGCTCTGCAAACGTGATGAGCAATCGCCGTCAGCAGCTGACCTTGGCGGGAGCGGATACATCTCAGAAAGATGTAGGTGGGGCCAAAGATTTAGTATCGTCCACAGCGGGAATCCTTAAACGACGTCTTTGGAGTACTATGATGCCCCCAATCCGAGACGCCAACGCCGAGACCTTTCCAACACGGCAGGGATCTTGATACGCGGGGTATCCACTCAAAAGCTTTAGGCGAAAAGGAGGGGCATGCACAAGGGACAGGGGAAATCGAGACGGGGGATTCTAGAAACCCTTCAATAGGGAGCTTGGAATCTTCTACTCGGATTGATGATCGCGTAACCCCGCAAACGATGCAGAGCCTGCTGCATAATTGTTTTCAGAACACTTCACAATCGCCGCGGCCGCCAAAGCAATCTTCGGCGAAAGCATTCTTGTCAAAACGTTTGAGACAGAAGAATCGCAATACGGTCGCGATTGCTATGCTGGATAAGGAAAAGTATGGAGACTTTGATAATCTTACGTTTAGCATGCGTCATGTTCTTGAGGGTACCACACCTCAGTTGAGCGTCCCTGGTGGAACACACACGGCGGATGGGAAAGTATCCAAAGTTAACGCAGCGGTTCCTAGTACACAACACGAAAATATAAAGTCCATGAAAAATTCAACAATGCAAAAGACTACCCATATAAAAACACTTCCAAGCACTCCCGAGAGCTTGTCTGTCTTGCCAGTGCACACTCCAAATGTGTCGGATTCTATACCCTCTCTCGACGCTTATTTTTCTACGGAACCCGTCCAAGGCCAGATAGTGTCTAAATCGCCTGGGATAAGTGAAAGTAATATGACGAATGGCATGAATTTCTACGAACCGACTAACTCTATCGTCAACTTTGGAATAACAAGGGCCATGATGAGCAAAAATGAGTCTGGACTTGTGGAGCAACTCGTAAAACAATATTCCAAGGACATCTTAAAGGGCAAAACGTTCACGATAGGAAGGAAGGTGCCGCTAACCCAAGCTCACGTCGCGAAGGTTCCTCATCGGCCGATGGCCCTGAAAAGTATCTTGAAATCTGCAGAGCCCACCGAGAGGCTGAACGCGGCGACGGAAAAACTCTCTCCGGTGCCCGAAGGCAACCAGGAGGCCTCCTCGCGGCCCGCCTTGGAATCCTCCCGTCCACCGGAGCAAGGCATCAAAGGCAACTATCGGAAGGTTACCGAGGAGTCGCCGTTTTCGTTTGTTCAGGCTATTCTCTCCGTTTCGCGTGAGTATGGGCGCATTGCGCACGAGGTCGACGACGCGGGCCGGACCTTGGGAACGCGGGATGCCAGGGCCGCCGCGCAGAATCGTCAAGACATGCTGCGGCGCCTTACCAGTCTGGAGAGCACGCTCATCCCCGAGCAATTTTGGTTGATGTCCAACCGTTTATTAAACCTCCGCGTCAACGGAACCGCATCGACGGGTTCAATAGCCAAGCCGCCGTCTGCCTTATTGGGTTGCCTCGCAAATCACCCCTCGCAAGGCCACCTCAAGGTTCGCGCTGAGGTTAAAAAGAAAGTCCAGGACGTCGAAAATAGCGCGCCTTGTAATGTTCACACAAAAGTGACCGACTCTGAAGCAATCCCACGTCTTGGAGGCGAAAAACAAGGTGAAGCTCGTGTTCTCCCCACACCTAAATACGAGGCTTGGATGGACAGCAATCCAAATGCCTCGTCATGTGATCACGATATCTGTCGAGCCGACGAGAGTATGATGGCCCTCAATTCAAGCGAAGCCCTCGCGCATGTGAGCAAACACGAGGTTTTCTTTCCCGCGGAGAGGCCTACTGGACGTGCCCAGGTGTATTTGCTCGCTGAGGTACTGGATAAGATGCTCAAGCTACGTCCCGAGTGGCTTTCCGACCTCACGAATCCCGAAACCGCACTCCGCATTCTACCACCCTTAAATGCTCAAGGGAAAACCACTGAGGAGCAGGACAACGGCACCGCCGCGGCTGGTAAACTTTCCAAAGATCGAATCACGGACTCTTCACTGGAGTTTGAACTTGTGAAGGAATCCGAGGTGGTGTTTGAAAGCTATACCGACGCGTCGATCGGGGTAGTTCATATTATCGACGTGGGTCTTACGGAATTGGTTCGACAGGTCTCCTGCGAATGTGTGGAGCGCGGCGCGCTGCTCGACGCCCTCCGGCAAACGTTGGTAGACATCGCCGAAAGTCATGTACGCGTTCTCAAACACGTGAAGAGTCGAATATTTAACGAAGCGCAGCAACGCCTGGTGCTGCAGCGTAGTATGGACACGCTGTGGGAAGAGCTGCAGAATGCAAAGCAGAAACACGCGAGCAAAGAGGAGGAATGCGCAAAGCTGCAGGAAGAGAATAAAATTCTCTCCGAGAAGGCGGGGCATCTGGATGATTTAGTCTTACGCGTCGAAATCCGCCGGCAGAGCTTAGGGGAGGCAGCCGAAAAGGATGTGCATCAGCTTTTAATGAACGAGCTCGAACAAGATATTGCAAAGACGGCCAACAAGGCATTCCAAATCATGTACAATGAAAACAAGCGGTTAGAGAAAATGTGGAAAGATGAGAACGGTAAAGAAGCCAAAACGAGCGAGATTTCTTTCATTGACACACACCGAAAGCGCGCCGACGAAGAAAAAAAGGCGATGGTGGAGATCTATGAGCGTTCCTACAAGCTTTTGAGTGCTCTACACGAGGTAGTGGATTCTGTGGACAACGTCGCCGAGCCTTTTCATGGCAAGGTTGTGCTCAGCCGGGCTTCCCCGAAGGGCTGCCCTGCAACCTCGCGCTGGGTAGCCGTCGCCCGTGCGGTGGGTGAATATGAGCGGACAAAGGCCCACCGATACCGCGTATTCACTGTCTTTTCCGAGTGGTGTATGCGATACCATAAGCAGAAAATGACCGAATCCGATGCAGCCTTCACCCGGGATTCCGATAACACATTCCAGATCGGCCTCCCTCGAGACAACGATGAGGACTGCGCGTTTGTGGACGTTCTGAATGAGCTCGCGAATGCGCTCAATGCGAATGTGCATTCCATTAACTTGGATAACACCTACCTCGAACCTATCTTGACGAAACCACCGAACAACGGGGCCGATGCCCACATGATGCCCATCAGTAGCGATACGTTTGGAGGCCAAAGCCAATCATGCGTTGGAAGCCTCCAGCCGCAGACTGAGGGCCTGACGAACACACGCTTTTCTCGGTTTGACAACGGCGCACCGCATCCTGTGTTAGATGGCAGGTCGATGAAGCACCTGTCCGACTCTCAGAGGAAGAGTCAGAATGTGAGCAGGGTGGCCACCGCGATGAGCGCACATGTTGCGCGTCTGAAAACAATCCAGCTGATCACCGACAAGGACTTGCTCGAGATGGGCGTGTGCGACTGCACGAAAGAGGAGGTAAACCGGCTGTTCGACCATGGTTTTGACTTCAAAGCCTATTTGAATCTCTCACGGAAGGAGTTTATGGCGAGGAGGGAACGAGAAGACGCCGGGGGGGGGGAGCCGGCGTCGTCGAGCCCCTCTGCGGGCACCACAAAGGCGTTTGACAACTTCACGATCCACGACGTGTCGGAGATGCTGCAGGATGTGCAGGCCTGTCTTCGAGAGCTCTCTGTGCGATTTCGGGCGATGGGTCTAAGCGAGATTGTGCAGCGTGGGGTGCAGCCTCCTATGCAGCCCCCTGCGCGGCCGGAAGATCGCTGCCCGCTCTGCGGTCGCCGCGACATTGTCTCGCTGGAGCGCAGCCATCAGCAAGAAATGCTGCGTGCGGTTGCCCACACCGTGCAAAAACGCCTCGACGCGATGGCGATGCGCTGCCAACGCGCTGAGGCCGATCGCGAGGTCGCGCGCGCCGAGACGCGGCAAATCAGCAAGGAACTCGAAAAGGCCCTGGAGAAGATGGGGAACAGGAACAACTCCGCGAAGTCAATAGATTCGCCCTCGAAGATGGAAAAGCAGAGCCTGGCCGATTTAGGACGCAAGGAAAAGACGCCGCAGCCGGCGAGGGGGGGATCCCTATGAGTAAAGACGGCCTCATCCAATATCGTATACCAGGAAATCTAGTTTCGGACACGGGCCCTTTAGGTGAAGAAGAGCACGATCTCAGCTTTTATGAGATTGAGAGACGGAACTCCGGCCTTTCTATTCCCGATGCGGAGACAAGTGTGGAAACGCTAAAGTACTTCGACGAAAACGTCATGTCCGGGAGCTTGGGCGTGAGCTGCATCTCCGAAGGCCGTCGTCGACCCACACTGCCTCCGTCTGTGGCGGATAGTGGCATATTATTTGACATGAAAGCACCCGGCAGCAATGAACCGGCGGAGTAACCAATTGCAGAAAATTAAAGGGGCCACTTTCCTTCCTTTTTGATCCTTTTCCAATCTGATTTTAATTTGCCTATGATGGACTATGGCAAAAGTGTGCTCCTATGTCAAAACATATATAATATATATATATATTATATATGTGGAATATTATGTGAGCTTAATGCGATGTAAAGTATTTTAGTTGTTGGATCCTTGCGAATGGAAGAAAAGGCATTACTTGAGGGGCCTTTTTCTGCTTGAAATTTACGGCACCGATCACGGTAAATGTACACTACTTTACAATAATAATGCTCTATTAAAAATAAGTTTACCATTTCTTATGCAGACACATGATAAGTTTTCCTGTTTTCATTGTTGCTTTACCTTTGCTTTGTAACCTATTCTTTCTTAATTTTACCGTCTTGTGTTTTCCAGATGTGGTCAGAATAAGTATGGAATGCGAAGGCGATTCCATCAATCGATTTATTCATATCCTTCTTGTAAAGGCTCAAGTGTATTCAAACTGTGCCCTAGTATTGTTGATTTCTACAGATTTATAGTAACTACAAAAAAGGTACTGTTTATATTACAAAACTAGAAAACTTCACACGCATCCATTCACCTATAAATCTGGTGGTTAGTTTATCCTCTTTTTCAGGAAAAAATGGAAAATAATGCGCTTAGGATTGAACGAGGTGCTCTAGATTCAGATAGGCTCCAATATCTTGTTGCCGCAATTAATAAATGCTTCTCAAACTATAGCAAGAGAGCTAATGGCACCGCCTCCGCGACGCAGGTGGCCGTCTCGCAGTTGGATTTCATGTCTGAGGCGGGGGTCCCTAACGGCGGTGCCACAAACTTGGGCAGAGAAATCTCCCCTCAGAGCCGGGCAGATTTTCCGAGCATATCCTTTCCTTCGCAAGAACGAGTAGATGGTCAAGGTATTCATAGCGAAAGAATCCCTTTAAATTCAGAAAAGAGCCCTTCGCTGCTGGCGCAAGTGGATAGTCGCTCATACGAAGGGCACTCCATCATGAAGAAAGCACACAGCGGCACCTACTGGGAAGAGCGTGAGCTTTACGCGTCCTGCGAGGAGCTCTGCAGCCACCTCAACGGTGGGATTAACTATCGACTGCTCTTCTACCAGGCCCATGAAAACCTTACCCTTCTACTTTGTGCAGTCAAGGAGGAAATGGTGCTCTTTACTGAGCAGCTTTCATTCATGAGCACTATAGAACACCTCGCAAAGTCGCTAGGAAAGCTTCTCCCAGAAACGGTACAGCTTCTTAAAGAGCATAATATCGAGCTGCCGCCAGAAGTCGCGAGCAAGGTGGAGGCCTTGACCTCGGCTCTGGCATCTCCCAGGAGCAGCCTTACAAAGGATCCACGGGTATCTTCTAAAAAGAAAAATGTCAACACAGCAAGGCCGCAGGCCCGCGCGGTACCGCAGCAGCATACAGAACCGTCTGCGAATCCCCCTTACCAATCCCCTCCCGACGAACCCCGCCGTTGAATCACGGAGACGCGGACGGCGGTACGTTTAACCCTTCTGAGCGGCCCATCGTGCCTTCCGGAGAGATTTCCACTAACCGAACACCTCAACTTCTTCCACCCCAGCCTACTCCATACCAGCTTCCCCCACTCCAACTCCCTCCACTTCAGCGCCGTCCACTACAGCCTCCCCAAAGCGGCGCGCAAGTATTTGCACCGCTCGTCAACAAAGCCCTTAGCTACGCGACGCACACACGTCTTAATAAACTCCCTCAGGGTACATGGTCTCACCACGGAACCACTAGCGTGGGGAGCGGGAGAGGATATTCAAGTCGTGTGGAAGTCCCCCTCCGTGATAGTAGCGCGATGAATATCGATTGGGGGGCTCTCAATGGGGGAGAGAATCGTTTAGCAAGAGATTGCCGGCCCCCCCCATTGACTGGTACCATATCGGGAACGTCGCCGGGGGCCATTATTATGAATGACAAGAAAATTTTATCAAGCCCCCTTTTTTCCGCGAGGAACGGGCCCTTGAAAAAGGACGTGAAATCCGTAGGCAGCCAGCGGGATTCTCTCATCGATTTTGTCGTCACATCCCGTTCCCCCATCGAAACAAGAGATATGCTCAACCTGGACTTTTTCCCCACGCGCGTGGAGCCCAATCTGCGACACTCACCCCACAAATTTCCCCTCACTAAATCAAGCGATCGGAAGGTGAAATCTCACATTTCGCTTCGTTTTGTGTCCAAAGATCAGACGATCAAACGGAATCCTTCCTCTACCTTTCATACCGAGGATTCCAAGGGTAGCGACGACAGGGGTGAAAAGGAGAGCGCAAAGAGATATGTCGATTTCTACCGAGATCGCCTTTGCCGTCTTAAGATGCTATACGGTAGGTGCTACAAGCGCAATGGGATGCAGCTCTTCCTCGATACCCTCGCGCTAATCTTTGCGCATGAATACGACAAGAGCAAAATCAACGACAGTCTCAGCCTACAAAATGATTTTCGCCGCTTTAAGGTTAACCTCCTCGCGTGTTTCACGAAGACGATGAAGAACTACGACAGCTTTGTCGCCGCCACCGCCCGTGCGTCGCCGCTGCGGAGCGCGTACTTAGCGGCGTGTCTTTCCCAGCACGTCAAACCCCAGCCGAAGATCCTCGACGCCCTACACAAGCGCGAGGATCGCGAGATTCGGGAGCTGCAACTCGCACGGGTGCCCCTGAAGGAGCGTGGGCTGGGGGCTTTCCTTGGTGTGCTTCCTCGTCTAACCCGGCTGCGGTATCTCGACCTTAGCGGCAATCAGCTCACCGACGGCGCGGTGCGGCTGTTAAGCCAGGCTCTGCGCTACCACCCCGCCTTGGAGGAGGTCGACCTCGCGCAGAACCTCCTGACGGATGCCAGCGTCGGGGACTTGTGCGTGATCGCGCGGACCGCACCCCAACTTCACACGCTGCGCCTTCACCTCTGCCAGCTCTCGCAGGAGGGCCAGCTCGCCGTCGGAGCCGAGCTCGCGCGGCCGAAGACGGAGCTCGGCTCCGACGGCGACTTGGATAGCCTAATGGAACGCTCCTGCGACGCCGGCTCGTTGTTGCCAACCCTCGCGAGTTGTCGAAGCACCGCCAACACCACGGCGACGATCACCACCTTGATCTCAAACCCCGCAAGTAGCAATGGTACGGAGTCGAAGGAAGCGGTGCGGTTTCCGCACTAGGGCGTTTTTCTTTCCTCGTCTTTTCCTCCTTGTAAGTTACCAGGGCTGTAGGGGTCTGCGCGATGTCGCCCCCTTCCTCCTCCTCCCACACACACAAAGGAAGAAAAACTATGGTCTTTCCGCATCGTGGGTGAATCAATGACGTGATTAATAGATATTGAGTAAACACTGTTCATGTGTTTGCATCCACACGCAGACGTTCTGGGAAAAGCCGTATCTTTCTGCGGTAAAAAAGTGGGAGCTCTTTTTCCTCCTTAAACGATATATAGGTCTGGAAAATGAACAGTGAGTTTTGATATTTTATATTTTCTTCTTTAATTTGTTTAAAAGCCCCACCATCCTTCTTGAAGGATTCTGCTTGGTTGTAAAGAAAAGAAACTTACGTGCACCAGCTCCTTAGTGGAGTTTAATTTATTAGGTGAATATTAACTAATGATTTAACAACTTGTCTTTACATTCTAAACCCCAGAGCTTATCTACTCAATTATGGGCAATATTGTTCACCTATTGTACACATCTCAAGCCCATTAAAGTCTTTTGGCTTCGAATTTTTTAGTTGATAAAGTATATCAAAATCTATCGTTAAAAAAATGCGTGTGCATGATCAAGATAATTCTGTGTTTTCATTGATGTATAAACTTTTTTTTAAAGCTGGGTGTCTCCCATATTATGCTGAGGATTTTTGTCGTGAAAATTTATAAAATAGGGAAAGTATTATACCAACCGAATAAATACTAAGATATCTAATCACACATTTTTGCCATCAGGAAGATTGAAGTTTTTAAATGGATATTTCTTTTTAATGTTGTGATGTATATGTCTACTACAAAAAAAAAATGAGTCGCTTCTTTTCTGAGGTTGCTATACTTTTTCACCTCTGGACTGGCTTTGTTATGCGGCCCTGTTCCTAGGGAAAATTTCGTTTGAATTTTAACGGTATCGCTTTGGAATGTCGTCTCAAGTAGGATCTGCATACGAATTTGTGTATATGTGTATAAATATTTATATTTTATTTCAACCTACTGCTGACCACGTGCTTTACCCTGTTGTTACGGACATGCAAAGACTAAGGCATGATCAATGGGCAAAAGTGGTTTATTCCCGCCTTCAAATAAAATTCTCCCCTCTTGATCATACTTTTACACAAGTCATATTATTTTGCGACGAATGGGATATAGAGATGCCCACTTCTGAGCCTCACTGTCTCCATCGTAAGCGCTACGCAGCAAAAGTTGAAAAGGGTGATAATGTGTGGAAAAGGGAGTGGAATAGCTTTATTTCTGGACTTCCCTTAAAGCGAGTACAGGATGGGTCGATTGGCATTGCACTGCGAACAGCAGACGACCTTCAGCAAACAACAAAGGAGGCCCCAGCGTCGCGCTCATCTGCCTCCCCTCGCGAACAACAAGGTAAGAAAGGTGGTTGTGGCTGGAATGAGAGCAACGAAGACAATCAGGACGGCGGGGGTTTCACCTTTTCATACCTTTTCAACTCCCCTGCGGACCGCAAAATCGTCCGAGAAGTCAAGCAAAAGGCGCACACCAAAGGTGATCGATCAGGTGGAGGAAGTCAGAATAAGCTCAGCAAGCACCAGCAGGCCATCTTAGAATGCAAAGCACGTGGTCTGAACGTGGAGAGCATGACGCGCAAGGAGGTGCGCCTCTTTTTAAACCTAACGCGCACCAAGGAACACGAAGAAGCTGAACAGCACTCGAAGGGAATTCAAACTGCATCACTTATTAGATGAAAAGTTAGCGTGGTACCAGCAAGGTCCCTCCCCGATTGACCTTATATCCGAAAATCTTGTCACTCGAAAGGCCGAAAAGAAGGGTAAACGGCTGGGGTTGAAGTACAATTATCTTCTCCCTCACCCCTCGTGGATCGCGCGCCGGGCGCAGCGGCGGCGAGAAAGCATTTTAGTGGGGCTTGGCCGACGGTACGTGTTCGACGAAGAAACTGGAGTCGCTATGGACCCTATCCACCACACACCAGTGGATTTGACGAAGGCAAGCCTAACTTTTGTGAGCCCCTTCACTCGAGGCGAAAGAATAGAAAACTTCAGTGTCAGCGACACCAGCACGGAGAGCCACTCATCTGTAGTTGAAGAGATAGCAGAGCGTCCAGAGAACGCTAACGTAAGTGAGAAAGATGCTTTGACGGGAATTTCAAAGCGCATTCGTCAGAAGAGCAAAACAAAAAAAAGAGGTGAAGCTCAGGCTTTACGGTCAGCTTCTGACGCCTCGGTTCCTCATCCTCCAGCCCTTCTGGATGAAACTATTCTAGTGAATCCTCTTGCTTCACGTAATTCGTTAATCCGTGCGGTGGTACGATCGCGGCCTGCAGCGGAAGCAATTCGAAAGGCGAATCTTACTACCAATTACATCAGCAGTAAGCTCCTGGCTGGAACAAACGCAGCAAGCATTTAATTAATCGAATCCAATTAACGTTTGCCGTGCATTATTGCTAGCGTTCATGTTACCCTTTTTTTTTGCTTGAATAGTGGGTGATGTCTTTATTAATTTCACGCTTGTAAGAGTCATATATATATATAATCAAAACTCTCACAGGACCAAAGTGCGCAGAAAAAAATGGTACGAAATTCTACAAGCTAGTAGGTTTGTGGAAGAGGGACGGTATAACTAACAATTCACAATGAGCTTGGTGAAAAGATTCGTTTAAAGGTGAGTAAAATTTTTATACGGTAAGGTCTGTTCATTCTTAGTAGAGCTCAGGATATCATGCCTTATTTCGCGCGTTGGAGATGTGCTGTTTTCCCCTGTTAATCTTTTTTCTAAGCGATTTAGGACTTCCTCCATTTTTATGTCTTTTCATTGAGGCAATTGCCGTAGGAATCTAAACCGTAGCTGTGGATTTCTTGGGTAAATAAATCGAAGGTACCGTGGGACTTTGTTCTCTCCTTATAAATATTGCTGTATAGATATAGCAGATGCCCCCAACAGATGCGATAGAATGGGCCCAGAAGGTCCGCGCCAAGACTCCATCTCTCCTCGAACTCGGTAAAACGGCCCCAAGGGTAGTTCTGAGCTTCGGCGGCTGTGGTTTCCTTGTCACCTACTCCCTCGGTGTCGCTCTTTATCTCCAGCAAGAGCAAAAGGAGTTACTATCGCAGAGCTTCCTCTTAGGCGCTGGTTCGGGCGTGATTCCTGCCCTCGCCTTGGCCTGTGGTGCCAAGGCGGTAAATATTGAGCACCTGCGCGACTTTATTGTGGATCACCGCTTTGCCGTCACCGACGAGACCAAGCGGATCGAGGTGATGACAAAGGGTATTCAACGTTTCCTGCCACAAAACGCGCTGGAACTCATTGGCGATCGCCTTGCCCTTACGATTGGGTTTTCCAACAAAGACCCTGGCTACATGAGACAACGAAAAGAAAACATCTACTTCGGTCATCACATCTCCAACTGGGACAGCTTGGCGGACTTGTCACAGAACCTCCTGGCGGCGACCGCGCCAAACACTCAGAAACCGATGACCTTCCGCGGCGCGAACAACGTCCTGCGTGGGACGATGATGTCACTGAGTAGCGAGCTGGATCAGTATTGCCGGCATGTCTACATACATGGCTACGTTGGTGTGCGCCTCAACAAAAGCCAAGCCCGGCACAACATCCTGTTTGGCAAGCATGGGTACCTCGGTAATACGCACTTCTCCTTTTTAAAACAGGCTTTGTTGGCTTTTATGCCGATTTTAGGAGGGGATGAGCGGAAGGAAGAACTTCTTCAGGCTTACGACGCTGGATACTACGATGCACGGCGATATGAGCGGTGGGAAGAGGATCCTTATTTTTTTCGAAGGCGGACCGCTCACCGAGTGACGACTTTAACTTTCGTACCCTACGGGCGGGTCTCTTTGGTGGAAAGAAGGCAGCCGAGAGGTGGGAATTGTAAAGAAGGAGCATGATGTGCGCTTAGACGCTGATGTCTAGCAGAGAAAAAAATTAATCCTTCCAATATTCGGTAGCAGGGTTGTGAATTTTGTGATACAGAAATTTTTTGCCATTATTATGTGATTGTTTGATGCTCTATTGTGTCTCTTCTTTTCCTGTTATCAATATCGTTATATATATATATATATATATATATATATGACAGGTAGAGTGTGTGAAAAGGGTCGAAGAGGTTTATAGAGTACATCAATACCATAGACAAATTCGGCAAAAGGATATGTTCGCATATCAACCTAACCCTTCAGGAGCCCCCTTCGAGGGGTCCCAACTCAAGGGAACGACAAACACGCAGCAACTAAACGACTCTTCCAGCCCTTTTTGAACCTGGCACCACTGCTACTAGTAGTGCAAGCTCTCGGAAGAGAGGCAGGGATATTCACAGCCTCGAGCGATTTAAACAGGTAGTGTTTGGCGAACGCGGGTTTCCGAGGCTGCACAAGATGGTGGCACGAAACCCCATATTAATGTATCCTCCACTAGATATGGAAATGACACACCAATCTAGTTCAGAGGTGAAGAACGTCGGGAAGGAAACTGGAGAAGGGGACAGTGACCATGAACCTAAAGAGGCGCTTCGGAGCTACCATCACAAACAGCTCGATGTCTTCCTGCATCTTCTGTACGAATTCAACCACACGTCATTTGTGAAGCTTCCGATGAACGACACTCTCCAGTTATTGTCGCGCTGTGGAAGAGAGGCGGTGGCACATGTTACAGAGTATGAGATGCACCAGCGCATGAAGCACAGTGCGCGGCTGCGTGAGTTGCGGGCCTCACATGAGGAGAAACACCGCCTTCGAACGCAGTTCATGGAGCTGGAGGAGTTGCAGGCGCAGGCGGAGCTGGATCGTGCCGAGGCCGAGCAGCGGGAACTGGATCTTATGGACCTCGATCATATGGATGGAAGCGATGGGCAGTCCCTGTGCATTACGCCGTTTAGAATGAATGGGCTTCAGAAGAAGGATACCGGCTCCATAAATATCTCTCCTTCTGTTGATACTGCTGTGGGTACTGGCCAAGAGATCGATGCACTGAATGCGGCATCACCTGCCCTCGGCGGAAATGAGGGTGATGGACGCGCGCAGTACGACTCCATAGACTTGGAAATAGAACCCAAACCTCACCCTGCCAACGAGGCTACCTTCTAGCGGTCGCAGCCATGCGATGAGACTAGCCCAGACATAGATCATCTGCAGTGGTATTTTTTTGTTGTTTTTTCATCCAATTCTTCTTAGATGAGCTTTATGAAGCAAATAGTACTATTACGGATATTGAGAGCCTCAAGGAGATTGTATAAGGTAACAAAAAAAAATAGCACATTCTACCCCCAAAAAGAGAAAGGAGGCTGTGGTATTCTTAAAGCCCTAGAAATTTTTTACACAGATAAAAAGTCGAACATAAAAGTATTAGTTCATTCGACAGCTACTTCATTATCGAATCTCGTTATTTTCTCTTACGTTAATATAAACGTCTCATTCGTACCTATAGTGTAGTGTAATAGGTTTTTCAATAATAATAATAACAATGACTTCGAATCAAGTTTTCCTACATATTACGGGTGGGAGGACAGTATGGGTTCCCGCGCATAAGGCTGCCCCCCACGAGACCAAACCTGTTCATATTCTCTCCTCCGTAACATCGATGGAGCTCTCACGGTCCTTCTACCTCTACGACTACCCTATCCAAGTTGTTGAAGATCCTCGGCAAGTCGCAGTAAGCCCGAACTGCAAAACAGTGCAGGACGTCGTTGTAGCTGTGAATGAATTCCGCCGTGCCTGTCAGGCGGACCACGACTACCTCTTCCAGCGTTGCTACGACGCGAAGAAGCCGCACGCGGCGATGCCTACCAGCAGCCCGAACCCGGTTGGGCAAACGGATCTTCTCACCCAACTACTCCAGCAGCAGCAGCAACAGCAGCCGATGATTCCCAGTAGTTTGCTGAACATGGGAACTTCGATGGACGGGGGGCTGCACCCCTGTCGACTTCGGTGGGTGGAGTCCTTGGAAACATAGGTAGTACTAGCGCCAACGGCGGCAATCGCTATAATAACAGGGCCCAAGGAAACTACATGGGCAATTATGAAAATAAAAATGTAATGGGTGATAACAAATCGATGATGATGATGATGGGGCTTGGTATGCCATCGGCAACGCCATCGTCTTTTAATCCTACTACGATGATGTTAGGCGGCGTCGCGGGGTCGGGGGCGGCCCATGGTAACTATGGTGCCGTGAACAGCCCTGGCAATATGCTCTTCCCAAACAGCATGATCTCGCCCATGATGATGATGCCAAAGGGTCCCTTCGGACACCTGCACAACTCCAACCCGGCGTCCGCGAACGGGGCCAATCGTGTAGGACCCTATAGTGGCGAGACCCGTCGGGAACCGGAGCCGATCGAGATCAAAGTGAAGATCCCGGACGAGATCCTGCGGACGTACGCCAACCCTTCACAGACGCTGGTGTGCGCGACCATGCCCGGGCCCCGCATGACGGTGTGGTTGCGCGAGCATCCCGTTTCGGAGAATAAGAAAGACCTGAAGTATGTATTCTGCAAAGGTGGTGTTGTGTTGATGTTGAAAGCCCAAGGCAGTGAAGTCAAGGACAGTAAGCCGGTTGAGCTCTTTCCAAAGCAGATCTGTACACACTTTCTGATTCACGGATACTGCTCCAGGACGAATTGCCTGCACGAGCACCACTCGGAGGAGCAGCTGCGGAAACTGATCGCGGCCCGCCATGTGGAGCTTAAGGCCATGACAAAGAAAGAGCGGCATCAGCTCATTGAGAAGATCCTGGAGAAAGAGAAGGATGGCCTTCGCGCCGCCGAGGAGGAGCGCGAGGCCCGTCAGCGGCAAGGTCGCCTGCAGGCCAAAATTCAGTCGGACCTAGGCCGGGGAAGACCCCCGCGTGAGGGCGGTGGGAGCCATCCCCACAGCGGCACCCCCAAGCAGCTCGGCGACCTCAGCGATGACAGCAACGACGACGAGGACAAGCAGGAGACGCCCGTCGTCCTGGGAAAGGACGCGAAGCCATCGGACTCTCACGGCTTAACGGCCTTCACTACGAGTAAGAAGTCTGGTCCGTCCACCACCTCGGGGGGCCCGCAGGCGCCCACCTCAGGGGCCTCCAAAACCCCAACGTATGTCACCAACATCGGCGTTACCGATAGCGGCGACGAGGACAGCTCGAGCGATATCAGCAGCTCGTCGTCGTCGTCGTCGAACTCCCCGGCCAGCAGCGAAAGCGACGACGACGAGCTGGAGGACAAGGGTAACGATAAGCCCAAGGCGGCGCCCGCGGTGAAAGACACAAATGAAGCCACCTCGCCTGACAATGTCGACCAAAAGGAAGTCCTCAACAAGAAAGTGGGCCATACGAACGTCGAGAAGACACCAGCCGCCCCTGCTGTCATTGTGGTCGACAACAAGAAGGAAGAAAGAGAGCAACCGGAAACTAATGCAGTACAACATTACAAGAGCGAGGCCCCTACAGAACAGATTAAAGAGGATGATGCACCGGTAGAAGAAACCGAGTCGGAGGTGGAGGAGGAAGAGGAGGAAGAACAGCCCGCAAAGCAGACTAAAAAGGGCACCAAGACCATTCCAAAGAAGTCAAACAGCAAGAAGGCGAAACCTGAATCGAAAAAGCGCGAGCGTGCAGTAAGCACTTCCAAGAAGGCGCCTACTAAACGAACAAAAAAATAGGGAAGTGAAGCATAGAGAGGGAAGTATGATCATCATTTACATATATATATATATATAACTACTCTTGTATTTTTTCTCCAGGGTGCATACACATATCGATACTCACTCAAGCATGCAACTTACATATATATATATATAGCTTTCCTGACACTTCTTGTATATTAGTACCTATATATATATATATATATATATATATATCTTTTGCTACATCTGTAGTGCATACAAAGAGAGGAAATAATTGAAACTAACATACTCACGGTATCTCCGAATTATATTCTCCTATATATATGCATATATATATATATGCATAATTCCTTTATCTAGAAGAATTTGGCGGTGTTACTTTCAAACATCTTTCGTGTATAGAAAAAAGGAATTATTACTGATATTACTAAGGGCAATATTTCAAAATAAAGAACAGTAACAAAAAGCCCCCTTGCAAGGGGGCTACAGAATCTGGAAATTCTCTATACCTTCATACATAGGGAATATTAGTATCTAGTATAGATATTTATATTTTTTACGATTATTTTTAGTGAGCGAGAGCTCCACTTTATTGAAGGTGATTAGACATGCATTCGCGCACATTCTTCAGGGCTCATGCTTGGCGTTATGATCAGAAGGTGAAGTAATTAATTTTAAAAAGCCACAATGTTGTTTTTAATTCTAAAAATTTTCTTAGTACGGGTATTATTGTTGATTTTCTCTTTGTTTTTGTTTGACGTTTTTTGTCGCATGCTTTGAAAATCTAAATTATTTTAGGGGTGTTTCTTTAAATTTTCATATCTCTGGAGGTATTTTTTGGTATACTAATCGAGTTATAAATAATACAACTCAATATATCTCACTCATCACAATACATCTTACATAGTTTCCCCTCTTCATCATCTTTTACCTTGTATTATTACATTCACATACTTTTTTCTCACTTCTTTTTTTTGCCACCTAATCCACATTAACTTACACACCTCAAGGTAAGCTGTTCTGGGGGATAAGTTAATGGGAAAAGATTCGTTGTAGGTCGCTTATTCAGAAAAAGGAACCAGCCACATAGACAAACATGCGCATATATTTATATATCTCGGGAGTGGAAACTCAGCAACCGACTTCTTGAGGAACTGGGAAAATAGGAAGTCAAGAAATGTGCCAGCACTTTGTAAAAGGGCATTTTAAAAGCACAGAATCAACCAAATTTATCTTTCCTAACAAAGCGAAAGTGGTATTACATGTTTGAAATACATTAAGGCACACAGGTAATGCAGTTACCCGTGAAATTTAGAAACGCTAAAGGTGCGACCAAGCAAGCTAAATTGCCATAATAGATAAAAGTATCTCTTTCTTTTTTTCTCCTATCGCTATTGCTTGCTTTAATTCACTAACCATTCCACACACAAGTACTTGATGTCGATTTTGCACATCGTTGAATTAATAGTCACAACGTACATCATAATACACACGTTTGAACGAAATAATTTGACTTCACAAAGATATCATTTTTCTTTGAATTCTTTCTCGCTGCTTTTGACTTTCTCTTGCATTATTTAGCCAATATACTTTTCTTCTGTCGTGCTAACAAAATTTCCTAGCGGGAATGAATTGAAACTATTTATTCACCATGCTACTATATATTACTATCAATACATGCTATTATGGCCATATGAAATTAACCCATTTCCTAATATACGATAATTGGTATGCATGAAGTGCTATAAAATAAAAATACCTTGTGATTGCGTGCTGTTTCCTTATTTAAGTTCTCTATATTATACCGAAAATGAATGGCTTAGAGCTCTGTTGGGAGGGGTAAGCGTAATACAGTGATCTATTGAACTAGTAGTGTGAAAGCCACCCCACGGATAGTCATCTTAAATTATCTCCTAACAAATCGAACGAATGTTTTTTTTGGGGGGGGAGGAGCATTGATGTTGCGCTCAAAGAATAAAAATGTAGAACGATCAGTAAAAGATTATTTTGTCACTACGTACTTTTCTTCATGTTTTTTTTAATTTCATTTCCATGGATTACGCTATTTATTTTATTGAATCCGGAAAAGGAGGACGCTATTGTTAAAGAAAAAAAAAGTTACTTACACAAAAAAAATGAGTACGCATGATAACGCATCAGACAAAAATTCCAAGATTCCTGATGACTGTGTGCAGGTGTTTTACAGGGGAAAGCCAACTTTTATTCCCAAAGAATTTATTCTAAAAAACTTTCCTGATAGTGCGGAAGTCATCTTATCTAATAAAAATTATGATGTGACAGAGGATTTTGACGGAGCTAATCATTCTGAGGATGCTCGAAGAATGATAGAGATTCGGAAAGAGAAGTCCACGGCGTCACCAGAACAAAAGGAAGACTTTAGAGAGAATAAGCTTAAATGTGGAGAGAAATCCGTCAAGACGCGCTGGCGAAGCACCGCTATCGCTTTTGCGATAGCGACTATTGTGGCAGTTCTGGTGCTTCCTCGAAGAAGGAATAAATGATGTGCACATTACAAATAGCATTGTATGAAGTGGGGATACATATTGGGAAAAAATCATAATTTCAATAAAAGAGGTATGTGCCGCATTATTTATTCTTCGAAAAAGTATAGAGAGTGTGTGTGAGAGACAAAAAGATAGATGTATATTGTATGCGTATACAAGTTTAATCAACTTTTAAAACAACGGCCTTGTAATTTTAAAACTCTCCTCTATGTACTATGCTAGCTTAAATATATTAATGATCACGGTTTAATATTTAAAACGGGATTAGGGAAAAAAATTTTATGAATTGAATCTGAAAAGTACTTGATTCGGTAGAACTGTCACTTCAATAAAATTCCGCACGAACCTATGTGTTTCAATTTGAGTGTGCTAATAAACGGATGAATTCCACTTTATTAAAGAAGCAGCTATTGATCTACCTTGTTTATATAACAGCAAGGACTTTACTGTTAACTATAATTTTGGAATTTAAAAAAATGAGAGTCGATTTTATTGGCTACACAAAGAAACAGATAAATTGTATGGGATTCCCTGTTGCACGCTTTTATCTCCTTCAAGTACAAAGGCAGTGAAAAAAAGTCTAATTAACCTTTTTCTTAGCACGCCATTAGTATTTTTTTGCTATTATTTTATATATTGTATTCCTGAAATGCTCCTTCTCAATTATATTTTTCAGGAATCTAAGCAGACTCAATGCATTGTATGTTTTTCTTTGAATCAAAACTATATTAATGTGCAAGGATTCGGCATAAGTAACTGTTTCACTGTTGTCATACTACTTTCCAAGGGTTCCACCTTTTTGTTCTCGCTTTTCTTTGGACTTACATCATATCTTTCTATAGGCAAAACTATCCGGCATCGGTTTCTTACCAACTAAAAGACTTTGTTAAAAAAAATAATATGTTTCACCGTGCTTTAGGACTGTTGCCTTCCTCGGCTGCCGTAGTGCGTGCTCAACTCCGGCATAGTTCTAACCTCAAGCAGGCCACACAAACAACGTCTTTGCCGGCAGACAAAAATCATGGGAATGACTCGATTACGTCTAAAGCGGGAGTTAATCCCAAGGGCGTGCAAGTTACGAGGCTGCAGAACGGTGTACGCATTATAACGCATGATATTGGGGGCCCGGTGGCCTCTATTGGAGCCTATATCCTTGCTGGACCAGCCTACGAGCCGGCTGGTTGCCCTGGCTTAGGAGCTATGTTGCAGTCCGCGTTCGCCATGCATAGTTCCAAGCAAAAAGACCTCTACGGGAAGAAAATTGCCAAGGATGAAAGACTTCATCCTAGAGTTGATAAATATCATGTGAATATTCGTCTGAACTGCCGAAGGGATGAGTGGCATGCATGCGACTTATCTCACAGCACTGCCGAGGAACGTGCGAAGATAAAGTCGAAGTGGTTGTGGCTCTCGTCCAAGTCAAGCCCGGTTCGCGATATCGTTATGGCAAGCCTCAACAAACCATCTTTACAGGAAACAGAAGTCGATAGCATTGTTAGCTCTGCCGACGCACGATTAAAGGAATTGAGGTGGCAGCGGCCAACAGAGTACGCAAAGGCAGCGCTTGAAACGGTCGCGTTCTATTTAGAACCTTTGGGCAGCCCACGCTACGTGCCTGTAGAGAACGCCCCTAACATCACATCCGCAGTTCTTCAGGAGTACTACGATCGCTGCTCTGCTCCTTCTCGTGTTATCATTGCGGGCGTCAATGTCGATCACGACGCCCTCATCATTGAATACGAGAATGCCCTTTCTGGGGATTCGAAACCTTCCGCTAAGCCGCAGGACCCCCCGGTGGAGGGGAAGAATGTGCCAGACCTCCGAACAGAAGCAAAGCAGTACACTGGTGGCGAGCGCCACGATCATGAGGATCGCGCCAAGGCCATCATTACCAAGCCCTTTATGGATACCGAGACCATTTGTGCGGTGGGATGGCTCACGCACGGGAGTGATAGGACGCAACTAAAGCGGTACGCCACGTGTCTTGTAACCCAAGCCCTGCTGGATGCCGTTCTCACGAACGATCTGCGCTATAACACCGACGCTGCGCGGGCCCAAAACGCGGTGAGTGCATTCTATACCCCCTTTCAAACAGCAGGGTTATTGGGCCTCACGCTCACGTCGGAGCCCGCACAGGCGCCGAAGCTGTTGTTGGATGCAGTGAGATTAGTCAAAGATATGAAAAATCCGCCGCAAGAAGCCGTGAATGTCTCCAAACTTAGCGCGAGGGGTTCCTTTCTGAACAGTAATACCGTAAATGTTCAGGATTACTGCGATTTTCTGTCCACCAGCTTAACCCCGATGTCTGAATCGATAACGGTAACAAGCCTTGAAGATGTTCTGCAAGCCATCGAATCGGTTAGTCCTACAGACGTTAAGAATGTAATAGATATGATGTTTAATCACCCGACATCTTTCTACGGGCATGGTGAAATGTTTAGCTTCCCATCTATTCGTCACTTGGGCTTGTAGGCAAGTGAAACGAAGAAAATAGGAAAGAAGTAGCGAAAACTGAAGAGAGAATGTGTTGAATGTTGTCCGGTCAAAATATGGGATAGGAAAAAGTGAAACAGAAAAGAGGTATTGAGATATCTAGGTGCAATAGTTCCTCCCCTATTCAAATGTTTTAGTTTCCTTTGTCGAGGCAGATTTACAGTTCTTCTCCATATTTAATTCTTGTTTGTTCTTGTTGTTGATATTCATATACTTTTGGGCACTTGACGTAGTAGAAGTAGCATTGTCATAGGATCCTAGTAAAAGCACATCTGCTGAACACCTTTAGTTGCCAGGAGCAACAAGAGCTTAGTCTAAGAAGTAGCCTTTTATTGTGTAAGGAATTTAGTATCTTTAAATGGGGTTTGGGTGTGCCTGTGCTCTGTTTTCAACCCTACCCTCATTTTCGCTGTAGTATTGCTAGAAATCGCGTATACCGAATATGGAAATGCATTAGAACAAATTGCAAATACGAAGGGTATTCCTGATAAGCATTTGTATGAAATTAAGCCAACTGAATCTGTTGTTTGTGATCCATTTCTCCTTTCATGTGGTGCAACGCTGCTGAATTCTCAGTTTTTCTTTCATTCTTAAATAGTGACTATAGATTGAAAGGTAGAGTGAAAAAAAATTTTAAATGAAGGATGACATCAGTATAGCATTTTCAAAATCCAGTTACTATCCACCGTATGGTGATCAAGAAATTCCTGGGAATCGGCCTGCTGACTTACGTGCCTTCTTCGGCAGGAGACTTGGTCGGCGTTACGCCCCGGTTCCCCTCAATGCCGGGTGCCTGAACAACGCACTTATTGCTGTTGGTTCACCCACACCCTTAGACCCTATCCCGGCTCTACCCGAAGCCCTCAGGGAGCTTCAGAGGACACGCCAGCAAGCGTTCGCTGAGGCGTCCCAAGAACAGAAGGCCACCAAGGAAGGGGAAGCCCAGGGGATTTCTAGCAAGACGATCGGAGAGCGACCATGTCTCATGGGTGTTACAAATTACATCCTCAACACCCGAAATGGGGGCCGGCGTCGTTGCTCTCCCTGGACTTCGTTTTCCTTTGAGTTGAGCACAGAAAACCATGGCACTTCGAATCCTGGTCTTGGAATCCCAAAGAAGGACTCTGTGCCGCCACCAGGCGGAGCCGCCAGCTGCCAGCTCGCCCCATTGTCCATGCGTTATGGAACTCGCAAGGGACGAGGGGTGTACAATTTCGATGCCAAATGCCCAACTCATCCGGCACGCGAGGCACTGGCAGAGCGTGAACGGCAGCGCGTGCAAGCAGAGGCAGGCCGTACTCTTGTCGCTAAGCCCTTGGACCACTCTCTCATCGAGCTTGGGCTTTGGAGCCTGATCTATCCAACTGGTCTTACGCCCTCCAAGACATCGCCTTCGCGGGAAGGCAACGGTGAGGGTGCTGCGGAAACGCGTTGCGCAGAAGATATCTGTGCAGATTCCGCACCAGTCCGACTTCATAAAGATTCTGTTGACGTGGGAGAAGAAATTGTAGGCGACAATGACACCGCCACTAGGCATCTATATCCTGACGAAATTTGTAAGCTTTTCTCTGCAGCACACAGACGTGGAGATGGAGACTCGACAGCAGCGGCCTTTCATCAAGCACGGCGGACAATTGAGAAAGCACGCATGCCGCAAAAAAAAAGTTGCGGCGCGCTTGCTCCGCGAAGATATCAAGCTTTGTTCGAGGCCTGCCTCTTTGATTATCTCTATAGAATCCCCATCTTACATGTGTATTCCATGTCGTTAGTGTAGTTTCTTTTCTTTATTTCACTGTCTATTTATTTCCCTCCTTCATCACGTATCTGTAGGAACAGTAACTGATAGGGGAACCTTTGGGAGTGTCTACTTCTGTACTTTATTCAGCTACTATTCCCATTGCGTTACATTCTAGGGCTGGGCACCTTACCCTATAAATGAATGTCTACAAAGACAAAAGATCATGTAATGCTACAAAGAAAGGGGACTACTGTCACAACAAATGAACACATCTACAAATTACTAGAAATTAAAACCAATGATAAGTTCGATGTAAATATATGGTGCTAATGCAATTCCTTTTTATATAAAGGAGTATCATCACAGAATGGGCACGTAATTTCATCTATTATTGATAATTTTAGACTCTTTTTCCAACTCGTGTTGTGAATGTCATTTTTTGATGATGCGATTCTCTTTGCTTCACTCTATTCACTACATTAGTTGTATCCGTGTTTTGAGATAGTAAAATAAGTTTACAAAGAGCACATATAGGAATATCCAGAGGGTTAAGAAAATGGACACAAGCGCAGAAAAAATAGGTAAATTTGAAGATGTGAAAATGGAGTCTGAAAAGAGTGTCAAAACGGAGGACGCAGAGAATGTAAGCACCTCAAATACGGAGGTCACGTGCCGGGAACTATTTGAGGTGGCCGAAAAAAGAAAAATCCATGAGCCTGCATCGGACGCGCGACAAGAAAGTAAGCCTATCGACTCAGGATTCGATACCAAATTTTTAAACAGTGGTGCCGCTATGCAAAAAATCGAACCTTTAGAGCAAAAAAAACATCCTGGTCAGAATTACAGCCAGAAATTTGCGAGGAATTAATTATAGACTCTCAACAGGACTTAGCGGTCAGTTTAAAACTAGACAACTCCATAAATAAAAGTAGGTTGAATTATGGCATTACTGAATTCAAAGAGCTCTTTGGCACAGCACATCGCTCGGGTGAAATCGGCTCTGTTGAACGTGTCCCTGAAGGATCCAAAGAGCTCCCCCTCGGTAAATCGCCGTTGAACGGTCCTGAAGGATCCAAAGAGCTCTCTGGCACAGCACATCGCTCGGGTGAAATCGGCTCTGTTGAACGTGTCCCTGAAGGATCCAAAGAGCTCTCTGGCACAGTACATCGCTCGGGTGAAATCGGCTCTGTTGAACGTGTCCCTGAAGGATCCAAAGAGCTCTCTGGCACAGCACATCGCTCGGGTGAAATCGGCTCTGTTGAACGTGTCCCTGAAGGATCCAAAGAGCTCTCTGGCACAGTACATCGCTCGGGTGAAATCGGCTCTGTTGAACGTGTCCCTGAAGGATCCAAAGAGCTCTCTGGCACAGCACATCGCTCGGGTGAAATCGGCTCTGTTGAACGTGTCCCTGAAGGATCCAAAGAGCTCTCTGGCACAGCACATCGCTCGGGTGAAATCGGCTCTGTTGAACGTGTCCCTGAAGGATCCAAAGAGCTCTCTGGCACAGCACATCGCTCGGGTGAAATCGGCTCTGTTGAACGTGTCCCTGAAGGATCCAAAGAGCTCTCTGGCACAGCACATCGCTCGGGTGAAATCGGCTCTGTTGAACGTGTCCCTGAAGGATCCAAAGAGCTCTCTGGCACAGTCACATCGCTCGGGTGAAATCGGCTCTGTTGAACGTGTCCCTGAAGGATCCAAAGAGCTCTCTGGCACAGTACATCGCTCGGGTGAAATCGGCTCTGTTGAACGTGTCCCTGAAGGATCCAAAGAGCTCTCTGGCACAGTACATCGCTCGGGTGAAATCGGCTCTGTTGAACGTGTCCCTGAAGGATCCAAAGAGCTCTCTGGCACAGTACATCGCTCGGGTGAAATCGGCTCTGTTGAACGTGTCCCTGAAGGATCCAAAGAGCTCTCTGGCACAGCACATCGCTCGGGTGAAATCGGCTCTGTTGAACGTGTCCCTGAAGGATCCAAAGAGCTCTCTGGCACAGTACATCGCTCGGGTGAAATCGGCTCTGTTGAACGTGTCCCTGAAGGATCCAAAGAGCTCTCTGGCACAGTACATCGCTCGGGTGAAATCGGCTCTGTTGAACGTGTCCCTGAAGGATCCAAAGAGCTCTCTGGCACAGTACATCGCTCGGGTGAAATCTGGCTCTGTTGAACGTGTCCCTGAAGGATCCAAAGAGCTCTCTGGCACAGTACATCGCTCGGGTGAAATCGGCTCTGTTGAACGTGTCCCTGAAGGATCCAAAGAGCTCTCTGGCACAGTACATCGCTCGGGTGAAATCGGCTCTGTTGAACGTGTCCCTGAAGGATCCAAAGAGCTCGTACTCGCCGGAAATCGGCTCTGTTAACGTGTCCCTGAAGGATCCAAAGAGCTCTCTGGCACAGTACATCGCTCGGGTGAAATCGGCTCTGTTGAACGTGTCCCTGAAGGATCCAAAGAGCTCTCTGGCACAGCACATCGCTCGGGTGAAATCGGCTCTGTTGAACGTGTCCCTGAAGGATCCAAAGAGCTCTCTGGCACAGTACATCGCTCGGGTGAAATCGGCTCTGTTGAACGTGTCCCTGAAGGATCCAAAGAGCTCTCTGGCACAGCACATCGCTCGGGTGAAATCGGCTCTGTTGAACGTGTCCCTGAAGGATCCAAAGAGCTCTCTGGCACAGTACATCGCTCGGGTGAAATTGGCTCTGTTGAACGTGTCCCTGAAGGATCCAAAGAGCTCTCTGGCACAGTACATCGCTCGGGTGAAATCGGCTCTGTTGAACGTGTCCCTGAAGGATCCAAAGA
Organism: Cynanchum wilfordii; assembly: GCA_025388415.1. Lineage (NCBI taxonomy): Eukaryota > Viridiplantae > Streptophyta > Magnoliopsida > Gentianales > Apocynaceae > Cynanchum > Cynanchum wilfordii. Next base: position 2,742 of record JAHSUH010005458.1, on the reverse strand, counting down.
GCTCTCTGGCACAGCACATCGCTCGGGTGACGGCTCTGTTGAACGGCCCGAAGGATCCAAGGCTCCGACAGCACATCGCTCGGTGAAATCGGCTCTGTTGAACGTGTCCCTGAAGGATCCAAAGAGCTCTGGGGCTAAGTGTCCAGACCAAAGAGCCTGGCACAGCACATCGCTCGGGTGAAATCGGCTCTGTTGAACGTGTCCCTGAAGGATCCAAAGAGCTCTCTGGCACAGCACATCGCTCGGGTGAAATCGGCTCTGTTGAACGTGTCCCTGAAGGATCCAAAGAGCTCTCTGGCACAGCACATCGCTCGGGTGAAATCGGCTCTGTTGAACGTGTCCCTGAAGGATCCAAAGAGCTCTCTGGCACAGCACATCGCTCGGGTGAAATCGGCTCTGTTGAACGTGTCCCTGAAGGATCCAAAGAGCTCTCTGGCACAGCACATCGCTCGGGTGAAATCGGCTCTGTTGAACGTGTCCCTGAAGGATCCAAAGAGCTCTCTGGCACAGCACATCGCTCGGGTGAAATCGGCTCTGTTGAACGTGTCCCTGAAGGATCCAAAGAGCTCTCTGGCACAGCACATCGCTCGGGTGAAATCGGCTCTGTTGAACGTGTCCCTGAAGGATCCAAAGAGCTTCTCTCTGGCACAGCACATCGCCGGGTGAAATCGGCTCTGTTGAACGTGTCCCTGAAGGATCCAAAGAGCTCTCAGGCACAGCACATCGCTCGGGTGAAATCGGCTCTGTTGAACGTGTCCCTGAAGGATCCAAAGAGCTCTCTGGCACAGCACATCGCTCGGGTGAAATCGGCTCTGTTGAACGTGTCCCTGAAGGATCCAAAGAGCTCTCTGGCACAGCACATCGCTCGGGTGAAATCGGCTCTGTTGAACGTGTCCCTGAAGGATCCAAAGAGCTCTCTGGCACAGCACATCGCTCGGGTGAAATCGGCTCTGTTGAACGTGTCCCTGAAGGATCTAAGCAATCGTCAGATATGCAGAACGGTAATCTATTTAAGGAATCCTTCCCTAAAACCTACCCCCAATCAAAACCTTATCCTGGCATTGATGAGTCTGAGTTGATCCGAAAAGTTCACCCCATACCGGAACGTGGTGCTCACTTAATCACGGATGAGGGTTTCAAGTCTTTTCGGCCCCTCGTGCCCGATCGCGATATCTCTTTAGTGAGTGGCCCAATAACTGTTGAACAGGCAGTGCCCGGAGTCGATGTTGAATCTGTAGTAAGTGTGAAAAGTGTTGAAGCACCTACAAGCCCTAAACCACACTTTGAAACTGGTGAAACAGCCGTTAGACCTACCACACCACACTTCACCATGGTTCCTGGGATCACTGAGCCAATGAATTATTGTCAGGCTCAAGCAATGAAATCTTCACATCCCTTGTCACAAGCACCGCACCAGAACAACGTCATACGACACACCACTGACACCCCCGCCTATGTGGAAGGTGAATTCAATAATATTACCCGGGCAGCTATTGAAGCCGGCAATACGGGGCAGATTCTTGTAGAATTTCGCCGTGGTGGTGATAATAGCCACGTCAACCGGATGGCCGAGGGCTCCTATTCTCGTCTCTTGATGTCTGCAAACTATATGACCAGGTCGCTCCTCTTAAACTCCTTCTTTGGGGAAGAACCCACTTTGGCCTGGTCCCTCGAGGAACATTTTCTAGAAGGGGTGATGAAGCTAATGCACAATGCCGGTACGCTTCCTCAGGGTACAGTACGCCTCAGGATCGGCTGACTGCGCGAAATGGATCTTCCCGAGAAAACAGGTACACGCACCGAGGATCAGAAAATGCCTCAAATAGTAGTCGCTCAACCCATAGGTCAGAGGCACAGAGAAAAGGTAGGGTGAACAGCGAAAATGGTTTGCATATTTACAGAAATGCAACAAGCCCTGATCTGAAACGCAAAGAAGCTCTATTAGGCAGTGGGGTACGTCATCGACAAATTAAAACGCAAACACGCCTTGCCCGTACAAAAGATGATACGGATTATATATATTACAACCACAAGAGTAAAGGGTTTTTTGTGCCTCACCGACCACCTGGCGATGCTCTGCTTCTGCAGTACAATCATTTATACGACTTTGGTGATGGTACGCGTATGATGCCGGTTCACCAAGGTGGTGAAAAGACATTAAGAAAGCCCAGACTCAATCCCCATGCGAAGCCTCCTCGCACTTTTTTAGAATCAAAAGGATCATCATGGCGTTATTACAACACTACTAATCATGAGAACAGGGAGTTCAACTTCCAGAAGCGGTCACAGATAGATAACAGAACCTCCTCTCGTGGAAATTCGAAACCTCCCCCCAAAGATGTGCCCTATGCAAGCTCTTTACGGAGCTCTAAGGCGTTGGATGCACAGAAGCTGCACGTCAGCCAGTTTCGAAATACACCCTCCATTGAAGAGGTAATGGCGCGGAACCCCGACACGATGGGCAAGCTCTGCGGAGGCTCACAAGGCGATGAACCACAGCTTTCTGCATCCGCAGGAGCTGCCTCCGAACATCCGTGATCAGATCCTCACCTATGGCGAGACAGGAGACAGGGGTTAGCGTCCCGAAAATCCTTTTCGCGGGCCAGCTCGCGACGATTCCAGCACGCGGCACCGCACGCCGTCGACACACTCAAAGCTACCGCCTTTCCCTCCAGGGGAGGGGGGGACCAGCAGTACGCCTTCACGGACCGCCCGGCGGACGGTCTTTACCGCTTCGTCGTC
>JAHSUH010005457.1:0-28287 GCA_025388415.1 Cynanchum wilfordii | reverse complement strand
TGAAATTAATTAAAATAAGAAGGAAAAAAAAAATGAACGAACAAAAGAATGAAATGAATAATAATAAAAAAAATTACATATGATATAAAAGTTAAATAATATAAACGGTAAGAAACTGAATTTTTTTATGTTCCTTCTATTTACCTGAGAAAAAAATTTATAGATTTAAGTAATGACTTCCGAAAGAAAAGAAAGAAAAAAAGGTGAATCGTAAAAAATAGTTAATTTATTCTCTTTTTAAATAAGTTAAGTTGGTGAAAAGTTGCTAAATAAAAAATTAAATTTACAAAATATATTAATTATTAAATACAGTATAATATAAATTAGCTCAAGTGGAAGAATTGAGAATATAAATATAAAGATTTAAATAAGATAAAATTGAAAGGAATAAAAAATAATCATGAAAATAAACCTAATTACAATAGGACTAGAAATATGTAATCTTATATTTTGGAAGGAAGATGAATAGATAAAAAAAGAAGGCAAATTAGCAAAAATAGTCTCCAAGCTATGGATGTTTGATGAAATTGGTCCCTTGATGAGATAAATAATTGAATAAATTAATAAAAATAAAGAATAAAAGAATGAATGGAATCAATGAATGTCACAAAAATCTTTAATCATCTAAGCAGTGTACCTATCATGTAGATAATATTAAACCAAGTATCAAGATTTTAAAATTTATAAAATTGTTTTTCCCAAAATCCCTTTTAAGACTAAGTATAGGATATATAATAAACTCAACTATAATCATGTTTTGGAGGAATGAATTAATCAATCGTTTGTTCAACCAACATAAAAAATGATAAGATTGAGACTAACAACTAAGAAAGCAAAGTGAGAATAGGAAATTCATAATAAAGAATAGAGAGAAAGAAGGATACAATTCAAGTGGGCTAAATGATTACGAATTAATGATCAAATTACTACCAAAGTCAACTCTAGAAATGAATTCCCTCAACACGGGTTCGTTGTAAGAAATTCAAGATTATCCACACTTGAAATTGATTAGAATTACCAAATTTCCTATTAATCCTCCTAGGTCCAGCCCATTAACAAGAAATTCAATTAAACTAATTTTGGCACTAATTATTTATCTAAGGTCTGGTCTAACAATTAGTGTTAACTCCAAACCACACATCAAAGATGCTCAATAAAGGTATAAATTCATATTTTAAGCAAGATCTAACATGTGAATCAAGTTAATAGTAACAAAATAATCAATAATCCAAAGAAGTATAAATTTTCCAAAATGAAATGTAACATAAAACCAACTAATCTACCCTAAAGAAATGTAGAAGAGAGGAGCTCCTAATGGTTGGATTCTCTATCAAATTACAAGTAAGAGTGCAAAAAGTAGAAAAGATAAGGAGGAGAAAAGTGTTGATTCAATGGTTCGTTGATGACGATAGAGCTTCTTCCTCTTCAATCTTCACTTCAAACTCTCCACTTGCACAATTCAGCTCCTAGAGATTTTGTAGAAGACTCCCCAAGGTATAAATTTAGCAACTCTCCTTACGTGTCAAGGATAGGTTACAAAACTATAACTAAGGAAATCAACTAAAAATTCTCGAGAATAAATTTCAAAAATGTATAAAATTATTTCAACAACAATTCCCTAGATCTAATGTGTTCCAACCTCTGGAATTGGCTAGAAATTCCATTATTTAAAGAAAAACGAAAATAGGGGTAAAAACATCATTTTACACAGGAAAACTCGATGAGTCACTCAACAAGGGCTTAGTGAGCCATCACTACGCCCGTGGTGAGCAGCTGAACACGACTATAGCAAGCGAAGAAAGGCGTGTTGACTCCAACTGTTCAAGAAAAGCATGTATAAACTCTACGGTCGTGTTTGTTGTGAACGACGGTGTCTACGAGCGTGTTGTTGTGCTGTCTAACAACCAATGGCTTGTTAAGGGTCTATAGGTGTGTTGGTTGTGCCAGCACATCTCTACGGGCGTGTTGGATCTTCTATGGGCTTGTTGGTTTTGCCAGAAACAAGCTCAACGTCGTTTTCGACCTGAATTAGTCTCATCAATAGAAAATGAAGTAAACAAACTTATCGAAGCAGGATTCATACGAGAAGTCAAGTATCCCACATGGATATCTAGCATTGTACCTGTCAGAAAGAAAAATGGACAAATTCGAGTTTGTGTTGATTTCAGAGATTTGAACAACGCTTGTCTGAAAGATGATTTTCCACTTCCTATTACGGAACTAATGGTCGATGCTACAACTGGACACGAAACATTGTCCTTCATGGATGGATCGTCTGGATACAATCAAATTCGCATGGCAGTTGAGGATGAAGAAAAGACTGCATTCAGAACCCCCAAAGGTATCTACTGCTACAAAGTAATGCCGTTTGGATTGAAAAATGTTGGGGCAACTTACCAAAGAGCAATGCAAAAGATCTTCGATGATATGTTACATAAACATGTTGAATGTTATGTGGATGACTTAGTTGTAAAATCAAAAAGACGACAAACCCATCTTGAAGATTTGAAGAGTGTTTTTGAACGACTTCGTCGTTACCAATTGAAGGTGAATCCTTTGAAATGCGCACTTGGTGTCACTTCCGGAAAGTTCCTTGGCTTTATCGTACGTCAACGAGGAATTGAGATTGATCAAGCTAAAGTTGATGCAATTTTGAATATGCCCGAACCACGCAATTTGCATGAAGTGAGAAGTTTACAAGGCAAATTAGCGTACTTGCATCGCTTTATCTCAAATTTGGCTGGTAGATGTCAACCATTCAGTAGATTGATGCGAAAGAATGAACCTTTCAAATGGGACGAAGCATGTAGCAATGCTTTCAAAAGCATAAAGTCTTACCTGGTGAAATCTCCAGTACTCGCTGCACCAACTTCCGAAAAACCGTTGTTGCTTTACATTGCTGCTCAAGAACGTTCTGTCGGAGCTTTACTTGCCCAAGAAAATGATAAAGGTAAAGAAAATGCTTTGTACTATTTGAGTCGCATGATGACCCCCAACGAACTGAATTACTCTCCAATTGAAAAGCTTTGTTTGGCGCTGATTTTTGCAATTCGGAAGTTGAAGCATTATTTTCAAGCTCATACAGTGAAGTTGATTTCCAAAGCGAATCCAATCAAGTATGTAATGACAAAGCCGGTATTGTCCGATCACTTAGCAAGATGGTACCTGCAATTGCAACAATTTGATATAATTTACATACCTCAAAAGGCGGTGAAAGGATAAGTTTTGGTGGATTTTTTAGTTGATCATCCTATACCAGCTGAGTGGGAATTGACCGATGATTTACCAGACGAAGATGTTCTTCCGATTGAAGTTATGCCTCCGTGGAAAATGTATTTTGATGGAGCGGCACATCGAAATGATTGCGGCATTGGAGTAGTCTTTATTACACCCGATGGAGATGTTCTACCGTATTCTGTTACTCCGACGCAACAATGCTCCAACAATATGGCAGAATACCAAGCTCTTATTCTTGGTTTGGAGATGGCCGTTGATATGAAGCGGCTACAACTTAACGTCTATGGAGACTCAAAGTTAGTCATCAACCAACTTCTTGGTGATTACGAAGTAAAGAAGATTGAATTGGTTCCTTACCATCAATACGCTAAAAGACTAATAGGATGGTTGGGCGATGTATCTCTCGAACATGTTCCAAGGAAAGATAATCGGCAAGCGGATGCATTAGCTAAGTTAGCTTCAGTCCTTGCATCATTAAAATCAAGTATTCAAATATCTGTTTGTCAAGATTGGGTCGTTCCTCCACTATTCGACGATGATGACGACGACGTTGGTGACGAAGATGATTTGCAACTCGTTGTCAATGTTATTTCCATTGTTTAAGAGAAAGACTGGCGTCTACCAATTATTGATTTCTTGACATATGGTATCCTGCCGTCGGATGCAAAGAAAAGAAATGACATTCGGCGACGTGCACCAAGATTTGTCTATTTCAATCAAGTACTCTATCGGCGTTCATTTGAAGGAGTATTGCTACGATGTGTAGCAAACGATGAAGTGAAACAAACGTTAGAAGAGGTACATTCCGGAGTCTGCGGAGCTCATCAATCCGGACCAAAATTGCATTTTCGAATCAAGAGGATGGGGTACTATTGGCCTACCATGGTGAAGGATTGTCTAGATCATGCTCGAAGATGTCAAGCTTGTCAATTCCATGCAAACTACCTCCATCAGCCGCCTGAACCATTACATCCGACAGTTGCATCATGGTCGTTTGACGCATGGGGACTTGACGTAGTTGGTCTATTACCTCCGTCGTCTGAAGGACATCTCTACATCCTTGCATCCACCGATTATTTCTCAAAATGGGCGGAAGCTACTGCATTGAAGGAAGTAAAAAAGGAGAATGTCGTGAACTTCATTCGAGTAAACATCATATTCCGTTATGGAATTCCAAGATATATCATTACCGATAATGGTAAGTCTTTCCGCAACAATCTCGTAAAACAACTTTGCGATAAATTTGAGTTCAAACAATTCTTCTCATCAATGTATTATGCACCCGGCAAATGGTTTAGGCAAGCATTCAACAAAACACTTTGTAATCTGTTGAAGAAAGTAATTGTCAAGTCAAAGAAAGATTGGCATGTGAGGATTGAAGAAGCTTTGTGGGCATATCGTACAACGTTTCGCACTCCTACGCAAGCAACTTCTTATGCATTGGTTTATGGTGTGGAGGCTGTTTTACCGTTAGAACGTCAAATACCTTCACTAAGAATAGCAATTCAAGAAGAACTTACCAGCGAGGACAATGCTCACCTGCGCTTGGAAGAGTTAGAAGCTTTGGATGAAAAGAGGTTGGAAGCACAGCAAAGATTGGAATGTTATCAAGCTCGTCTGTCCAAAGCCTTCAACAAAAAGGTAAACATTCATTCCTTTCAAATTGGTGACATGGTGCTTGCAGTGTGAAGACCAATTATCTTTCCGCAAAAGATCAAGAAACTTGAAGCAAAGTGGGATGGTCCTTATGTTGTGGTCGAAGTATACTCAAGTGGGTCGTATAAGCTCGCTGACAAAGATGGTGTTGAAATTGGACCAATCAACGGGAAATACTTGAAACGCTACTATGCTTGAAAGTTTAAAAAAAATGTTCCTTGACGCACGAGCTAAAACTACATGTTACTCCTTTGATGTACGAGTTGAAACTGTAAATTTGAACTACGTTCGGCTTGATTCCTTTACGGGATACGTAGGCAGCTTAAAAAAAAAAACAAATTTCTAAGTTCAGCCCTAACATAAAAAAAAAAAAAAGTCCTCATAACCAAAAAAAAAAAAAAAAAAAAAAAAAAAAGTAAATATTGGACAGCCCAAACAAATTGGGGCGGCCTAAGAGAAAATTACTGCGGAAAAAAAATATTGGAAAAGAAAGAACAAAAAAAAAGCTATAGCAAAAAGCTGCTGAAAAAAAAAAGAGGGTTGTGAAAAAAAAAGAAATTTTATTAATTTCAATTCGGTTTACAAGATTAATAAACAATAAGGGGCATGAAATTAATTTGTCTACAAAGTTGTCCAATCGCCGAAAAGTCTATGATTTGATTAACGTTGAAGTAGACGATTATAATTTATTCAAAGCGACGAAGGTGCAAGATTTCTTAAATCAATGTTGACAAAGTTGATGATGAATCCTTCAAATAGATATTTGGAAAGTTGAAAATCATTCTCCAAGTTGATATTTGCAACGTTGTTGATGACGAAGCCGTAAAGTTGTTGACGACATTGGTAAACTGTAAAGTTGTTGACGACGTTGGTAAACCGTAAAGTTGTTGACGACGTTGGTAAACTGCAAAGTTGTTGACGACAATGGTAAGCTGCAAGGTTGTTGACGATGATGGTAAGTTGCAAGGTTGTTGACGACGATGGTAAGTTGCAAGGTTGTTGACGACGATGGTAAGTTGCAAGGTTGTTGACGACGATGGTAAACTGCAAGGTTGTTGACGACGATGGTAAGCTGCAAAGTTGTTGACGACGATGGTAAGCTGCAAAGTTGTTGACGACGATGGTAAGCTGCAAAGTTGTTGACGAAGATGATAAACCAAAATGACAACAATGTTGATGGCGGCGATAGACAGCAACTTTGTTGACGGTGATACACAACAACTTTGCTGGCGATGATGAGCAGCAACTTTGTTGGCGACGATGAACATAAATGTTGATGACGACGATGAACAACAATGTTGATGGCGACGATGAACAACAATGTTGATGGCGACGATGAGCAATAACATTGATGGCGTCGACGAACAATAACATTGATGACAATGAACTTACCGTCGAAGATGATGATGGAGGATAAATGCTGCAAGCCATATAACTCGCAACTTTGAAAACATCCGGACGAATGTAACTTGTATTCTTACCCGGATAAAGAAACTTACATATCCAACATGAAAGGAATGCCGCCAATTCTGTCTCTGCACGTATGGCCTCCGAAATATTTGAGTCTCCAAATAATTTGTCAAAATCTATTGCAGGAAAGGAGGAATTTGCAGTAAAGGTTGAAGGAGTCGGATTACAAGTCATTTTAGGCAATTGACGCTTCCGCGTTACCAAAGATCTGGCAGAGGGGGGATGATACTGTTTAATCCTTTGAACCAAAACGAATCCATTGCTCAAGCATTATGTTGGTGGGATCTCCATCTGCAAGTTTCCCTAATGCAAAAAAAAAATGATACTTACAGTTTTGAGGGGTTCGTTTGTCAAACAGTTCTCTCACAGATGGAATAACTTCGTCGTAAAGAGGAGGCAGCAGGTAAACTGGTAAGTGTGAATATGTCCCAAATTGAAATCGATAGCTCACCAATAGATGTATGCAAAGTGTTGGTCGAAGGACACCACTGGTTGCAAAAAAAAACGCATCACATTCTCACAACGATCATAGGTAAACAACGACGCATACACAGCATCATAGACCTCTGCATTCTTCAAGGCTCGTTCATGATGTGCAAGAATGTACTCGGTCCACTCCCAGTAATTTTTTGTGTAACTTACCTCACCAAAGTTGGATGAATGAACAGGCCATGAGGACTTCTCCTTATTTGTAGTAGTAAAGGGAAGAGAAAACTCTCGCGATTGTGAATATGCTTCATGAGTAGTAGATGACAACAAACTTACCACTTGAGGAGGGGATGAATGATGAACATTACGAGTTGCGGTAGAAGACCAATTGGTGATACGGTGGTAGCTTGCGACTCCTTGGGACGTAGGTGCGAATGGACCAAATCCAGCTTCATGTACTTCTAAGTTTAAAGATTTGATTCGAGACCCATTGCAACGATCAAGAATGACGATATGTTTGTAAGGTTCGTCAGCATCTTTAATATCCATAATCTGGACAAAAAAAAAAAAAAAAAAAAAAAAAAAAATCAGTCTTTTTATTAAAAAAAAAGGAGAAACAAAAAAATTATTATAGTTAAAAATAATAAAAAAAAAAAAAAAAAAGTTCTCTTTTTAGACTTACATGAGAGTTGTTTTTGAAAGAGGCAGAATATAAAAAAAAAAAAAAAAAAAGAAGTTTTCTTGAAACAGGTAAAAAAATAAGGTTTTTGTTGAAAAAAAAAAGGGAGAATTTTCTTGGAATTCTGGCAAACAGGAATCTATCAAGGTGAACTTATTGTTTGACAAGTTCCGAATAAAAAATTTTCTAATGGAGGCATCCTTTTATAGACTTAAAAAGTCTAGGAAGTATCATACTATAACTCAAATTTGAACCTAAAAATATTTTATATATGTATATATATATATACATATATATTATCTTCATATAAATATGAATTCGAATCATATTTATCTTGAGTTAAATTCAAATAAACTCAAATAATTGATTCAAATTTTATATCTATCTATATCCAAAATTGATATGATATATATATCTCCAAGATTTTTTGAACTTATTCCCAAACAACAAATTCTTCAATTTATAGATATATAAATTTTATTTATATATTTAAATATATAATAAAATATTATTTATATATTTTAAATATATATTTATATTTATATATTAAAATATTAAAAGATTCACCCCTTAGATGAGTGACACGTGGCAACATCATAGCCACCGATTCTCACTCACTCTATCTATAAATAGAGGGCAAATTCCCTCAAGAAATGGTCACCACACTCACTCACTCACTCAAGAAGCTGAGAAAGCTGAGAGATATTCGAAGGATACTGAACCTCTGTCGAAATCGGCCCTTCCTCTCAAAGTCCAAATCCATTCCGAGACAAAGTCCTAAAGCCCTCGGAAGAAGAAAATCAAATTGTTCGATAGATCGAGATCAAGCCCAAAAGCCCTCGACATCGAATCCATTCCGAGATCCAGCCCAAAACGCCCTTTAGAAGAAATCAAAACAATTGGATCGAGATAAGCCCAAAACGCCTCTCGAATCCACGACGGATTGAATCAACGGATCTATAGAGATTGGACCCTGTAAATTTATTATAATATAATTGTTGTATTCAATTACCATATTTCTTGTAATATGGTAATTTTAAAGTTGTAAAATATTAAATATAAGAATATAAAAAAATTATTAAATATATTTTAATTTTTTAATACAACAAGTAAAAGAATTTTATTTTCTATCTAATGTGACAAATAATAAAAAGCACGAGGATGGATTATATTTTATTTTGGTAGGAAAAAGGCACTTTTTAAAAGTCTACGTTGGAGATCCATTCTAAAAGGCCCACGAGCAGAAATTGGGGGAGAATAAAAAATCTGCAGGGATAGGGTTTCCGCTTGATGAATGATGAGCCAACTTCGACAGTGCGTCCGCCGTGCCATTGCCCTCCCGAAAAGTGTGCTGCAGTCTGAGAGAAACAAATTTCCCCATTAGCAATTTACACTCATGTAAGATGTTGTTGTACCGAATGTTTTCATTGGATGTGAGCAAGTTGATGCAGACTTTAGAATCTGTTTCCAAAATAAGAAATCGGAACTGTTGTTGTGCACATGGTTCAAAGTATCGGTCTCGGTCACCGTCTCGGAAGCCACCGATCCATATCGGTATCGGTCAATATCGGTGACTCGGTCATCGTATCGGACGATACAGAATTTATTATATTTAATAAAAAAAATTATATATAATTTTAAAATATAAATAATACAATAGTTTTAATATAAAATTCATAAATAATAATTAATCATAATTTTAATATAAATAATTGTAAAATTATAAAAATATATTTCAATATATATATATATATATGAAATAATAACATATGTAAATGTCTATTTATAAAAACTTTTATATTCATTCATTTTATTTCTAAAATTTCAAATTAAATCGTGACGATTCTAATTTTTTTTAGTAATTTACTTTTAATTATATATATAATTTTTTTAGTAATTGATCAATTATAATTACACTATATTATAAAAAAAATTTAAAATTAAACACTTTAAGTCAAAGAATCTTTTAAAATATTATAACTTTTAAAATAATAATAATAAAACAATTTTTACTAATAATTTTAAATTATTATTATATCAATATAAGAAGTATGCTACAAAATAACAATATTATGAATATTTATATATTCTACAATAATATTTCAACTAAATTTAAAATTAAATACAAATTAAAAAATAATTCTTACCAAAGCAGCATGCAAGTCTTTATGTAGTTGCTTGTACCATCTATTATCAATGACATCCCAATATTGTTTGTAACCTTTCGCTTTTCTTTTGATTGCCATTTTTGCTCTATCCATTGCCTCGTATATAATAGATAAAGTGGACTTTTTATCTTGATCAACAATCTTCAAAACTTGAACAAGTGGCTCCATAATTGCACAAATATCTTTTACTTGTTTCCAAAAAGATTCTGAAAGTATTAAGGATTCTACCCTTTTTGCCTCATTCTTTCTTTTGGCGGTGTTATTAAATTCTAACCACTCTTCAGTGTGCACATTCTTTTTAACTCCACACAATATCTAACAAGACTTTCTAAAGCAATAAATATAGTAGCAAATCTAGTGATACCAGGCCTCAATAAATCTCTATCTTTGGTATATTGTTTCATTAGATTTACTACTTTATCACTGTTATTATTTATGAGATGATAATAAAAAATTTAAATTGTTATTAAATATAATATTAATATCATTTATATTTAAAATTAAAATAATAATATTTTTTAATTATAATTATAAATATAATATAATATATATTGATATCTTAGAAAAGTGTGCATTTTTTTCTATTTTTATTACACATTTATAATATATATATATATATATATAATTTCCAAAACATGGTTCAATTCCCCAAAAAAAAAAAAAAAAATGTTCAAAAATTGTGACTGACTGACTGACGAGACCAATATTTTCAATACAAATTTATATAATATATATTATTTTTAAATTTCTGTGCTTTTCTCTCTCATCCTTTATCTCCTTCTTCTTCTTTTTTTTTCCCTCCTTCTTCTTCTTCTGGTTCTTCTTCTTCTTCTTCATTTTCTTCCATGGCAGATCTGCTTGTAAGTGACTCGGCTTTGACTCGGCCGAGTCAACCCGAGTCAACCCGAGTCAACCCGAGTTAAGACCGATTCGGACCGAGTTAGTATCATTTCGGGTTTTTTTTGTCTCTTTGTATCGGAAAGGTTCGATCCAGAGACAACTCGGCCGAGTCAGGCCCGACTCGGCCGAGACTTTGAACCATGGTTGTGCAGGGAGCCAAGAGGAGTCCGTCTCGAATAGCCAAGAGTTCTGCAATGAGATTTGATCCCCATGGAATCTTTCGGGCGTAGCCAGACAACCTTTGTCCAGAATAATCTCTAAAAACACCAGCAATACCAATCTTACCTGGATTGGGGATGGAAGAGCCGTCTGTATTAAGTTTAATATAAGGTGGTTTTGGGGGGGGGGGAGCCAGGCAATAAGTGTGGGTATGGGTTTATGGATTTGTTAGGAAAAATGAAGCATATCACCATGAGTGGACATCAAACCCAATGAGCCCAACCTCCCAGATTGGGATTAAGATAGTTGGATGTGCTTAGCCCATTAGCGGGTCACAATCATGTGATTTTATCTTTATTTAAAATTTTTATATTATTTTATCCTCATTTTAATAATTTTAGTTAGTTTTATTCTTTTATATGGTCAACTAACAGTCAATAATCAATGTTTATTAAAAAAAAAAATTATATAAAAAAGTAATTAAATTAAAAGGATAAATGTGAAAAAAAATATATATCATGTTCCAAATCTTCTTCTTCGCCTAGAAAAGAAAAGAAATTTTTTTTTTTAAAAAAAAAAGACACATGGGAGGGCTCTCAAAGTTGTTCAAAAGGTTTTTTTTGTTTTTTTTTTTCCTTTCAAAGTTGCATAGCATTATTTATAATTATGATTATTATTGCTTACTAACAGGACGTTGATTTATCTTTTAGGTGTTGAATTCAGAAAGACGGTGTTTAAGGCACCACCCAAATTTCTTGTGATTGGACGCAAAGGAAGCGACCCATTGTTTTTTATTCTTTCCATCCTGATGCTACCCTTATTATTATTATTATTATTATTATTATTAAGAAACTACAAAGAGATCAGTCAAACATGGTCTGGACTGGTGGCTAATGGGAGTAGTGGGGGTCATAGGCGACGGTTTATTCATATAAAAAATGAAGCCCGGAGAGGTCCATCCGATAGAATCGTGGTGCATAATAGGGGAATTGAGGCTGATAATGCTGGTAATTCTGTGGGTGATAATGTTGTGTCTGTTAGAATAGATGTTGATGATATGGCCGGGGTGGCGGGCCTTAACTTGCCCCCACTCCCTCAATGTTAGTCTTTGTTTGGAACTGTCGGGGATTGGGTCGATCCTCGGCAGTTCGATCTCCGAGGGAGCTTCTTCGCTCCAATCGACCTGACATTGTCTTTTTATCCGAGACAAAATTGGATAATGTGGAGGCTGTTGTTGATATTGGTAAGTCGTTGGGGTTTCCGTTTTCTCATTGTGTTCCTGTTAATGGTAGGGATGGGGGTCTTCTTTTATTTTGGAAGGATAATTTTCAGCTTAATGTTATTGCCGATACTCCTTATCCGATTAACCGTATTATTTCTCCTAATTTAGTTGGTAATTATATCCCGTGGCAATTGACTTGTGTTTATGGCCCGCCTACTCCTTCGCTTAAACCTTTTTTTTTGGGAGGATTTGAACAAAATTGGTTGTAGTTTTGATGGAGCTTGGATGCTTGTGGGTGATTTTAATTCGGTTCTTGATCGGAGGGATAAGCGCGGAGGTAGGCATGTTTCTTCTGCGAGCAGTGGAGGTTTCAGGGGTATGGTTGATGCTAACGAGCTTATTGATCTAGGTTTTTGTGGTCATGCTTTTACTTGGAATAATAAGAGAGTGGGGAAAGAGAACATTCAAGAAAGATTAGACCGGGGTTTTGCTAATGGAGAGTGGAGATCCTTGTTCCCTAATGCTGTTGTATCTCACCTAACCGCCCTTAATTCGGATCATAAGCCAATCTTGATTAGTACTAATCCACCTAAGTCTTCTCGTCCTCGCCCGTTCGGGTTTGAGGCAATGTGGGTAAGGGATGAGTCAGCTACAAATGTGATCAAAGAAACTTGGAATAAAGGACACCAGAGTCCTACTTTTGCCCATCTTATGACAAAGCTTAAAACTACGAAGATTGCTCTTAAGGAATGGAATCAAAAAAAATTTGGATTCCTTCCTGCTAGAATCATGGATGTGAGGAAACAGATTGAGATGTTTCAGTCCTTACCCCCTACTGAGACGAATTTGAAGTTGGAGACAAAGGCTCAACTGGAACTGGATGAGTTGTTGCTAAGGGAGCGTATTTTGTGGAAGGAGAAAGCCAAGGCACAATGGCTTGAAGAAGGAGATGCAAATACCAAGTTTTTCCATCTTACGACAGTGATTCACAGATCTCGTAATTCTATTCAATACATCTTTGATATTTATAACTCTAGGGTTGAGGATTATGATAGCATTGCCGAGTTGTTTATTGAGTACTACTCCAAGTTATTTACCTCTGTAAATCCGTGTTTGCCCCCCGATGCTCATGAATTGTTTCAGCCGACTATATCCGAAGCCACTAATGCAAGTCTTGTGGCTTCTCCGTCTATCATGGAGGTTCATAAGGTTGTTTTTATGATGGCAAAAAATAAGAGCCTAGGTCCGGATGGGATGAGCCCGGTGTTTTTTAAGACTTACTGGAACATCATTGGCCCTGTTGTGCATGCTGCCATAGTGGAATTTTTTACTTACAAACGGCTTAGTACTGCTGCGAACCACACATTCCTTACTCTCCTTCCAAAGAAACTTGGTGCTAATAGAGTTGAACATTTCGGACTCATTGCTCTGTGTAATGTGGCGTACAAGGCTATCACTAAAATTTTGGCGTCCCGTTTGAAATCGTTGCTAGACAACATTATCCTCCCCAACCAGGCTGCGTTTATACCTAACAGATCCATTGTTGATAATTGCATTATCAACCAAGAGGTCATGGCTTTTTTGAATTCTAAGAAAGTTGGAAAGTGTTTTATGGCAGTGAAAGTAGACATGGCTAAAACATATGATAAAGTTGAGTGGGGTGTTCTTATAAACATTCCGAAATTGCATGGATTTGGTGAGGACTTTTGTCAATTGATTGAGGAATGTATTTCTACCGCTTCTTATTCGATTTTGATCAATGGGTCTCCTTGTGGTTTTTTCAAGTCATCTCGGGGGATCCTATATCCCCGGCTCTTTTCACTATTCCGTCGGATGTTTGGTCTAGGATACTCTTAAAAGCAGAAAATGAAAACAGGATAAGTGGGGTAAAGATTTCTAGGTGTAGCCCGAGGATGACTCATTTAATGTATGATGATGATTTGATCATATATGGCCAAGCTACTATTATGGAAGCTAATGAAATCTTTGGGTGTTTAAACTCTTATTGTTCATGGACTGGGCAGAGTATAAACTGGGAGAAGTCTAGCGTTCACTTCAATGCTAACTCCCCTGTGGGGCTGAAAAATGAGGTGTGTAGTGTTTTGAATATTAAGGAGTGTAATCATCGGGGGATGTACCTTGGTACTCCTTTCCGTAATTTCAAATCAAAAAAGAGTGCAGCGATCCTGGTTGTTGAGAAACTTGCGCAGAAATTGGCGGGATGGAAGAAGCGTCAACTGTGGAGTGCTGGTAGAGCAGTTCTCATTAAGTCTGTGGCTATGTCTATCCCTTCATATATTATGCAAACATCTTTATTGTCGATGGCTACCTGTCAGAAAATGGATGCAATGGTGAGACAGTTCCGGTGGGGTGTAGAGGAGAATAAAAAAGGTCTTTATCTTCAAGCTTGGGATTCGTTATGCAGGCCTAAATGTACTTGTGGTCTGGTTTTTAGGCGCTTCAACGATATAAACACTGCATTCATAACAAAATTGGGATGGCGGTTATGTACAAATCCTTCTAGAATGTGGGTGAAACTAGTAAAATCTAAATATATGAGGGGACGCAGATCATTAGATTTTCAACAGACCTCTCGTGCGGTGTCATGGATATGGAGTGGTATTCGCAATTGTTATGGATCCTTGAGGAAAGGTATTTGTATTCAGATTGGACACATTTCTTTTGCGCAGACTTTTGAAGACCCCTGGTTGCCAGGTCTTCCAAATTTTCAAATGCCCGGAGTGGTTCAATTGAAAGAGGAGATCTCTTGTGTTAGGGATTTGATGACCTTGGATAAGAAAGAGTGGGATTATGCCATTGTGAGAAACCATTTCCCTCCTAAGGTTAGCAATGTAATTCCGAGTATTCCCATTCATAATTGGGTAGGAGATTCATTTGTTTGGGTTCCCACCAAGTCTGGGACCTTCTCGGTTAGGAGTGCCTATCGAGCAAACAATGAATCAAGGTTTGGCCTGCAATCGGATGTGGAGAGGGAGAAATGGAATCGTCTATGGCGTGCTAAGATTCATGAACGACATAAATTCTTAATCTAGAAAATCATGGTTGATATTATTCCTACAAAAGATCGAATCAAACAATTTGTCCCCATTCCGGACTTATGTTGTTTGCTTTGTGGTGGGTGTACTGAATCTGTTCAGCACCTTATTTTTGAGTGTCCAACCTCTGTGTCCTGTTGGTGGAATTCTCCTTGGAGTATCCGTATTCAGTCGTGCTCAAATTTGACAGTCTCGGAGTGGTTTACTGAAGTGTTAGGTAAAACTTCTATGTTTCAGTCGTCTATGGTTGAAGATGATCAAATTAAGTTTCTGCAGATTGCTATTATCCTCTTTGAGAGGTTGTGATTTATCCGGAACAAGATTAGGTTGGGTGGCGTGCTTCCTGATTGGTTGGAGGTTTCTCGGAATATTAATAAATCCGCACATTGTTATTGGGTTGCAGCAAAGAACAGGATTGCTAGAAGGACTAAACGCCCAAGTCTAGTTTGTTGGATTCCACCTCCATTGGGTGAGGTTAAGTTTAATATGGATGCAGCATTTTCTAATTTGAATGCAGTTTCTGGGCTGATTTTGAGAGATTCTAATGGTAATGTTTTGGGGGCTTGATCTAACCACTACTTATCTCCAAACGTATACTGTGCGGAAATGGAAGTGGTGATCCAAGCTCTCGAAATTGCTAAAGAGATGAGGTTGGAGAAAGCTGCTTTCGAATCCGATTCTCTGGAAGTTGTTCCGGCATTGAATGGGTTGAAAGAGTTTGAAGACTGGCAGGCGAAGGCTAACATTGATAAAGGTAGACTACTTTTGAGTAAACATTCCCTCTGGACTTGTAAACATATTGGTAGAAAGGGCAACTTTAGTGCCCACTTTTTAGCGCAGTGGGCTAAGTCTTGTAAATTTTGTGGTTCTTTAGATGTTAACAATCTACCTCCTGGTATTTTTTGTGAAGGAGTAGATTTTGGTGTACATGTTGTGAATGATGATGATTTGAATGATTAATTATCCATTTACCAAAAAAAAAAAAAAAGAAACTACAAAGTACCTATCCCTTAAGTTCCTAATTTCCTTCCCCCGGCTTCATAATAAGTTTATTTATTTATTGTTAAATATATATATATATATATATACTTACAAATGGCGGGGTACAGAGATTTACTATGATGTGAGACGGAACTCCCTAGAGTAGGTGATCAAGGTGTGCTTAGAGTTAGAGGAGGATTTACATTACAAGGGATAGTATCTGAAGTCAAAAGGTATCTTTAGAAATCCAGGAGGTTAACCTCTCTCTTCTTACGAATGAAAAACTAAAGTGAGTATTGTTATTATAATCCTTCCTTTTGTGTAGGTTGAATTACTGTCATTTATATTGTTTGTTAAAGAGAAGAGAATATTGGAAGATGCCTGGTTGTCTTTTTGTGTTATGAGTTTTTTTTTTTTTTTTTTTGGAATGTGGAAAACAGTAATGTTGCGGAGGCAGTAGCAGTTGAAGTCTTATCAACCAAAATTCTATTAATAAATACCAACATATTCCAATCAATTCCCAAAAACATATAAATTTGTACCAAATTCCAACTAATAGCTAATCCTAACATGAAAGCATAGAAAAAACTCATATAATTAAAAAAATCCCAAATATCCTTCATCATGAGCCATATAATTATCATTATAAATAAGAACTAGAATTCCAACAATAATAGTTATTAACATTGACATAATAGAAGTAAAAAAAAAAAAAAAAAATGTAATTTTATAGAGAATTGTCCTCTTCTAGAAAGTACTTTTATAATTTAAAAGATAATTTGATACTATGCAAATAAAAAAATTGAACAAATATAAAATATAAAAACTAAATAAATTAAGTTTTAAATAAGGAAGGTTATTACACGTCACACAAGAATTCGAATTCAAATTTTCCAAACATGATTACCTTATTTTGACAACCTAATTATAAAACCAATCATCATTTTCTTTGTAATGAGACTTAATTAGTAATTTCTCCCAAAAAAAAAAAAAAAAAAAAAAAAAAGAATTCTCCTGTGTTTGTTTTCTTCTCTCTCTTTAGGTTTTCCGTGTCACAAAGAAGAGGAAAACAATAAAGAAAAACTTTTTCTAATAAATTTTGTGATATTAGGATTGCTCAGATTTACTTCTTCTATTCTTGAATTTCGGCAACAACGTTCGGTATAACAAAATTCAACGCAGGTAAATATATAGTTTTTTCTTATCCTTCTCTCCATTAATCAAAATCATTAGTTCTGATATCCAATAGCGTATTTTCTCCGAATGTGCTATTTCTTCTGTCCTAACATATTTTGTCATTTATTCTATTTTCATAGTTGTATTTATTTTTCCTTTTTTTTTTTTTTTTTTTTTGTCAATCTTGTGTATAAGGAAAGTTATTTATTGCTAACTTGCAATTTTTTAAAAAAGATAATTTTACACTTATTTAATTTATTATTCTAAATATTTTCAATAAATTATTAAACAAAATTGTACAATTTAGTCTATATTCTTTAATTTTTTACCATTAAATCTCTCTCTCTCCTTTTCTTTTTATTTTATTTATCTTTTTAGATCTCATTATTCTTATTTGTTATATGATTATTTTTTTAATTTATTTATCCATTAATTCATGGCTATTTTCGTCATTTCACAATCAATCCCCTCCCTTTCCTTTACTTTCCAACAACCAAACAAAGAAGCTACCTATAATTATTCTTCATGTTATTTGTTTGGTAGTTGGAAAGAAAAGGGAAGGAAGAGAAAGGGCTAGAAAAATATGAAAATAACCCTGAGTTAAATCCTAAAACAAATAAAAAAATAATAAATCTAATAAGGGTTAAAAAAAAAATTATTAGGAATCTTCTTATATAAAAAATGAATACTAAATCATACAATTTTCCAATTATTAAATTTTTTGAGGATATATATATATATATATTGATTATTTTGTATTATATTTTTATATATTTTTAATAATTCCTTAATTCTTGTTAGAAGATTTTTTGGACTAGTAAAGTACATTTTTTTTTTTTTTTTTTTTTTACAAATAGATAGTTAGATAAAAACAAAATATTGTGTTTTCTCGAACAGGAGGAAGTATGTATATATTAAAACTAAAATATCTTTTAATTTTTAGGATAACTAATATGTATTAATTATCAATAAATGACTCTCTCCATTTTTTAAAAATACACTTATTATAAAAAACACAAACATTAATGTCTATTTTAATTGAAAATCTAAAATATTCTTTAATTTAAATTTTTCAATAAAAATAATTAATAAATATAAATTATAAAATATTAATTACAATAAATGCATATAAATTTTCTAATAAAAACAAAAAAAAAAAAAAACAATTTCTTTCTCACGTGATAAATAAAAAAAAAAAATTGGAGTAAGTAAATTGATTTTGTAAGGTGACAGTTAATCTTCCCAAGGAAGGTTGTGAAAGAAATAGAAGAGATTTTGGCAAGGTGGCAACCATTCTTGCACACACCATCAAGAATCTCTATAATCGTTTTGCTATAGCGCCAAAGAGTTCCCATTTATTTTGACAGCATTTCTGACCATCCCATCCTGCTTGCCTCTGTATCAGTTCAATGTTTCACT
Source organism: Cynanchum wilfordii (assembly GCA_025388415.1). NCBI lineage: Eukaryota > Viridiplantae > Streptophyta > Magnoliopsida > Gentianales > Apocynaceae > Cynanchum > Cynanchum wilfordii. The sequence continues at coordinate 9,735 of JAHSUH010005457.1, read as the reverse complement.
TTACAGATTTGAACGCTTTAAATCTTTCGAATTCTTGCAAAATTGGAGAGGGAGAGAGAGTATGTGTGTTGTTGAATTTGATTAATTTACATATATATATATATATATATATATATATTCTTTACTGCTTCTTAATTATTCTTCTTGTTATGGAAGTGTAACTGACTGTTTAATCGTGCCTTGATAGGGAGAGAGTTCAGCTATGGAAATAGAGATGGTAGACACTGAGGCACAGATCAGGGAAGATCAAGCTATCTTCAGGAAACTAGTAAATCGCCATATTCTGTTGAAGGTACATTATATATGTGTTCTCTTTGGATTTTTGGAGTTTCATAAATTTTGCTATATGTATAGACTGTGTTTATTAGTCAAGATTTCATCTTTTTTGTGATTGTGATTTTTATTTCTAAGAGCAACTTCTTGGTTCTTGTTTTTTTTTTTTTTTTGTTTGTTTGTTACTTTTTTGTTACTTGCAACATCAAATTAATGACTAAAATTAAAAGTGGGTTCATAATTTTATTGTCACGAGAATGTCATTATGAATGTAAAATTAATGCTTATAAATATATTTTGTAAAAATTTGAATAGTAAATTCTTTTTTTTCTTCTATTTGTAGTTTTCATATAAGATTTTCATGTAAAAATTTATGTATCCATCTCATTTCTTTCTTTTGTTTTGGGATTATTGTTTCTTGAATTTGTGTAGTTTGTGGATGTTGTGTACAAGATTAGAGTGAAAGACGAAGGAATGCTGAAAATGCAAAAGGCATCTGAGGATAAAAATATCTTGAATGGAGTTTCAGGGATTGTCTGTCCGGGGGAAATATTAGCCATGTTAGGTCCATCTGGCAGTGGGAAAACCACACTGTTAACAGCGTTAGGAGGTCGTCTGGGTACTACTGCAGGAACAAAAACACTTGGTGGTACAATTACTTACAATGGAAAACCATTTTCAAATGCTCTTAAACGGAAAACTGGCTTTGTTACACAAGATGATGTCTTGTACCCTCATTTAACGGTAACGGAAACTCTAGTCTTCACTGCACTTCTCCGTTTACCTAACAGTCTTACAAAAGATACAAAAGTTTTGCAAGCAGAAGCTGTGATTGCTCAGCTTGGACTGACTAAGTGCAAAGATAGCATTATTGGAGGTAGTTTTCTGAGAGGGATTTCAGGTGGTGAAAGAAAAAGGGTTAGTATTGGACAAGAAATGCTTATAAATCCTAGCCTTATATTCTTGGATGAGCCGACATCCGGGTTGGATTCTACGACTGCGCAAAGGATTGTTTCAACGTTAAGGGAGCTTGCTAATGGAGGAAGAACTATTGTGATGACCATTCATCAACCTTCTAGTAGGTTGTTTTACATGTTTCACAAGATTCTACTGTTATCAGATGGTAATCCCTTGTATTTTGGAAAGGGTTCTGATGCCATGAATTACTTTTCCCGGATTGGATTTGCTCCAATGGTTGCCATGAATCCTGCTGATTTCCTCTTGGATCTTGCAAATGGTACGTTTGAATTCAAATCAAACTATTTGTTTATAATAAGAAATTGAAGTTTTTTTCTTATTTGTCACAAATCACAATAGGAATTAAATTATGCATTTATTGATAGTTTATTTAATACTTCCATGGTTAATGTTTTACAATTCATATATTAATTACTCACTCGGTTTTTCTTGAAAAATTCGTCTATAGTTTGCGATAATGATGCTGTAATTTAATTATTGCAGGAGTTTTGTCCGATGATTTGCGCGATTCTCAAGTAATATTAGTGAAGCAGAAACTGGTTTCAGCATTCAAGAACAATTTAGCCCATAATCTGGCGATAGAATTACAAGAAGAAGCTAATAATAATAATGAGGTGCAGGATTCTTCTTCTTCGTCCAACGACGACAAGCAACATGGAGATTGGCCAACAACTTGGTGGCAGCAATTTTCAGTATTGATTAGAAGAAGCGTAAAAGAAAGATCTCACGAGTCATTTTCAGGTCTCAAGATAACAGAGGTGTTAGTCGTTGCTTTCCTCTGTGGAACCTTATGGTGGAAATCTGATCCTAGTCACTTGCAAGATCAGGCAAGTACAATTTTCTAATTTTCCTCATCATCTTTATTTTAAAAGTTTAAATCAACTTAATTTTCTAAGCTCTCCTAACTTAAATTTTATTTATTAGTTTAAACTCGTATTCATATAAGAAAAAATAAAGATTATAATTTGAAAAATAGATCTAACCAATGAATTTGCAGATTGGACTACTGTTCTTTTACGTTGGATTCTGGGGTTTCTATCCACTATTTCAAGCAATTTACACATTTCCTCAAGAACGTAAAATGCTAGAGAAAGAAAGATCATCTGGGATGTACAAGCTCTCCTCGTACTTCATTGCACTAACAGTTGGTGACCTTCCAATGGTACTTATCCTTCCGACTGTGTTCTTCATCATAACCTATTGGATGGCAGGTCTTAAACACACTGCAGTGAGTTTCTTTACTACCTTACTTGTTTTACTATACAGTGTATTAGTATTTCAAGGGCTAGGATTCGCCATAGGCGCTGCCGTGATGGATATGAAATCTGCTATTACATTGGGATCAGTGATAATGCTTAGTTTTCTTCTAGCCGGTGGATTTTACGTGCAAAATGTGCCCAAATTCATATCTTGGCTCAAATATGTCTCTGTTGGTCAATATACTTACAAGCTGATGTTGATAGCTCAATATAAGGCTACCGATACATATAGATGTGGTGGTGGTAATGCGAACGAGACTTGTTTGGTCGGTGATTTTCCTTCCATTAAAAGTGTTGGTCTTGATGGTGGAACCGTGGCTGTGGTTGCATTGGGTTTAATGCTTGTGTTTTATAGGGTTATTGCCTATCTTGCACTCATGAGAATTGGAGTGACGAGGAAATGATCACGTGAGAGAACTTAGTTATGTTTCCTTTTGGAAATAATTTCTCATAGAAACTAATTTATCTAGATATCTTTTGTCCCTTTTGATGCACAATTTTGTTTACTACATTACTTGATTGGGAACGTTTTGAAAGTATTTTTGATATTTAAGTCAGAAGTTTGTGGGTGAAAGATAAAGTATCTTGTCAATTGTCATTTAATGCATTTATAAGCATAAAAAGGTTAGAATTCCAATGTGAGATTCTTGCTTATGAGCCAAGGGTGATTTTACCAAAATAATCGTTGTCTATCGTGATGCACTTTCATTGCCTTTTAGCGTAATTTTGTTTTTATGAACTAACTATTAAGGCAATGAAGAGATTAGAAAATTTATTTTGAAATTATTTCGTATTGATTCAAAACTAAAGGCTCTAAAGTTTGAGCTTTTATAGGACGGACTTCCATTTATTTTTGACATCTCTTCAATTAATTTAAAGTCATTTATTTATAATTGTTAAAAGTAGAAATGTGGTCTTAAAATAACAAAATATTATCTTTTCTTATATAAGAGATCGTATTAGTTGAAAGTCGTTGAATATAATAAGTTGAGTTTGTAGTATTATCTAACATGATGATCATATTTCCCATATAAATATCATGTCATTTTAATGATATATTTGATCCTATTAAAAACAAATAAAGTTCTCGAGAATTTTAAAAAATAAAAAATAAATACTGATAGATATCATAATATCTATCTTAATAGTTATCTTTTATATTTAAATATATCATTTAATAATTCCTTACTCAATCAGAAGTCTATTCCGATTAGGAAATTATATTTTATTATAAATACAAGGCCAAACAAAGAGGAAAGGTAAGTGGAATTCTTCTCTAAAAACCCTTAGTTTTTTCCCTTTTTTTTTCCTTTTTGCTGGACTTAAGCATCGGAGGAGCTTCTGGAGAGCAATCTCCGTTTAGCTTTGTTTTTGACGGAACAAAGATTCGGGAGATCGCGATTAAAGTATTTAGAGATTGGGGCCACATCATAATGGCGCCCACCGTGTTTGCACAAACCTCTATATAACCGACTTTGAATTTAACCATTGTCATTCTTATCAATGGATCTTCTCCCTCACAAGCTATCCCTATTAAATTTAACAATTGTCATTCTTGAAGTTGGTCTGGTGGAATTTTTATGTTATGAGTTTATAAATCTCAATGATCACAAGTATAGGATTTTCAGATTTTAAATTTCACAGGAAATTAAGCGGCTTTTCGTGGAATTTGAATTCCGATTTACGAATCCAAATCAACTAGGTATGAAAGAGCAGAGTGAACAAAGATAGAACTTGCTTCAACTAATACAATTTTGTCCTTTTCAATAGCAAGCATCTCTGGGTTCACGGGTACCTCTCTTATAACTTCAGTGTACATATATGCATTTTTTATGTACTTTATTATTCACCTCTGCTTGGGGTTTGGTTATCTTTGCTGGGATTTCTGAGTTTCCGGAATTATGGGTATTTTCTGGTTTTTTGATTTATTGTTACCATGCTTTCTGTACGCCCATTAGGGGAAAGATTCTTAAGAAGTTTTCTTTCATATATAACACTTATCGTACAGTATGTAGTAAAACATTTACGAGTAATGGTGTCGATAATGGTTTTGGACATGTGGACGATTACTTAATTAAATCTTGGAAAGGTTTGAATTTTGACCGCCGTCTGGATTAAATGGTTCATCATGATTCCGAAACCCATAGGAGCGTGAAAAAGGTTAGGATGATAAGAGGTTGTCCCTTATACTGGACATGGTAAGGATGATTTTGGTAAGGAGTAGACAACTATTGATGTTCAATCTATTTTTAAGTAGGATATACACATGGTTATTATTAACATGGGATCATTACTTAAATTTCATTTGATATGAATATAGTTTTTTGAAACTTTTTAATCTGGAAGCTTCTTGATATTTTATTGCTAAACTTGAATGTTTTTGTTAGAATTGAATTTAAATAGCTGAAATTTGTATTCCCATTCCTTCAAAAAAAATAAAAATATGATGAACCTACTGCTGATTGTACCTTCTGTTGATTGCTAATCTATGATATATATTAATCTACATTTGTTTTTTCTTCTATTATTATTGTGCACGTCAGAGTATGTATACATGCATAAGTTAGTACCTACTGCTGATTGTTGAAGATGTTTCCACGTGGCAAATTATTTGTTATTTAAATACCAAAAGTCAATAATATTAAAATCAAATGGAATATCTTTTTTTATATTGTATCTTGTTGTGATTGCCATTGGTCTTATCTTTCATTCTTAATATTGTAACCTTTACATGACTTACTTGTTGGAAGTTTGGGACTCACATCTTTAACCTTGTTGTGCTCTTGTGACATTTGCAGAGAGTTTCTTCCAATGTCATTAAATTCTGAAGTATTGGAGTATTTTTCAAGATCCTTTCAATACTAATAAACTTTTTGTAGGACTATCCTTTGGTGTTTGGGGCCATTGCTGCCTTTCAGGATCTAGGTTTCAGAAGTTTATTTCTATCACACATTTCGAGATATTGAGAGCAGAGCTTGAAATTCAGCCTTGTCTTCAGTTCCTACTTATTATACTTTTTTGATTACCAACTAGTCTGATCCTGGTATATCAAGAAACATCTTGTTAGTCCTCCATTGCAGGTACTTTCTCAAACTTATTAATCATTCTATCTTTATATTTATATTTATATTTTATTTTATAAAAGCCTCATGCTTACAAAAATCATATAAAGCTCTATGCTTACAAATCCAAGAGGTTCAACTATGAAGCCTATTTATTACATAAAGCTTTGCGCTTACAATATCATATAAAGCTTTGTGCTTACAAATCCAAGAGGTTCAACTATGAAGCCTATTTATTATATAAAGCTCCGCGCTTACAATATCATATAAAGCTTTGTGCTTACAAATCTAAGAGGTTCAACTATGAACCATATTTATTACATAAAGCTCCGCGCTTACATATCATATAAAACCATGTGCTTACAAATCTAGAGGTTCAACTATGAACCCTATTTATTACATAAAGCTTTACGCTTACAAATATCATATAAAGCTCTCTGCTTACAAATATCATATAAAGTCATGTGCTTACAAATCTAAGAAGTTCAACTATGAAATACAGACAGTTTAAAAAAAAAAAAAGCATAAAGGTGGTGGCCTCGACTCTAAAAATTAGAATATTGTGTTGGGCGTATGCAATATTTTCTCTATCATTCATTAAGATTAGTATGCTCTAATAATAAAATGTATGAACTTGATAGCACTTACTTAACTTCATCGATCCTTAATCACACCTTATTATATCAAAGTGTGTTAGATCTATCCTCAACGTGTCATGGTTCACTTCAACTGACTCATCTACGTGACTAATGAGTCACTTTAGTCCCATTCAATTTATCTAAATAGTAAAATGTTTAATTTATTTAGATTACAAGATTTTAATTAGTTTTAACTTTGTAAACAAAGAAATAAGAGTTGAGAAAGTTTATTTTAGACTTATCTCAAATTTATATTAGTGAAAAAAAAAAATAATTAATTACCCGATTTCCGGAGATTTATTACTTAAAAAACTGTTTGACAAAGTTGATCAATCTTGGACTATATATGCATGTACTCTTCTCTCGCGCATGGCAACTGCGAAATTTCTTGGAAGTAATTCCAACTACTTGCATGTATATATATATATATAGTCATCGAATTCTTTTTACCGCCAATCAAGAAAAAAAGCGCCAGTAATAATTTGACGGCTATACATATATATATAGTAGAATAGAATGAAAAGTAGGACTACTTCCACCACCAAAACCTAACCTGAGATGAGTACCATATACATATATATGTATATATATAAATATTTATCCTCTCTGGAATAACAATTACCTATAATTACCTATACTATATTTAAAAAATTATCCTATTTGAATAACAATTACCTATAATTCTTATGTATATATTTTTGAATTGAACTCTCAATCATAGGCAGTAAATATGTCAACGAAGCGCTCTCTTCAAAAGGGCCACAAACACACTGCTGCTCCTCATGTAGTCGCACCTTCGAGATTCCATACTCAAAATCGGACAAAGGGGGAAGAACAAATGGTTTGTCCTGATAGTGTTCTGTATCAGGGGAAATCGACTCAAGCATAAGATAAATCTCATAGCAAGCTGTCAACGTCATGGTCATGCGGAGGAAGTTGGAGTCCTTCATCGCCTGATATGGGGTTGGCCTCGCCGCGGCCTTGCGGAAGGCCTTGGAATACATCATCGCCTGCCATGGAGTCGGCCTTGAGACAGATTGAAAAGTAGTATTAGAATCTCTCGTGTTGCTTGCTGTGGGTAATAATTTTGAAATTGAGGCCCAATTCTTACGTATATAATTTCTAATTATACGGTCTATCTTAGGCTGGAGTAAAGTCTTGAAAGGGCCCTCTTCATCATTGTCTTTATCATCATCACTATAAAAAATTTTTTTTTTATAATATTTTGAAGTAACTTCATCATCAGAATTATTAGATTTTTTGGATAAACTCATGCTTTCGTCCGTATTTACGAACTCTATTGACGGACGTTAATATGATGAATTCTAACCTAAGTTTTTGTTCATCAATCTCTTTGTTATATATAACGTTAAAGATGAGCTATATTATGAATGTAATAGAATTCTATATAGAGAAGGATTCTATTTATCAATGAATACTATTAATAATTATTTGTTATAAAAGTACGAGAATATTTTTTATGCGCTTATATATTAATATTTTGTATAACATAATCATGCTTCTATCCATTATATACTCTTACATTAATGTTTTAGATAGATATTTGATTTATCTTTTAAGATATGTTTAGATATATTAGATTTAGATATATTTAGTTATCTTATCCTTTTGGGATACAGATTACTTTGTCTATAATACGAAACAGACACACCAAATATTTCTATAAAAAAAATCTAACATATACGATATATATTTGTATTTTTTATTTAAAATATATATATATAAAAGATATTATGACGTAAAATCACATTTTTATTTTTTAAAATTTTATTTAATTTTTCAACAAAATTTTGATATTTACAAAAAAAAAATAATAATACTAATAAATAAAAATATTAAAGGGCATTATGATAGATATCATAATATTTATTTTATTTATTTTTTTTTTTTGAAGGGCATTATGATAGATATCATAATATTTATTTTATTTTCTAAAGGGCATTATGATAGATATCATAATATCTATCTTAATAGTTATCTTTTATATTTAAATATATCATTTAATAATTCCTTACTCAATCACAAGTCTTTTGATTAGGAAATTATATTTTATTATAAATACAAGGCAAAACAAAGAGGAAAGGTAAGTGGAATTTTTCTCAAAAACCTTAGTCTTTTCAACTCTTTTCTACGATTAGATTTCAAGAAATAAGACGATCTTTCTTTGGCTTTTATACAAAAGGAAAGAATTCGGAAGACGCGATAGAATAAAGATTTAGAACGGGCTCAAATACAAACAAATTACATGGTGGCGTTCCGAATTCTGCAGCCATCTTTTATAAATTTATTTTGTATTAATCACCAAAGTTACTAACTATTTAATTATTATACCATTAAAAATGCCATGATAACTAACACTAGAATTAAAATTTTAAATTAGATCGACCAAATGTTTTAATTTTAATTAGGAACGTGCTTTGTCAAAGGTTGGATGGCGGAGTGGCATGTTGCCACCCCTACCAACCGCCCCATTTGGGTTCGACACCCAGCCCCTCCCTCATATATCAAAAAAAAAAAAAAATTTTGGAACGTGCTTTAGTGATTAAGAAATTATTAAATCAAATATCGGTACATTGTACTACCATGCACCTCAACATTTCTTGTTTTATTTATTTATTTGCAAATAGTGCGGCTGCTATCCTCAGCTTCTGGAAAAGTATATATATATATATTTTTGACCTTTATTATAATAACTCGTACTTTCTCCGCCCCTAAATAATAAAATTATTTTTTTTCAATTTTTTATAAAATGTTGATATATTAATTATTAATACTTTTAGAATAGTCCTTTTCAAATTATTTAATTTATTATTATTATTTTTTATGTTTTGTTGTTTTTATAAATGTAATGAAATACTTACTGCTTTCTTAATTAGTTGTAATCGTTAGGGAGGTGAAAAGTACTCTTCTAGTATGTATTGTACCATATAAAAATTATATTACTAAAGTATTTTTTTTCATTTTATTAGGCGTAGTTGTAATTTTAGTGCGCAATAGGCTTTGCCCAATGGGCCAAACTTTCTTTGGTTTCTTTAATAATATATATAGTTTTTTTATTTAAAAAAAAATATCAAAAGTGCAAGCTCTACAAAGTACTTTGAAAACATAAGAAAATATTTAACACATCAATAAAATAGTAAATAATTTTGAGAAAGTTTGAACATACTTAAGATTAAAGATAAGTATTTAAAAATTAAAATAATAATAATACTCACAACACTTATTCCTTTGTATATATTTTTCAATTTTTTACATGTCAAAAAAAAAGTTATTTAAGAAAAAAAATACAAAAATTGATGTATTTTTTTAATTTTAAAAAAATAAAATATTGTTTGACTTTACTTTTTAAATAAAAATAATTAATGAATATATTTAAAATATTAATTATAATGGTAAAAACTAAATAATAATAAATATATTTTAATTTTCTAATATGATAAATAAAATAATATATATATATATATAAGATTTTAAAATTCAACTCGAGGATACAAGGAGATTAAA
>JAHSUH010005456.1:75000-371058 GCA_025388415.1 Cynanchum wilfordii | reverse complement strand
TTCTTGATTTTGAAACTTTTGTCTTCTTTTTTTCATTTTTCTTTTTTAGTTACATTAAGGATTATGATGGAGGAATCCTTATGGAATGCAAAATTGATCCAAAGCTTCCATACACTGACTTATCAACTATGATACGGCGTCAGAGGCAGGTAAGATAAATTGAATTTGGTGATTTGGTCAATGTTATGGGTTTTTTAGTATCTCTAACACACCATACTTATAATGAGATGATAGAACTTGGGGAAGTTTTGGAGATAGTGCAACATCTCCCATCACCCCTCCCCCAACACACACACACACACACACACGACAAAAAAGCATCAAAAAGGCATTTACAGAGTGTCTATTATTGACTGCCTCTAAAATTAGCTATCATTGAATTGCTAGGCCATTGATGAAAAGATCCGAGAACTCTCAAATTGTCACATTGTCTACCCGGGAATTGATTTTCAGAAGGTAAATACTGAAAATACTACTCAGTTTTAAATATCTTCTTCCCCTAAAACTGTTTTTTGTTTTTACCACATATTAATTTACCTCATTTTTTTTGGACATGTTGACCATTTAGGCGACATCTTCTCTAATCAAACTGTCTCATAATCTGTTGTTCTGTCAAATGGGGATGGTGGATAAACATGAAACAATAACTATTTTCTGTAGAAATCCCGTTAACTACTATCAGAGGCAGCTTTTTACTATCCCTATTGAAATTGATTTACATACCCCTCTATGAGATTATTCTGTTGTTTTAGGTTGTAGTCTCATGTACTGAATTCTATGTGCATGAATTGTACAGAAAGAAGCAGGTATTCCCAAAAAGGCTATCAAGGTTGAGGACATACCAGGCTTGAGTAAGTTCTTTAATAGCTTCTGAAGTCTTTATGAGTGAGTGAATTTTCTGATGAAATAAATACTCTTCTTGTGCTTATCACAGCTATTGGATTGCCTAACCACCTTGCTAGCATTATTATCCTTTTCTTTCACAATTGGCTGTTGAATTGTTTTTCTTCTCCATGTCATTTCTTGCAGTCCTTGTGGTTCTAGAATACTTATTGGGAAATTGTTGATCATCTTATAATAGGAGAGGCTGGGTGGACTCCTGATCAGTATGGTCATTCTCGGTTTAAGATAGCTAACCCTTCAACAGATGGTGGCTCACATCTGAAGTCCATGACTGCATTCATGCGATCACTTCTCAAGGTCATATCTTAATTTTTGTAAACAATTCTTGTGCCAGTATTACCTAGCTATTGGAAAACTGGATTATTGTGATTTTTAATTCTCACTGGATAGATTGAGACAATTTGTTTGTGCTTGATTGAATCGTGGGGGCAGTTTTCAGTGGAAAATTATTATAATATTATAATAAAAACACAAAATATTAAAATTATAATAATTACAATACTTTTAAAGTATTGAATTTAATATAATATATATATATATATATTTACATGTAAATTACATGATGTAATAACATACATTATATATTACGTGTTAATATGAATAATATAATATATAATTATATAATTATACAACTATAATAATAAAATATATATAATATATAAGTACATATATAATATAATATATCTATCAAAAAATATATAATATATATAATATAATATTATTATACATAAGTATATGTATTATATGAAATAATATAATATGAATAATATATATATATATATACATATGCTCCACTAACCAGTAAACCTCTTCTAGAATTCACTGCTGTCTTCTACAATCTCCTTTTTTTTCTTTTAAATTTTCCAATTCCCTCAGATATTCTTCTCACTACTCTGTAAATTCTCTTCTTTTTTTTTTTTTTTTTTGTAAATATGTAAATTCTCTTCTTGTTTCTCTTGAATTCAATATATGAACAATATATATATACATATGCACTACAAACTAGTAAACATCTTACTATTGTCTTCTACAATCTACCCACTTTTTTTTTTTCTTTTAAATTTTCCAGTTCCCTCAGGTATTCTTCTCACTACTCTGTAAATTCTTTTTTCGTTTCTCATGAATTCAATTTTTTTTTTTTTAAAATGTTCAGCTTTTGGCTTCTTCTCCATAAAAATCATTTTCATTTGTTTAAAATTAGCATATCGGCCGAGAATCTTTAATATCGGTCAAAAATCGTTAATATCGGCTTGAATATTGATCGCTTTAAAACGGTATACCACCGATATAAGATTTTGTGTCGTTTTTTATTGGAAATTTGGAAGGGACCGTTCCAGATATGAGATTGCGAACCATGCTCCAAAGTACTCTTCTCGGTCTTTCTTACACTAAGCCTATTTGGTCCTCTTCTCTCTTCCCGATCTCCGCTATCCGCCGAGGAAATCTAAATTTCTGAAATCTTGAGGTGAGTCATAAGCTTAAAACTTACCGTTTGTTTCTCAATTGTTCGAGGTGAATTCTTATTTATGTTTTGCTTATTCATGATTTGTAATGTGAATTTAAGATCTTATTTGTTTGTCCTATGATTTGGTTGTCGAATTGAGCGTAGATACTATTTTGAATGTTGAAGGGTTCTTTTTATTATGTTCTTGTTTGATCCGAAAAAAATTTCTGTACCAATTTATCGTTTTTATTTTTTTCCTTAAAATATGATTAAAACCATGGTTATTGAATTCTGTAAGAATGATTCGTTAATTTGGCTAATTTGCTTTCAGTTGCGTGAAATTTTCGACAGGTATTCGAAGCTTAATTAGTTTAAATCTCAGCCTTTTTTCTCTATTTTTCTAGTCTTAAAATTCAACTACTCCCCCCCAGTTCTTGCCTCTTAAGGCTCACAATTTTTATACCTATGGTGGTCATGTAATAGTTTAAAGATTTTAAGAGCCTGGAAGAGATCAAGGTCTCAAATATATCCAGGAAGGCATGGGTATTACATAATATAATATAATAATTTTTGCCTAAAGCCCCTAAAATTCTATACATGATTATGTAATAGTTTTGTTGTTTACATCAAAGTTTACTGTGAGCATTGTTTTTAGTCTAGGTTTTATGATATTTCCAATTATTTTGTGGTTAGAAGCTTGTGTCAATTGTAAATGTTCAGGGACTGATGATTTTTCTTGTCTTTCTTTCTTGTGTGTTTTTCCCTTTTCTCGTTTTATAAATATGGATATTTTTTGTATTAAGATGGCTGGCCGAACTCCCATCCGCTCAATAAATTCAGCTCTTATAGCCATGATTGCTGATGAGGTAAGAGTCTGTACAACTTTAGTTGTGTTTTTTTTAATTAGATAAAAGGAAGTTCAATTTTATGTTTTGATCTGGCATAAGCATGTTTGTTATCTTGTCAATCTGAATCAATGTTGTTCAAGAGAGAGAAAGATCTTTTAGCTAGAGGAAGATCAGATAACTATATTCTGTCTTCACCTCTTTCCACTAGATGTGTGTATATTATGCATATCCAATCTTTTTAGTTACAAATACTCCACCGGTACCGCCTATTCCTTCAGCCATTTCAGACACAACCACATCCACCTCAAACCCTAACAATAACTCTTCCTTACATAGTACCCCATATGCCCCAGGAAACAAGACTCCATCCCATCACCCTAACTCTCTCAACAACCATTGGGCCCATAAAAATAAAACCACAAACACATCACCTCTGAGCCCAAATTACTCATAATACAAAATCTTTAAAAAATATTAAGACAGTACCCCAAAGTACACCTCCTACCAACATGTCGGTAAACAGTTTGATTCTACTTAAGTAGGTATCAGGTTTGAAATTTTGTGAATACAGAAAATTTCTGTTGGGAGACTCACTCACCATAACCGGATGTATTCGAGGTAAAGTTTCGGTGAATTAAGTGGGCAATCAACCCAAAAAAAAAAAAAAAGTACACCCCCTACTTAGTCTAGAGATATGATATCTTCAGCTAAATGCTAGTTTGTCAATAATCCCATATCTTCTTGGGATAAGACTCCTCATGTAGATATAATATCTAGAAAAAAATCTCAAGCATTAAATGTATCTTCTATTCATGATAGTTCTACTCTAAAATTAAAAAATAGTATAGTACCATTGTACCTTCTGATAGCAGCAGCAAACCGACCTGCTCTTCTTCACCTTTTGAACCCATCATCCATTCACAGTTTATTTTCCAAAATATGGTAAATTTTAAAATTGTTCTCGAAATATAATTATTTTTTAATCATTTTTTCAAAATATGGTATTTTTACTTTGCCAAAATAAAGTGTATCATATTTTGAGAAAATAATTAAAAAGTAACCGTATTTTAGAAACAATTCCAAAATTTGCTATATTTTGAGAAATAACCCACCTGCAACAGAAATAAAAACATCAGTAGAGCCACCAAAAAAAATCTTTGTTCGCAGTTTGAAGTTGAAACCTTTTATAGGTGTCTTGCGAACAAGATTCCTAATGTTACTTTTATATATATATGCATATATATTTTGCTAATATGATTTTAATGTATATTATAATCCCCTTTTAAGCAAAATAATATATATGAAAATCATATTAGCAAAATATATATATATACATATGAGTCACATTATTTTAAAAAAAAAGTGACATTATGTATAGTGGACCATATAGTCCACGATGAAAAATGTGTCAAAACAGATGGACGCCTGGACATATATACTTGTTTTTATATATATATATATATATATATATATATATATATATATATATATATAGATAGAGAGAGAGAGAAAAGTTTAGTTTAAAAAAAAAATGTTACCATCTCGATGAAGACAACTTCTTCACCGACCGATCGTCCTTTTTTCTTTACCACCAGTCTACTTTCTTCGTTCCTTCTCAGTTCTTTCTTTTTCCTTGTTTCTTCCTTTCTTTTCAAGAATTGAAGATGATGTTTATACTAAGTGTAATCTTAACTACGTATATAATATTATTGATATTATATACAAGGTCATTAACATCGATAATATGATGTACGTAGTTAAGATTACACTTAGTATAAACATCATCTTCAATTCTTAAAAAGAAAGGAAGAAAAAAGAACCGAGAAGAAACGAATAAGAAGAAAGGAGGCCAGTGGTAAAGAAGGAAGGACGACTGGTCGGTGAAGAAGTCGTCTTCCTTCTCTCTCGACGGTAACATTTTTTTTTTTTGAACTAAACTTTTCTCTATATATATATATACTTTAACATCTATCTATAAAATATATCATCTTTTAGCCGTTACTTAAAAAAATAATAATAATAACAACGAAAGACTTACTTGCAGCAGATCCTAATTATCATTTGAATCCTTGGATTTGAAAGACTACTGAATCATAACAACGAAAGAAGTATAATGCCTTCGACTCCCAAAAATAGGAAAAAGAAAATATACCATTTAATAAACTATATCTTAGATGCATGCCATAGCCAAAATTATGATTATACCACTACCTCTCATGCTTAATTTGACTGTAATTCACCACAAAGTACTCAAAGTAAGAATTCAATTGGATTTGTTTGAGCAATTCCTAATATTCCCACGCCCAAACAACGCCCCTTTTCTCTTAGATTGGATAAAGATGTTCCTTAAAAATCATCACTCTATGTACCTGCATCAATCCACAAGAAAACAGGCTAAAACCATTAAAAGAAATGGACAAAATGATAGCGATTGGCCAAACGATATTGATCAACACAATCACCTCATTTATTGGAGAAAAAAAAAATAGGAGAAAGAAATTTTACCTAGGTCGCCATTTATAGCCCTTGGATCATTCATTTTCAGGATGAAAATCAGATACCTGAACAATCAATTTTCCACTAAAAGAAGGGGGAAAAATAAAATTAAATAAAATCTGGTAATGTCAATAAAAGAACAAGAAAATCATGAAAAGGAATTAAGAAACTTTCGTGAAAGATAAAACAGATAACTCAAGACTCATGAACCCTACCTTTCAACAGGAATTAGGAAAACCTCAATGGGCGACGTAGGTGAGGCAGAGAGTGCCTTATATATCCACTATAGCATTTATTAACCAAGGAAAAAAAATATTCACAACGCAGAATAATTTATTTTTCGATTTTGAAGGCTTTGTCGATTTAATTCTTCTGAGCTCTTGTTTGCCAGAAGAGTGTTTTGCTTAAGTTGTTATTTGTTTTTTTAGCGTCTCTGTTTCGGTTTTCTTTTCTTTGTCCTTTGTTGTTGGTTTCTTTCTGGTCTGTTTTGGTTTTCTTTAATATATATCCTGATTAACAAAAAAAAAATTTATTTTTCATATTTTGGATAATTAGAATAACTAATGTTGAGTCCAAGCAGACCTATGGACAAAATAAAGATTATCCAAAGAGTTCTAGTTTTGCGCAATGTAGAATCAAATACCAAGTAATCATCACAATGTATAGTTAAATGTTAAGTAATTATCTCAAGCATCTAAATTGAAGTCAGAACATGTACAATATGGAACGATGTTCAAAAGAAAACACGAAGATAAGATGATGTTTTAGGTTCTGATTACATTGACAATTAAGGGAAGGATCGGAGATCAAAAGCTTTTTCTTCAGTACTTGATTTTCCGATCTGGCGATATTCGGAGACATCAGAAAAACACAACTTATAATATTAATCGTTTGTTTCACTCTTTGGTTCCAATATAAGTCACATTATTAATATATATGTCATAAATTCTTATTTATGTATGTTTAAAATTTGTGGTTATAAATTTTTTTTTTCCCGACTCGAACGATAGATGTAGATTTGTTTTATAGGTGCCCTCCCATTTTGAGACCCATCTTGGACTGCCTTAAAAAACAAAAAGATTCCTACATGTTTAAGGAGATCTTCGAGTTATTAAACCCTTTAATCAATTTTTTTTTTTAAAAAAAAAATTTTGATAATATTTTTCTATGTGATTTACTGTTAACACTTTTTTGTCGTAAAAAGAAAGTTTAAATTGGAACCAAGAGTGAAACAAACAATTAATATTATAAGTTGTGTTCGTCTAATGTCTCTGAATATCGCCATATCAGAAAATCAAGCACTGAAGAAGAAGTTTTTGATCTCTGATCCTTCCTTTAACTGCCAATGTAATCAAAACCTAAAACATCATCTTATATTCGTTTTTTCTTTTGAACATCATTCCATATTGTACATGTTCTGACTTCTCCGTCGAACACCGAGAGCCGTAATCTGTAATTTTGGTTGTTAATGTTGCTATTGGTATTTGGATCTTAGTGATGACGTTATGGCAAAAAAAAAAATGTAATCTCCGTCAATATTCTACTCCAGACCGTCACCGACTCGACATCGATCTTAATTCTTAAAGCACAGGAGGTGATGCGGCGGTAGTCAAGTTCAGAATTTAATCATCCACTTCCTTGACGATGATGGAGCAAAGATTGTAGCCGCTGCTACCGTGGATAGTTTTGAGAGAGCATAATGTATGACAGACGAGAGTATGGCCTCTCGTCTGAGTGGTTCAACGGAATCAAGGCTCGGGGAAGTGGCTTCACTTTCTGCAGGTTTTTCTTTGGTACTTTGGTTGAAAGGATGCAGCTGCTTTGACAATATACTAGTCCATGGAAGCTGGTATTTCTTGACGGAGGAGATTCAAAAGAGGCAGGTTAGGGACTTTTTTTTTTTTATTATTATTAATCCAGTAGGTTTTAAGGGGAGGGCAGTGGGGACTCATTGAAATTTTATTCTAATATCACTTTTGTGATGAATTATCTTGAAAATGATAATAAAGTGCATGTTGTTTTGAAAATAATAGTTATAACTAACAAATTGAGCTTGAATTCGACTAGTTATTATGATACAGAGGATAATTTAATTTCTGAAGAATGGTCATACTTATTTTGTGGTGCTTCTAAAGCTTTATTCTGACATCAATGTCTTAATTTTAATTGCTAATCCAATTTTCTTGACAGTTGAGTATTAATTTCTTCCATCAGTCTTTTATATTCAATGGAAGTAGTCTGTTTTGTATTATCAGTACCTAATGAACCTTCACCTCTTAGTGAGTCAGTTTCTCTCTGGCACTTCCACTTTTGTTGTCCTAGATATTTCATGGCACCACTGAATGTTAAATTTTCTAAACTTCCTAAACTGTTCCTAATTGAAATGATGATTGAACTTATAAACTCTGCCAATTAATTGGCCAAAAGTTGTCCTTCTTCCAGATTCTTATTTTGCTCTACAAAAGTTGCACTTGGTTCTTTTTAATGAATTAGCATGAAATACTTGGTCATTACTAGCATTCTTTGCCCATACACATATTTGGCCTCAGAATAACCCTAGTTCCACACTGCTTTAACAATCTGAAGGTAAAATGCGTAACAATCATTGTTTGCTCAGTTCAGAGTTTTGAGAGAAGCTCTTCTGTAGAGGACTTATAAATGGAACTTCATTGCCCACTCATATGTATATAAATTATTGCTGTTAGCTGGTGATAAGTACATGTGTTTGTGAACATAAATGCCCAGAAATGTTCTTGAATGAGCTACAGAATGTAAGGACTGGTTCTGGTTTTGAACAAACCAGCTGATACTTCTCCTTTCATTTTGCTGGTCATTCAAAGATAATACTCTAATTCCTCCCATATTAAAAGAACCATTCAAATTAGTAATATACAGATCATATGACATGAAATATGAGCAACATTTGAATTTCTAGTGATGTCATTGTTGCTTCAGTCTACAATATGCTTTTATTCAAAATTTCATCACCTGGAGTATAGATAGTCTATAAGATGGTACATTTCTTTTCTTCTTTCTCATGGGTGGGCTCACAGAAATCCTTATAACCAAATAATTTCTTCCTCCTTGTTTTACTTCGAATTTCAGAAACCACTTTATGCATGGTTATCTTAAAGAAAAAGAAAATAAATTCTGAATAATTCATTTGGAAGCCAATATACCATATTTAAGGGTGCAAAAAGGAATTATAGTTGATTAGTGTCAAAGATTCCAATCATGTATGCATAAATTTACTTAAGAGGTGTTCATCTCAATGAACCAATTTATCCTACAAAAAGTAAGGGAAATGATACTTGGCATTATAACACTCTTAACATCTATAGCATACCAATAAAGTTGGTATTGATTGTTGTACTCATTGCTTGTGTAGGAGTACATGGTCAAGATTTCTCATAAGAGCTGACATGTAAAAAAGGAGCATATTTTGAGCAGTTAATTCATGGCTTGCCTTCAGTCTTGGTGAGTATTCTTGTTTTATGAACAAATGTTATCTTTCTAAAATCCACACATTTATGTGTACATTTTGCAGTAGTACGACAGATTTACCTCTTTAGACATCATGTTTATAAGAAAGGAAAAAATTTAAGTTTTTTCCTTCAAAACCAATTTTGTTGAATTCTTTTTGTTTATGTTTCTTCTTTTTTTTTTTTTTTTCCTCTTTCTGTTCACTTGTAAAAATTGCTACTGGCGACTTGCCTTGGTGGCCTAAAATGATATTTCAATTTAGATGCTTGAGATAATTACTTAGTATTTGACTCTACATTGCGCAAAACTAGAACTCTTTGGATAATCTTTATTTTGTCCATAGGTCTGCTTGGACTCAACATTAGTTATTCTAATTATCCAAAATAGGAAAAGTAAATTATTCCGCGCTGTAAATATTTTTTTTTTCTTGGTTAATAAATGCTATCGCGGATATATAAGGCACTCTCTGCCTCACCTACGGCGCCATTGAGGTTTTCCTGATTCCTGTCGAAAGGTAGGGTTCATAAGTCTTGAGTTATCTGCTTTATCTTTCACGGAAGTTTCTTAATTCATTTTCATGATTTTCTTGTTCTTTCATTGACCTTACCGGATTTTATTTAATTTTATTTTTCCCCCTTCTTCTAGTGAAAAATTGATTGTTCAGGCATCTAATTTTCATCCTGAAAATGAATGATCCAAGGGCTGTAAGCGGCGACCTAGGTAAAATTTCTTTCTCCTATTTTTTTTTTCCCAATAAATGAGGTGATTGTGTTGATCAATATCGTTTGGCCAATCGCTATCATTTTGTCCATTTCTTTTAATGGTTTTAGCCTGTTTTCCTGTGGATTGATGCCTGTACATAGAGTGATGGTTTTTAAGGAACATCTTTATCCAATCTAAGAGAAAAGGGGCGTTGTTTGGGCATGAGAATATTAGGAATTGCTCAAACAAATCCAATTGAATTCTTGGATTACAGTCCAATTAGGCATGAGAGGTAGTGGTATAATCATAATTTTGGCTATGGCATGCATCTAAGATATATTTTATTAAATAGTATATTTTCTTTTTCCTTTTTTTGGGGGTCGGAGGCATTATACTTCTTTCGTTGTTATGATTCAGAAGTCTTTCAAATCCAAGGATTCAAATGATAATTAGGACCTGCTGCGAGTAAATCTTTCAGTTAATACCTTTATCTAGTAAATAGTTATGCTAATGACTACTTGCATTAAATGCAGATAATCTTGTAAGTTTGGTATCTAAGTTATATTAATATCTGTGTTAATCATCTCAGGATCCACGCTCTGGATTATTTCCCTCTACAAAAATTTATTCTTTTTTTTTTTTCAATCAAGAACTATCCATTTTTGTTGAATAGAGTATTAAATGTCAAATCACTCCTCTCTACTACCTCAACATTTAGTGTTTGGAGTTTACACGGTGTGGAAAGATGACTATGTGGTTAAGTTTGATATTTGTTGTTTTAGACTTGTTAGTGCCATTCGTGTTAGGCCATTTTTGATGGCATCCTAATGTATTAAGTGCTATGGATATGGTTGTATTTTCACATTATCCAATTACTTAATTAATACTAGCACCTCATTTGCTCATTAACAGAGAGACCTTTTATTGCTTTAATATCTAGTAATGTGAACTAGGATGTATGGAATAGCCAACAAAAATGATATTTCTGAATATGATGCATAAATTAAACCATTAAAGGAAGTCTAGGTTTCACCACTTATCATATTTGTTAAGGATTACTACTCTGTCACTGCAATATCATCTAACTCAACTATTGGTATGTTGTTCATACTTTCATTCTACCTGTTCTTCAGATTGATGCTAATGCAAGTTTTACATCTATTGTATATTGGTGCTAGTTGATGAGGAAAAAATGTGTATACGCTATCTTGGTTTAATTAATTACACATCTCTGTGGTGTGATGTTGTATGCTAGTCTCATCTCTATCACCTTGTATTTAATCATAGTCATGCTGAAATTGGCTATCATATCAAAGTTTGGTTACACTTTAACATGTAAATTCATAACATTAAATTAATTCTTCAAATATGAGCTTATTATTTTAATTCTGTTTTGATGAAGGTCCAATTGATAATTCGACCACTGAAGGTCAGCTCGGTAGTTTGGCCATCCAAACTGCAAGTGATAGTGTTTGTCAACCTTCAAACCTGGTAAGGGAACTTAGTGATGTACCATTGGCAATTAGATAGAAGCTATATGATCTTGACTCCTGATGCTAATAAGTATTCTAAGACTGTGATAGTTTGTAATATATTGCAGGTTGAATTAAGTTGTGTGGAACAACAGATCCCAGATGTGATTGGACTGCATGTGTCTAAAAGATTTGCAGAGGTGATGTATGAAGGAATTGTCGAGAGCTATGACAATATATCTGAAATGTTCAAGGTTAACTGTCTAACTTCTATATTCATTAAAAAATAAGTGAAATCAAGCATTTTCTTTTCAAATGTGTTAGCCAAATAGAGAGGTCTATTTTATGAAAACAAAAATGAACCACAGAATGTGTTGTCTATGCAATGGTACTTTCCTTGACAGGTAGTGTACTTCAATGGACTTTCAGAAGAGATGAGATGGGAGGACTTAATGAAGTATTTGGTGCACCGAGAGCAGCCTTTTCCTCTCTCTTCCAATGAGTTGGCTAACAAGTATTTATCAACTAATTTCTTTTTTATTTTTTATTTTTTATTTTTTATATAAGAACTTGAGATCAATTAAAAATTTTCTTTTCTTTCTTTCTTTTTAAAATGAATATTTATATATATGTATGTATATAGGAGAAAAGAAGGGGATAGCATGGATAGTTGGTTCATATTGATTGGATATTTGTTCTACATGTGCATCTATTATTCTTGGATTTGAAAAGATGTAAAAGTCTAATATTAAAATTAGATGAAAAGAAGTCCTCCTGCTTTATACTTTTGCCAGAATAGCCCTGTTAGAAATCCAGGCATTTTACCTTGTATCTGACATGGATTTGAGCATTAAAAAGTTAAAACCATTGGTAATATCTGTGATTTGATGATTGATTCTTTTACCTTTCTGATGATTGGTAATATCTGCGGTATTCGAGGCCACCTTTTCATATTCATATTCGTCTCTCGGAATATCGGATGATAAAAAAAAATTATATAAATTATTATAAAATTATAATAATTACAAAACTTTTAAAGTATTAAATTTAATATAATATATAAATATTTAATATGAATAATATATATATATATATATATATACATATGCACCATTAACCAGTAAACCTCTTCTAGAATCCACTGTTGTCTTCTACAATCTGCGTTTTTTTTTTTTCTTTTAAATTTTCCAATTCCCTCAAGTATTCTTCTCACTACTCTGTAAATTCTCTTCTTGTTTCTCTTGAATTCAATATATGAACCATATATATATATATATATATATATATGCTCCACTAACTAGTAAACCTCTTCTAAACCTCTTCTAGTGTTATCTTCTACAATCTATTTTCTTTTTCTTTTAAATTTTCCAGTTCCCTCAGGTATTCTTATCACTACTCTGTAAATTCTTTTTTTTTTTTTTTTTTTTTTTCTCTTGAATTCAAATTTTTTTTTTAAAAAATGTTCAGCTTTTGGCTTCTTCTTCATAAAAATCATTTTCATTTGTTTAAAATAAGCATATCGGCCATATAGGCCAAAAACCTTGAATATCGGCCGAAAATCTTTAATATTAGTAAAAAATCGTTGATATCGGCTGAATATCGATCGTTTTAAAATAATATAGCACCCATATAAGATTTTGTATCGTTTTTGTATCGGAAGGGACCGTTTCCAGATATGACTCGGTCAATTCGTATCGGAGGAACATCCAATTGTTGCAACCATCATCAGTATAGGAGGAACATGAAAATACTGTAAGCCAGAGGGAGGTTGAAAGAGGTTTGGTGCATACTAGCAGACAGTTGGCTGTGATTCCCGTAATTTAGCTATCAATTTGCTAAATTGTCTGGTAAGATTCGTTGAAGAATCATCTCTTTGATTGCTTATGTTGGTGTTTTCAGGGATCATGATACTGGAAACAGTTTGGCTCTGGTTGCTCTTGCACCAAAATCTCGGAAACCTGGGCGCACTAGGAAACAATCACGCCCAGTTAAAAGAGAAGTTGCAAAGAATGCATGCCCACAAAAACAAGCTGGCAGAAGAGGACCTCAGCCTTCAGCCAGTGATGATGAAGGTTCTGAAACGGGACAGCAGCGTTCAATCATAAAATATGAAACTTCCGAAGTGACGAGCCTGCGACGTTCAACCAGGAAACGTAAGGAGGTAAGTTTTGGAGCTAAGAGACCCTTAACATGAATTGAAAACGTAAATTTGTGCATGAAGTTTTTGCTCCCAAACATGTTAATGCATTAAGTGTAACCCAGTAAGTGGCCATTTAAAAGCTTTTGTTTGTATCATATTTACTACCATCAGACCAAATGTTTCAGTATCTTCAAAACAATGCTGCTTTCCTAAGATATAAAAAGTTGTTGGAAGAAAGAACATTTACTATGACAAATTCTGCACGTTTTGGTGAGTCATTTAACCTGAAAAACCAATGAGTGGAAAAATAAGTTAAAAGAAATTGTTAAACTAGCATCTGTATATTTGCCATTCTCATTCTTCAGCAAATGTTACTTAGATATATATGCCAATCTCTGTATCCATTTATTGATTATGTGCATCTAGATGAGAATAGTTCTGGTACCCATTTTCCTGTATATTATTTGAGAGGGAGAGAGAAAAGAGATCCTATCGAGCTACAGTGCTAATTTCAGTTGTCCATTTCGAGGATAGCTCCAGGATGATGTGATGTGGCAAGTGACAAGTGACAAGTTTCTTAATCAGGCTTAACATTTTATCCTTGGACATAGTATCACCATTCACCTAATTAGAAGATACATACCGTTTAGCAGATTATTTATTATTCCTTGTTACTTGTACATCATCTCATTTCTACATGGCAAAACTAACTTTGTCCATTGTAGCTTGGGTATACTTACTGCGAAGATTCAACAGACGAGGATGAGCTTGTTGATGATGATGAGGCTGATTATGCTCTCCCATCCATAACCCAAGTACCATGGTAAGGCAAAAATGCTGATCTTGGCCTGTGAAATATTTAAAGCTAATGTGTGAGTTTTCTGAAATTACCATGAATTCTCATTTTCAGGGTTGACTGGGTAGATGAACCACCACCAAAAGGGCCCATGAAAGGTATTTGCACCTCTAAAGGTTACAAGGGGCCAACTAAAAAACAATGGGTTTCCCTGAGGATCAGTGCTGATGCCAAACCTAAAGATGGACAAAAGGTACCGCTCTCTGCTTGCTCTCTCCATGTGTACGGTTGTTGTTTCATTTTGACTTGTGGATTCTCCTTTTTCTTTTACAGAAACCGTCTGCTGCGGATCGCAAGGATTAGGGGCCTAAAACCAAAGCCCATTTCTCTTTTTTAATAATTTGGAATATGCAAGTGGGGTACCTTTTTGGGACTTTTGTCGTCGTGGTGTTTTAGAACTTCTTCTTTAAGCACTCTTGTGTTGGAAAGTGGTTAATCCGTTAACATTATGTAAAACTTTTCAATTTGGTTATGCATGCATTTTGTTTGGACTTGATCTTTCTGGCTTCGTGCTTTAACATTTTTAATCAAGTAGGAGCAGAAAATTTGGTAGGTTCTAACCCAAAATGGGGTAAATTTTTTAAAAATTCCCAACATATGATCACTTTTTTGTGATGAGGATCTACTTTAAACCTTCATTTTTCTATTTCAAAAAATTCAACATCCAAAATAAACTATATATTATAAATAATAAATTTTAATTTTTTTATTTATAATTTTTTATAATGTAATATATAGTAAACAAATTAGTAATTTATAATTATCAAAATTATATCTATTATTAATTATTTAATAAAATTTAAAGATAATGTATTAGATAACATTTAACTTAAGAGAAGAAAAAATAGGAGCATGGCTGATGTGAACTTTTACGATGTCGTATCACTATATTTTCTGGGTATGTAGTCGTTTTGAATAGTTACAGGCAGTGGTCGGAACGGCAGCCACTCGCTCAAGTCCTATATCGCCTTTAAACAATCCTCAAAAACCTAAATTGCCTCCATAGATTCTTGGATATTTTTCCAAATTAATAGTGGGAAGGTTTTTGATTAGTGGAATTATCTAATGGACAATCACTTAACGGCATCGGTCCGGTCACGAAGTTCACAGTCACCATCACCGTCGCACTCGGCTTCAGCCTCTGGGTCGTCCATTCATAAGCGTAAGCTAGCGTCTGATGACCACGCTCCGCCTTTTCCTTCGTCTTTCTCAGACACACGTGATGGTGCCTTTACTTCCAACGACGATCTCGAGAGTATCAGTGCTCGCGGTGCTGACTCTGACTCCGATGAGGAGTCAGAAGAGGTTGCCGATGACGATGAGGAGGAGTATGACGACTCATCAATGAGGAACTTCACAGCTTCGAGGCTGGAGAACAGCGTGGCTCCGTCAGCGAGGAATACGAAGCTCAAGACTGAAAACTCAGTGAAGGTAGAACCTTCTGATGGGACGAAGGATGCTGCCAACAGAGGCGCCTCTGGGAATGCTGCAACTCCTGGCACTGGCGGCTCAGTTCCTGGTACTGCAGTCAAGGACGATCCTGTGAACGTTAAAAATATATTTACAGATAATATACAAACCAGCGGGGCATATAGTGCGAGGGAAGAGAGCCTGAAGAGGGAGGTAAATTAATAGTAATCCGTTCTTGCTTTATTTTGTTTCCGGAAAAATACTTTTAGCATATTTTCATGTCTTCTGATCATATATCAATTTGGCAGGAGGAAGCTGGAAGGCTAAAATTTGTATGCCATTCAAACGATGGTATTGATGAGCACATGGTTTGGTATATATTTCTATTTGCTGGCATACCTATCCTAAATTCCTTTTCTTATCATTATTGTTTTGGCTGGCGGGAATTCACATACGATATCTGGATTCTGTGTTTGGCAGGTTGATAGGATTGAAGAACATATTTGCTAGGCAACTCCCAAATATGCCCAAGGAGTACATTGTTCGATTGGTGATGGACAGGTTTGCATTCACGTTTTACCTGATTTTCAGCTTTCCCTTGACAAAACATTTGGGGACCCATATTTGTTTTGTACAAAACGCATTAACTGATTGTTGCATTATAATTAGTTGAATGCTCTTAAAAGTTGGCTGTTCCTTCAGATTTGCTATTCTAGTGTGTATGCATGGAACTAGTAGTTTGCATTTGGCTGCTTCAGATTTTTCATTTAGTCGCTGTAGTATTATGGTAACAGCTTCAACTTATTTTTGGTTCTCAATTTATTTCAGAAGCCACAAGTCTGTTATGGTTATAAGGCGTAATCTGGTGGTTGGGGGAATAACATACCGACCCTACGTTAGGTACCATTTCATGGTTTTCAATTTTAAGGGCAATGCGTTTTTTATGCTATCATTTCATCTCAGAGGTGGCAAATGCCTATTGCTGATACTGCTATTAAAAATTATACAGCCAGAAGTTTGGAGAGATTGCTTTTTGTGCAATCACAGCTGATGAGCAAGTTAAGGGCTATGGTACAAGGTTGATGAACCACTTAAAGCAGCATGCACGTGATGTGGATGGCTTAACTCATTTTTTAACATATGCTGACAATAACGCTGTTGGTTATTTTGTCAAACAGGTGTGCAATTTTTTTTTTCCCCGCAACTTTTCTCATGGGGATGTAGTACATTTTGCATAAAGTGCTTATTTGTGGAGACATTTTAATATAAGTCTTGCCCAGTCGATTGAAAAAGATGATCCTGTGTTCAGCCATCATGAAAAAAATTCCTTTGACAAGATGATCCAGTTAATCAAGAACCTCAATGTACAAAGTACTGCCCCTAACATTTCTGAATTATCCTGTATCAGATACGGCAGGTTCTCTATGGTGGTCAAAATTTTTATTACCATGTTCACCAAAAGGCATATAATTTAAATCCATGAATAGTGGAGGAAAGAAATGTAGCATTGATGGTTAGGTGGTGTTAAACTTGAGAAGATTTTGAGGAAATATATAAATATATATTATATATTCCTTCTTGCTCATTATGGTTGATTCTTTGGAGAAGATTGTATCTGTCCTCTACTGCAATTTGTCTGTAATTAAGAGATTTACACTGCATTGCTTTAAGAGAAATGGATGCTTGAACGTGTCTTTTTGATGCACTTCCTCAATTATGTCCAAGTCCCTAGGCATTGGAGGAAAAATGAAGTTATTATGTTCAAATACCTTACAGTCAATGACATGTCTGATATTTTGTGTGCTCTACAACCCTTGTGGTGTGTAATTTGAGTAATAAATATCAATGCGTTCCTAGTTCTGTCTTGTAGATTATGTTTGTTTGTTAGTTAATTTTTGTTTGATGCTTTACTCTGGTCATGCTGTAGGGCTTCACCAAAGAGATTTATTTGGAAAAAGAGAGGTGGCATGGGTAAGTTTACCAAATTATTTGAACCATGCATATGTTTCTGTTCCCTGATGATTTTACTCTTTAATACCCTCTCTTCTTTTTCTTCAGGAGTTCTGATTTCTTGATTTTGAAACTTTTGTCTTCTTTTTTTTTTTTTCTTTTTAAGTTACATTAAGGATTATGATGGAGGAATCCTTATGGAATGCAAAATTGATCCAAAGCTTCCATACACTGACTTATCAACTATGATACGGCGTCAGAGGCAGGTAAGATAAATTGAATTTGGTGATTTGGTCAATGTTATGGGTTTTTAGTATCTCTAACACACCATACTTATAATGAGATGATAGAACTTGGGGAAGTTTTGGAGATAGTGCAACATCTCCCATCACCCCTCCCCCAACACACACACACACACGACAAAAACGCATCAAAAAGGCATTTACAGAGTGTCTATTATTGACTGCCTCTAAAATTAGCTATTATTGAATTGCTAGGCCATTGATGAAAAGATCCGAGAACTCTCAAATTGTCACATTGTCTACCCGGGAATTGATTTTCAGAAGGTAAATACTGAAAATACTTCTCAGTTTTAAATATCTTCTTCCCCTAAAACTGTTTTTTGTTTTTACCACATATTAATTTACCTCATTTTTTTTGGACATGTTGACCATTTAGGCGACATCTTCTCTAATCAAACTGTCTCATAATCTGTTGTTCTGTCAAATGGGGATGGTGGATAAACATGAAACAATAACTATTTTCTGTAGAAATCCCGTTAACTATTATCAGAGGCAGCTTTTTACTATCCCTATTGAAATTGATTTACATACCCCTCTATGAGATTATTCTGTTGTTTTAGGTTGTAGTCTCATGTACTGAATTCTATGTGCATGAATTGTACAGAAAGAAGCAGGTATTCCCAAAAAGGCTATCAAGGTTGAGGACATACCAGGCTTGAGTAAGTTCTTTAATAGCTTCTGAAGTCTTTATGAGTGAGTGAATTTTCTGATGAAATAAATACTCTTCTTGTGCTTATCACAGCTATTGGATTGCCTAACCACCTTGCTAGCATTATTATCCTTTTCTTTCACAATTGGCTGTTGAATTGTTTCTCTTCTCCATGTCATTTCTTGCAGTCCTTGTGGTTCTAGAATACTGATTGGGAAATTGTTGATCATCTTATAATAGGAGAGGCTGGGTGGACTCCTGATCAGTATGGTCATTCTCGGTTTAAGATAGCTAACCCTTCAACAGATGGTGGCTCACATCTGAAGTCCATGACTGCATTCATGCGATCACTTCTCAAGGTCATATCTTAATTTTTGTAAACAATTCTTGTGCCAGTATTACCTAGCTATTGGAAAACTGGATTATTGTGATTTTTAATTCTCACTGGATAGATTGTGACAATTTGTTTGTGCTTGATTGAATCGTGGGGGCAGTTTTCAGTGGAAAATTGCAATTAACTTTTCCGGAACTATTTTTGTATCCCAAATATTTTTTCATAGCTCACATTAGTGGCTCCTCTCGCTCTCTCTCCCTCTCTCTCTCTCTCTGTGTATATGTGTGTGTTGTTTGATTGTAGGTACTTCAAAATGAAACTAGAATGGACATGGATAAGTAAGAAACTTATGGGTGGAAGAATGTGGTAGTCTGGGAATAGCCTTTTTAATTACCTCTTTGACTTGTGTCCATTCTAACTTTATTTTCTTAAGCAGATAATGCTTGACCATCCTGATGCTTGGCCATTCAAGGAACCAGTCGATGCACGAGATGTACCTGATTATTATGAAATCATTAAAGATCCAATGGGTAATTGTTTAATTGTTTGGTGATTAAATAATTTCAATTAGTTGTCTACATTCTGAGTAACCTTTTCTTTTTCTAATACTTTACTTTTAGATATCATGTATTCATAATTGCATCTAATATGAATGACGTGCTTTTAGAATTGTACGTAATTATGAACACCTCTTGTGACTGATTAGCTGAACTGCAATATGTATGCATATATAACATGCCGACTTTGGAAGAAGGCTTCATGGTAAATTTATCTTTCCTGCAGATCTGAAAACAATGTCAAAAAGAGTGGAGTCGGAGCAGTATTACGTCACTTTTGAGATGTTTCTCGCAGATGCTAGGAGGATGTTCGCCAACGCCCGCACCTACAACTCTCCTGAAACCATCTATTATAAATGTTCAACCAGGTATGATTCATGATGCTTTGTTTCTTCCATCTGTCATTGAAGTACTATTATTATTGTACACTTATTATTGTGTGTCAACTTTCAGACTGGAACAACATTTCTCAAACAAGGTTCAAGTTGGTCTGCAATCTTTTATCAAGATTCAGCAGTGACAAGGTGATACAGTCACCTTCAAGAAAAGGGCAGGTTGATGTATTCTTCTGAGGTTGTATAATTCAGACGGCATCCATTTGTGTTTTTCTTTCATGTTGTAAATTTCTTTTTTTCTTTTTGGGTTTCTCACCCTTAACCGTAGGAAGGTCGTATCCTTTGTGTTGTATTTTTTCTTAAATATAGGATTTCGTTGGGGTTGGTTGCACGTTCATTGGAAGTCTGGACGACCTTGTAAATGAGTTTGGAAGCAAAGAGCTTGATTCTTAAGCTCCGTTGGGAACCTTGTAAAAATGCGAATTTATTGATTTTTTCTAATTTTGGACAATTAATCATATATAAAAAATATCTTTCTTTAATCCAAATATATATATGTATATATATATATATGAAAATTTTTTGATGTGGTATTCCAGGCCCTTCCGGTTTAAACTAATCCACTCGGGAAGGCCTAACAGTGCGGGTATGTTCACACTTGCGAATATATCTCGAATGACTAGGAGAGATTTGAATTCTCAATCAAAAGATTGAGAGATTTTTAGACCAATAGACTAGAGTGAAAAATTTATATATATATATATATAAAGCGGTTAAAGTGTAATGAAAAAAATTATATTAAAATAAATGAATCAATACTATTTATAAAGCGTTTGTAATTTATGGGTGTGGATCACCTTTTTATTTGTGAAATTTACTTTAAAAATAATAATAAAAGTTTCACACAAGTGGATTAATAATAATAATAATAATAATTGGTGAAGTTTATGAAGACTTATAATTTTCTTTAATGAAATGCTTCTTACTGCTGAATTTATTTTAATTTTTAGTAAATTTAAATAAATAAAATTAGTTTCCAAAAAAAAAATTTAATTTTTTAATTTTTTTTGGTAATTTTACTGATATATTTCTTCCTTTTTCCATTTTTATTTATTCAATCATTTCTCCTCCCGTTTTTAATTTTTGACGACTTTGAACCCCAAAGTACTCTTCTCGGTCTTTCTTACACTAAGCCTATTTGGTCCTCTTCTCTCTTCCCGATCTCCGATATCCGCCGAGGAAATCTAAATTTCTGAAATCTTGAGGTGAGTCATAAGCTTAAAACTTACCGTTTGTTTCTCAATTGTTCGAGGTGAATTCTTATTTATGTTTTGCTTATTCATGATTTGTAATGTGAATTTAAGATCTTATTTGTTTGTCCTATGATTTGGCTGTCGAATTGAGCGTAGATAGTATTTTGAATGTTGAAGGGTTCTTTTTATTATGTTCTTGTTTGATCCAAAAAAAATTTCTGTACCAATTTATCTTTTTTATTTTTTTCCTTAGAATATGATTAAAACCATGGTTATTGAATTCTGTAAGAATGATTCGTCAATTTGGCTAATTTGCTTTCCGTTGCGTGAAATTGTCGACAGGTATTTGAAGCTAAATTAGTTTAAATCTCAGCCTTTTTCCTCTATTTTCTAGTCTTAAAATTCAACTACTCCCCCCAGTTCTTGCCTCTTAAGGCTCACAATTTTTATACCTATGGTGGGCATGTAGTAATTTAAAGATTTTAAGAGACTGGAAGAAAGCAAGGTCTCAAAATATCCAGGAAGGCATGGGTATATTATAATATAATATATTATAATATATTACATAATATAATATATTGTAGTATAGTATATTATAATAATTTTTACCTAAAGCCCCTAAAATTCTATACATGATTATGTAATAGTTTTGTTGTTTACATCAAAGTTTACTGTGAGCAAAGTTTTTAGTCTAGGTTGTATGATATTTCCAATTATTTTGTGGTTAGAAGCTTGTGTCAATTGTAAATGTTCAGGGATTGATGATTTTTCTTGTCTTTCTTTCTTGTGTGTTTTTCCCTTTTCTCGTTTTATAAATATAGATATTTTTTGTATTAAGATGGCTGGCCGAACTCCCATCCGCTCAATAAATTCAGCTCTTATAGCCATGATTGCTGATGAGGTAAGAGTCTGAACAACTTTAGTTATGTTTTTTTTAATTAGATAAAAGGAATTTTAATTTTATGTTTTGATCTGGCATAAGCATGTTTGTTGTCTTGTCAATCTAAATCAATGTTGTTCAAGAGAGAGAAAGATCTTTTAGCTAGAGGAAGATCAGATAACTATATTCTGTCTTCAGCTCTTTCCACTAGATGTGTGTATATTATGCATATCCAATCTTTTTATGTCTAATCAATAGTGTTATACTTAATTTTGAAAATAATACCAGGTTTTAATTTCTTAGTCTGATTGAGAACCAAATTTTCCTAGTAGCACAACACAAACTAATATCTATGCATATTGTGAAACGTCCATTTTTATGTTCAAATAGACATTGGTTTTAATGGATTAAAGATAAATTGTAGAATTTAGTCCCAGGAAAAGTTAGAAAAGATATGGTCTATTAATGCATAATCTTGTATATGGTTATGCATCACTGATGATTTAATCTTGATGTAGGACACAATCACTGGATTTTTAATGGCTGGAGTTGGCAATGTGGACTTGAGGAGGAAAACAAACTACCTTATTGTGGACTCAAGTATGTGTCTCTGAGCTTGAATTTTGTGAATATTTGTAATGTATTTAACATGATTATGGATTTTAGCTGCAGTCTCTATTTTGGTTTCCAATAGTACTTGGATGGATCTTCATTCCCAGTTAATTGAAATTGTTGTATAGCAGGGTGAATAAATAAATGATCAACTTACATTCTGGTAGGTACTCAAAAAAAACTACAGTTTTGTATAAACTTTTAGGATTGTATACATATGTGGTCCTAGTAACGATCTGTGTCCTTTAGCATTCAAAGAAAATCTTGTTGTGTATTGGCTTATGGTCTTTGTTGTGGTATACTCTTACTGATTCTTGTGCAATATTTGGACTTCCTTTTAATTCCATTTTGCAAGTGTTGGCCATAAAACTTAGCATAATTTCCAGTATTCATTTAAGTTTATCAGTTCCCTGTTCTGAGCACGCAAATTATCCTTGTTAACTTTTGAACCACCAGTGTTAACTACTCATTATAAGTTATATCACATCCTCTCTATGCTTCATCATCCATGAGCACTCTGGTACCTGTTAATTGTTGACCCCTACTACCACATATGACGATTCAGAATCAGGCTGCTTGTTTCGAGCAGAATTCCCTTGGCCTATAGAACAATGGGAGCTAATAATAATTATTTACTAAAACAAGTATAGTATGTGCTTACTTTGTCAGAAAACAGGGAGTAGGGTAGAAGTAGAATATGAACTCTTCAAATCAATTCTGCATATTTAATTCTCTCTTCTGTATCAGCAAGAGGCACCTTTTATTTGTTATTTCTTTATCTTTCAGCGTAATGTTGAATTTTTCTTTTTTTCTTTTTTTAGATATTGATTGTTCATTTTCCCTAACCAATTGAGTATCTTTATTCTTGTCCTTAGAGACTACGGTAAAACAGATTGAAGAAGCATTCAAGGACTTCACTACAAGGGAGGATATTGCAGTAGTGTTGATAAGTCAATACGTAAGTATTTACTACAAAGGCTTCTTATATAATCACCTTCTAAATCAAATCAGATTAATCATCTCCTACCTTTCTGATTTTCAGATTGCAAACATGATAAGATTTTTAGTGGATGGCTACAATAAGCCAGTTCCTGCAATTCTGGAGATCCCTTCCAAGGACCATCCTTACGATCCAGCACATGATTCTGTTCTTTCGCGGGTGAAATACCTCTTCAACGCTGAGTCAGTGGCATCTGGAAGGCGTTAAACTACTAAAATTGGTTCTATATTTGTTCTGCTCTCCAATACTGGTTTCTTTTCCTCCATATGGACTAGATACTACATTTTTATTCCTTCAAGTTTCCATATAATTTTTAACCACCATTAAACTCGCTCCAATGTTATTCGACTTTGTAAAGCAGATATATGTTCGAGAATGAATAATTTGATTGATTTTTTTTTTTTTTTGATTTATTATGGATGACTAAATTAGGGGTAAAAAGAAAAAAATGTCAGAAAATAGTATGACGTACAAAGAAGCTATAAATAAAACGGTTTATATTTGATTAACCAAAAGAGGGGACATGACAGGTGCGGCCGGGGGGGGGGGGGGGGTGTTAAAAAATTTATTCCTCCAGTTTAAACAATCCTCCGCATCTCTAACAACAATTTCAGAAGAAGAAGAAGAAGAAAAAAAATCACAACAGAGCAGATTTGAGTGACTTGGTGAAGGTTTCAAGTTCTTTCAAGCCTTCTTCAGGAGATTTCGCTTCACCGAGTATTCTAACAATGGCGCTACCAACAATTACACCGTCAGCTCCCCATTCAACCACCTGCTTCACATGCTCAGGCTTCGATATGCCAAAACCTACTGCAACTGGCTTACTTGTTGCCTGTCAAAAAAAACCAAAACCAGTCAGAATGCTGTCAATGGTGGCGAATGTTGTTTTATATATATATCTATATAATAGACTGACCTCTTTTATATCCTTTAGGAGGGATTCCACCTTTCCGCTCACAGATGCTCGTGCTCCAGTCACTCCAACTGAGCTCACCTATATATATATATAGAAGATCAGACTGTTCAATCGGCAGAAATGGTATGAAATTTACTCCAGTATCATCCTCACACTCAACCATGGCAATTCCATTCTTTCAGAATTGTCAATATTAATTCTTTTTAGGGAAAGATATTTGTGGCATGAACTACTTTCTCAGAGATAATAATATACATAAGAGATCCTACCAGATACACAAATCCTTCGGAAGCTTCAACAATGGCTTTCATGCGAGCTTTAGGAGTTGTTGGTGTAGTCAGCAAGACCTTAGAAATGAAAAAGTAGAGAAAAACAATTGATTATACATGAAATTCACCTGAACCGTCCAAAAAGAGGAGAAAAGGATTAGAAAACCTACCAATTCAAGCTTACAGTTAACAGCTTCCTTTCTCAAGATCTCAGTCTCCTCCAGAGGAACATCCGGAACAACAAGACCTGATCGGAGAATAATTATCAGAAGGATGGTTATTGTTCAGTAGGTGTTTTGCTAGTTTATGACCATGAACATAATGCTTGAGAAAAACTCACATTAAGAACACGAGTTCATAAATGGTTTGTTTATACTAGAAAGCTCTGCTTAATTCCTTCTCTCATATATGCCTTACAAGCACAGACAGGTAATATAGAGAAATAGAAGAACATTACCATGTACACCAGCATCTTTGACAGTGTTCATGAACTTCTCAACACCACGCTTAAGTATTGGATTATAATACGAGAACAATGCAATTGGAGCAGATAACTCAGGTACAACCTGTAAATAGAACATTTTCAACCACCGTGATGGGATTATGTTATAACTAAGGAATCCATTAGTATTTGTATTCATTGACAATGTACTGTGATAAAGAATGTGAATGTTTACAAAGACTTACATCCTTCAACATTGAGATAATTTTATCAAAATTTGTTCCCTTGGCCAATGAACGAGTAGCCGCTGCCTGAGAATAAAAAATAAAAGTGCAACAAGATAAGAACAATGATCAAGTGATTATAAAGAAAAACCAGAACAAAATCCATCTAACATAATTAACTGAACCTGGATAACTGGACCATCAGCCAAAGGATCAGAATAAGGTACTCCTAGCTCTATTATGTCTGAACCACACCTATCCAACACCTTCAGAGCTTCAGCAGTAGTTGAAAGGTCAGGATCCCCAGCTGTGATGTATGGAATCAAAGCCACCTTCAAAAAACAAGGATTTTCATCAAGAAAACCATTTAATGAGGCTGAAAAACCCCATTTTCTGCAAATAACTTGTGTTCATTTTCCATCTATTCCAGAACTAATAAAAAAGTTACACACAGACATGCATGTTTCAAGATGACATTAGACCCGTGAAATTCCCAAACAATGTCAACGATTAAGATACAAATTATCCACAAAAACCAAGAAACCGCCATAGGGAACTTTCCCAACAATAAAAATGGGGAAGAGGATTGGGGAATTCATAGAAAGACTCTAGGAAATTTAGATTCCTGTCAAGAATTAAATCCCATCAAGCTCAAATAAGGAAATGGTTCTCTATCAAGAAGTCCAAGAATTCTTAAACCCATAAATGTCATACTAATACAGATACAAAACCCATTAAATCTTTTTTCAAAAAAAAACCCCCAAATTACTCAAAAGGGCTAAAAAATACAACATAGAAAATGCATACTTTGCCATTCTGCCTGAGGTTAGAGAAAGTTTCAGAAAGGCCAACAGTTGGGACTGCGGTGAGGGCAGCAGCCATGGGAGTCTGAAATGATCTAGAGATACTGTTGTTATTCTTATTATTGTTAGAAGAATAAGAAGATGTGAGACGGATTCTTTGAGAAGTCGGGTGAAGAAATGAAGAAGAAGAAAATTGAGGTTTCTGCTTCAGCTGTAGAAAAGAACTTGCTTTAAGTGCCGCGGCCATTTCTCCTTTCCTTCCTTTCCTTCCTTTCCTTCACAAACCTCTTTTAATTTCTTTTCTTTGCGAAATCTATTTATTTTGAGAGTTTCTTAAGCAGAAATTATGACGTCAAAGGGACGGTTTTTTTTTTTTCTAAACATCTGTATCTAAACCACACACGCGGCAACTAGGATTCGGCTGGAGGTGCACTTTCTTTTTCTCGTAATCCGGCTGTCCAAAAATCATGTACCGAATTGCTCCCATATCGGAATTCGGAATTCAATTTAACACCAATCTGTAAACTAATTTATTATTGTTCATCATTCACAAACCGATTGGCAATTTTAAAAAATAATTATATATAACGTTTAACAACTAATATTAATTTTTAAATTTATATTTTATATATGATTCGTTGAATTTTAATTTTTGTACAATGAATCTCAATATTTGTTGCCTTCTGTTGCTCCGGTTTCCTATGTCATCTGCTAACAGGCCCCCATTTTTTTGTGGGCTTAAGATTCTTTTACTCTGGATAGCCCATAAAAATTATAAAGATCCAACGTATATGGATTAAAGAAGCCCACTAAAAAAGCCCGACCTGTGAACTCTGGCTATTACATAAAATGGGAGAGCAAAGAGGAGCTGAGAACTGAAAGTCAGAAAGATCAAAGAACGAGAAAAGAAAAGAGAAATTATGCTTGGACTTTCATATGGAGATTTTTTTATGATTATCGGAGTAACTGCTGCTCTTTTAGGTATTCTCTGTTTATTCGTTGTTTGCAATTATTTGGATTTTTTTTCTTCGTTCCGTTGAAGTTGAATCATCTATATTATGCGAATCACTTGTTACGATTTTAGATTTTTTTTTTTTTTTACTTTGATTTTGGGGGAATGAGAATAATGCAAGCTTTTCTGTAGATTTGTTTCCCCTCTCTAATGAATGCCTCAACCATTTCAGGCCCTAAGGATTTACCGATAATAGCAAGAGCAGCTGGGAGGTTAGCAGGGCGCGCCACTGGATATGTTCAATTGGCCCGTGTCCAATTCGAGAAAATCATGCAACAATCTGAAGTTCACAAGGTCTGTTTCCCTCTCTAGGGATTCTATTTTGCTCTTCTTTACCAGAGCACTTGGATGATGAGCTTATGCTGTGTCCATTATAGATGATTGATTATTGAGCGTGATGTCTTTTTGTGAAAATGGTCATTTGGATATCTTTAGGTGTAATATATTGCGCAGGTGAATAAAGAGTACCGAGATTTAACGGCTCAAGTTGTAGCTATTGGTCAAGAATTTCGTAGCTTCTCTTCAATTAACTCTGCTATTGCTAGGACATCTTCTACCAATGGTATATGTCTTCTGCATAATCTCAATGCATCTATCTGATTTGAAAGCTACTGCTTAATTACATTTCTTTTGAAATTCAGTGGAAACAGAGGCTAAAAAACCAGGTTTAGAGAGCATGTTGACGACTATTAGCAGTTCTAAGGTTGATACCCATTTGCCTGGTGCTAAGGTTGACAACATTGACTATTTCTCAGTGATATCTGCAAATAATGTCTAAATTCTCTTTACTTCACAACTTTTTTACTTTAAAATGTTTCTGTCCTTTTTTAGGTTCATAGATTTCCAACATCAGCTCCAATTGATGCGCACTGTCAAGCTATTGTTTATTCAAAATCAGCCAAATCCACTGAGGTTCTAAATCAGTTAACTGACGAGTCTGGTCTGACCATCCTCCCTGTATCAGCTGAAAGTGCTGGACTCTTGCCTGATAAAAAAGGTGCAAAGTTTGATCGCTAATTTCATAGTTGCCAATTTTTCTCGTATCATGTTGTCTTAAGTTGAGTATCTCATTTTGATTTGAAATTTGTTCTAGATACCATTATGTTTTTCAGTATCTTTAGAATTCTAGAGGATTGTGCAAAATATTGACCTTCTTAAAATGCCAATTTGAATATTGTTATACAAGAATGATTGTGTTTTATTTTTGAGGCACATTGTTCTGGAATTCAAAGGTATTACCTAAAGCATGCTTATGGAAACACAGAAAATAGGACTTCTTGCAAAGTTGCTTGGAAGTATCTAATGATAGGGTGGCAGCACTAAGTTATGGTCTTCTTTCCTTTGTAAAATGGCAGAAGTGGATAATGTTTTTTACACTATCTAGAGTTTGGGGCAACATAGACTAACTTAGTTGGCAAGTCTTGCTTCTCTACCCATTTTATAGCTGTAAATCATGAATTTCTCTAATTATTTGCATTAAAGATTTAACATAGGAAAATTTTGGTTAATTTTTTTCTGATTCCTGGTCATTACTCAACTAAATAAGTATTCCTGTTCTTTTTCTTCTTTTTTTCCCCCCTACCACTAGTTAAGTTAGATTGCTTAAAAGGATGTTAAGCAAGAGGGAAATAAGTAGCATAAACCAAAATTTGAGCAATGAGACAGACATCTGGGCATTTGTTTACACCTTTGAAAGGAATTTTGATCACTTAGATGGACTATGCTGTCTGGCCTTTACTTGT
Source organism: Cynanchum wilfordii (assembly GCA_025388415.1). Taxonomy (NCBI): domain Eukaryota; kingdom Viridiplantae; phylum Streptophyta; class Magnoliopsida; order Gentianales; family Apocynaceae; genus Cynanchum; species Cynanchum wilfordii. Next base: position 342,024 of record JAHSUH010005456.1, on the reverse strand, counting down.
TTACCTTTTCCTGGATCCCTAGTTATGCACAATTTTATGTTTAATTTCTATTGTTTAATGTTAGAGTTCTATGTGATGAACTTGCTGACCTATGTATTATCAGATGATATAAAGGGGTCAGACATAGTATTGGAGGCAGTCCTGGAGTCGCAGGTGGCACATAATGCAAAAGTTTTTTTTTGCCAAGTCTCATAATCACCTAAAACTGTAGATAACAAGGTATGAGACTCTTAGTTAACGTTTATGTGGTTGGCTATTAGTTGCTTTAGAGCCTGCATTTATGACCAAACTCAATGAGCGTCTTGTCTACCATCATGGGAAGCTTTGCACATGGGAACCATTATAATCACCTGTTGCAAACTTTTCATGGCCAAGTTATTGAATGGTTATGATAGCAGTTCTTCTATTAGTATATTTTTAATGGCTAACCTTGTATGTATCCTTTGATAGGTAAGCAGAAGATTTTAGCCACACAAATGGCACAAGGGCATTTGCAATGGTTTTGATGGGAAGATGCACAATCGCTATTAAACAATAAGAATACCATGAACCCACTTTTCTAATGTTAACAAGGCATCCATGGCGAGTCTCTGTGATTCTATATTTTTAGGGGTCCTTTTATTTTTTGATTATAGGATTATCATTTGTTGTTGTTGTCTGTCTTTTTCTTGACTTCCTTTTCTTTAGAAATTTTGCTCCCTAAGGTTATCTGAGAAACAAACCTGAACATACAGAAACTTAGCCCGACCATTAGTTGCCACCCAACCTGCTATAAATCTGGCTTCTCATGCATAATGGAAGTGGCTGGTAGTTCCTCTATTTTTATTTTTATTATTGTTTTGTGCTTTGTGATGTCCTTATGTAGAGTTTAGGGTATTACTAGAAAAAAAGGTGAACATCAGTTTTTAGTTATAACCCATCAGGCCAAGATTTGAGTTAAACCACACATTTGGATATTGTACATTTCCTTTGTATAAACTCTTTTATTCCTTCAATTTATGTAGTGGTCCCATCTCATTTGTTTTCTTGTCTAGTTAGCTCTTGTGCATTTCTTGCCCTTGACTGCATCATCCGCAATTTGTTCAGTTCTTGGTTGAGCTTATTTTCTAATGGTGCAATGTTTTGTAGCAACTGAAAATTGAGCAATGTGATCTTATTCATCTATATTTGCCTAACCATTAGAGTTTCTCCAAGAGACATCTTTTTAGTATTACCATCAGTTGTGGTTCCTACTTTTTGATGCTTTAATGTCTGCCTTTAAACTCCTCCATTCCCCCAAAAGAAGAGGATAGAGTACAAGTAGGGAACGATTTGTTGTGAAGGGGGAATTAACATATGACATAGGATTTTTTTTTTTTTTTTTTTTTTTGTAAGTAACATATGACATAAGATATAATGCCTATTTGTTGCATAATTGTTTTGCCCCCACAAGTTGATTTACTTAACAGACTACTGGAATGAAATCATTCTTGTCTCTAAGAAGAAGAGGTAGTAGGTATTGGAATTGGAATTGTGTAGGTAACTGCTGTGATTGTCTTTGTCGAGGCCCACTGGTTGACTAACTGATCCTTGAAAAAGATTCTGTTCAACTTTGTGGAAACTAGTCTGCCAGGGATGATTGATTTTGGATATTTTGTCCAAAAATGAATTTAACATTCGACCATATGGGAGCAGAAGTGTATTAAACAACTTTAATTTTGATTAATAATACTCTTAACAGATAAGAATCAGAAGACTTATCCAGCCAGCACTTCTCTCTCTCCTTGACAAGTATATGACGGCTCTGGGCATGCTCCTAGTGTTCCACTATGGGGTCAGAGCATGGTCTTTTGACATTGCTGTGATGGTTGGTAAGTACTGTTTTTTAACTGCTTTTCTCTTGGTGGTGGCTGTGATGGATCTTTTGACATCTGGAAGCTAAAAGGAAAAGTTAAAACTATTGGAAGTTTGGGTCAATGGATGAAGGTGCAATAACCTAACATGCCTGCCGATTAATGTGGCCGTTATAATGAATTGAATATAGGATTTGTCTGTTTATTAGCACTCAATTCAATATGATTCTGCTTGCAAATAAATTTAAGTTATTTAAACATTATAACTAAAGTAAACACATGCTCTATTATCTTTTCTAAACAGTAATTTAGAGTTTTTTTCTCTAAAACTAAAAATTATGACAAGCTAAAGAGAAAGAAATGCAAACACTTTGTCTTCGACTTAATATATGAATTCTATGAAACAAATATAATAATATAATGATTTTGTTTTTTTTTTTTTTTTTTTTTTTTTTTGCCCTTTCAAGTTGAGTTTTGAGTTAGTGGATGAAAGAATTTAACTCTGATTGGATAATAAATAAAGCTCGAAAGTGGATTTCGTTACAGTTACCTGGGGGAGAGAGAACTAGCAGTGACAGACAAATCACAATTAGGAGCTAGAAATAAATATTTAAGGGTCAGAGTGTTCATTTATCAAACCTTAAACCTAACTTCATTAGGCAAACTTTCTAGTCAATTGGACCACGACTCTATTCCTAAGCTTTTTTGTTTTACGGGTTATTGTAGTGTAGAGATATTGGGAGATTTTGCCATTTTGACTTTAGATTAAATCTTATCTAACTCATTTCTAAAAATGACGTTTACACTTTTTAACGGAAAAAAATTACTCAAATTCTGTAATATTTTTATATAGTATTTACAATAAATATTAAACTCATAATTTTGTATTTTTTAAGTAGTATTTGTTTTTGGTATTACCCAAAAAAAAAAAAAGAAAAAAAAAGTAGTATTTGTTTTTGATTGTGTGAAGGCAAAGAGTTTAAACACAAACTTATTATTTGCCGTGATGAAAAACTTATCCTCGGCTTTGTATTATTTTATTTCAGCGTACAAGTATTAAATTCTCAATCCTTTTTGTCATAAAAAGGGCCATTTTCGTCAAACCCTCTTGTATATATATTCCTATAGCTTATATTGACAAGAAAATAATCTAATGATTAGGATTCCTTTTTCTTTTTAATAAAAACAGTGACTTGTATCTTCTTCACATTTATATTTTTAGCTATAAAAATATTAAATATTTATAAACATTCATTTATATATAAATTTTTTTTTTTTTTTTTTTTTTTTTTAGGGAGCTTTCATTTTGTTTAACTGCAACAATTACAATTTGGGAAGAAAGAATGAGATATATATATATATATATAATATTAAACAGATTAATCTACTCTGACACTAACTCACAAATGCTCAATCATAGCTAACTATTTTTGTGTTAAAATTTTAATCACCCTAGTCAATAGTGATTTATTATTTAATACATGAATAATAATTTATACGTTATCATTCTTTATTTAGTGTTAATAATTCTTTATTTCTTTTATCAAAAATTATAATTGGTGTTAAACAGTCACAAAAGATTCAAAGATATATATATATATATATATTATCATCAAATAATTAAATTAAATTAGTTAGATTTTTCTAAAAATAATTTCCACTTTATGGCTTTTGTTTTATTTGGAAAGAAGTATTAGGAAATGAGACAAACACAAGATTGACACTTGTACGTTTTAGTGCTTCTATAGCAATTGAATTGGTTCTTTCATTTGAAATATTTTAGTTAGCATTAAAGTTACTTTTTACTTCGGTTGATTAAGATTTAAAAAAAAAAAAAAAAAGTAAAGGCTGCCGATGTAAAATTGATGAAATAAAGGTCCTTTTCAGAAAACATAAAAAACCACTACCTTCTTTTAGCAGGAAAAAACAATTTTTAAATTAAAAAATTCCGCAAACGCCATTTTTTTCTCTTCTCTTCTCAATACTCTGTAGAAAGTTGAATCCTCAAATTATCAATAATTTTTCCTTTTTCTTCTCACTCATGTCTTTATTATCAATATATATCTCCGAAATTCTACTCAGTCGATGCTATTTTCCAACTATATCAGTATATCTCTGACTCATCGATTCTCACCACTTCGTTAACTCGCTTCATTCCCTCACTTTTTGATGGCTAACAATCCTACTGAGGCTCCGACTGACGATTTTCTAGAACAAATTCTAGGTTTTCCGGCGTATGCCGGAGCAGGAGGTGGTACGGATACGAATTTAGCGCCGGGGAATAACGCTGCTGCTTTAGTTGGAGCACATGTTCCCATGATGCTACAACTCAGTTCCGGCGATGGCTCGGCACACCTAGGTGGCGTTGGTGTCGGTCTAGGCGTTGGCGTTGGCGTTGGTGTTGGACTTGGTGTTGGTGCTTTTCATGGAGGTGGTTATCCGTTAGGGTTGAGTTTAGAGCAAGGCAAAGGAGGATTCATGAAGATGGATGATACTGCGGGGAGTGGAAAGAGGTTTAGAGATGATATGGTGGATAATAGAGCTGCATCTTCTTCGTTGAAACCAGTATGTGTGAGAGGCTTTACTTTTGATTTGTCTTTTTGGTTGTTTAGTAAAGCGAGGTTCAGAAAGAAACAAAAAATAATTATTACTGATCAATTAAGAAACATCGATGATGTTAAATGTTCGTGCACTCATTTTTGGAACTTAGTCATCACCAAAAAGAAGAAACAAATTTTTGCTACCAATTCTCATGACTTTTTATCTGATTTTTTTTTTCCTTTCTTCTTTTGCGTCTGTGAAAGTTGGTGCCAGTATATATCTCATTTCATGGTACTATCTTATTGTCCCCATATTCTTGTGATTTTTCTTCCTCTTCTTGTAGCTTTCTGTCTAGTACGTGCTCGTTAATTATTTGATATTGTTGCCTTACAATCATTTACGGTCTCATTTTCTTGTGTGAACTGTAAAAATGTGAATATCAGTTTTTAGATTATTTCTCCAGTTTTATATATTTTCTTTATACTCCAAACGGAGGGTTTGTACCTCTGGGACAACCTAGAAAGTTTCGAGAGAAGTTATTTGACATTTTTGGCCTACCATTAATTGATGGTCAACTGCTCAATGAGGGATATCACTGCTTATTCTGATGAGAGAAAAGGGCTGGGGATGGGGGTGGGGAAACATCCTATTTCCAACAGAATCTGACGGAAGGTGATTAAAGCTTTAGAGTCATTTTTGTTTTTAAGTTTATGAAAACCAGACTCTTCTCTTTTAAAACAAAAACTGGTCTATGGTTTTATGCTTGCTCATTTTTCGTTAGTTTATCAAACCTGATTCAGAGGATTTTTTTTTTTTTTTTTTGTAACTTCTATAGATATCAAATTCCCCTGTTTTTCAATCCTATGATATTCTGGCTAAAAGTATATGTGACCTGCGACTTCTAAGGTGAATTTTTCTGACTTCTGCATCACTGTATGATATTTTTCAGAGCTTTCATGGACAGCCAATGCCAAGCACAGTACCTACAGCTCCCCATCCACCTGCAATTCGACCGAGGGTTCGTGCAAGGCGAGGTCAGGCTACAGATCCCCATAGTATAGCTGAAAGGGTAAGCATTTTGAACTACTACCATATTGCTAACTGCATCTTCTACAGATAGTGAGTAGCATGTTATGCTGTGGTCTCTAGCATCCAAGGGAACAATGAAAATCTAATCCCTGCAGTTGATGTTTATTGATGTTTTGGGTAGTTTGAGAGCTTAATCTCATTGGTGTCACTCATTGTCCAAAAGTGTTTGCTTCTATCATGTTACTTTGCCGCACTCTTTACAGGAAGTTTACTGAAAAAATATGACCTGATCTTAGGAGGCTTATAATTTAGCCTTTGACCATCATGTATCTGGATTATTGGTGTTCTTGAATGTTTGCCTCAACCACATGAACATGCATTTAAGCCATGTTCTTCCTTTGCTCTTTTGGTGCAGTTACGAAGAGAGAGGATAGCTGAACGAATTAGGGCATTGCAAGAATTGGTTCCCAGTGTCAATAAGGTTAGCGAGCTCTTAGTTTTGCATTCCGTTCAAATTCTTATATATACTGCCAAAATTCTTCAGCAAGAAACTAAACATGCTTTGTATACTCTTATGTTTGATTTCTGGATCTGTTAAAGACAACCATTTCTGTGTTTTAGAGTCTCTGTCTCTGGTTATGCTCAAAAGGATAAAGTTGGCTACTTTAACCGTCTGTATCTGCACAAGTTTTCCTGTATTCTGAAATTTACTTTTGGTCAAAAAAATTTGTATATATTTTCACCAGTTTTACATTCGAAGTTACCTGCACACCCTCATTTACTTTTTAAATTTGATTCCTTGTACTGCTCCATGTCATGATCTTGTGTGTGGTTCTGTGCAGTTTTTAATGTGCTATCTCAGCACTGTGGTATATGGTTTTACGTGCCTGAAAATTCTGTTATGCCTGAAGCAGATGGGAACTCTATTCATGTTATATAAATTTTGGGCCGTGTTACTCCTATCCTCACATGAAAAGCTTGTAACTTAGGTTTCTGGACCTAATACCTGAATCATTCCAAGCTATGTTTGTGCAATTCCAGTTTTTATCCTTGTAGTAACTAAGATGTACAGATGTAAAATTCTGGTTTCTTATTCTTCTAGAAGCTTTATAATAGGTATTCTTGTTTGGATGGTTTTTTATTCATAAATTTGTGATTGATTTGGCATGCTATTTTTAGATACATTACTTGGTTGGATGAGTAGCAAATGCTGGAAACTTCATTGACCTTCTAGTTATATTTATGTTCTTTTGTACAGACTGATAGGGCAGCAATGCTTGATGAGATTGTAGATTACGTGAAGTTCCTTAGACTCCAAGTGAAGGTAATCCTTCTGCGCATTATGAGATTTCTGCTTATCATTTTTTAACTAATCCAAACCCCTCAAGAACGTTATGAGACATAATAACAGTTTCAATTTGGTTGAAATGTTCTTACCTAAATAGTGGTAGCATCCTCCAAATAGGTTGATTAGTAGCCCTTCACTTGAGAAAACTTTTACCTAATGCTCTTGTTCTCAATATTGAAGTTCTTACAGAGCTTCAATTCTAGCTTTCTTATTTATGTTTTAGGATTTGATCAACATTATGCTTTTTCCACGCTGTTTATCTATTCACATGTATTTTGCGTCAAGGAAAAATAACAGCATACTTCATCTAATATTGGCTTTTTGGATGATGTGATGCTCTACTGCTTGAAGCTCATGTTTGAAATGTTTTTGTCCTACTTGCGGTCTGGGGTCGGAAGTTTGACAAAAAGCTCAAATAATTGTTGTACCAGCATTTCTTTTTTTTCTTTTTTTGGTATTTTCATTTAATAAAGTTTCTCTCTTTCTCGTGAAAAAAAAAAATATAGACTCTCTTCTTTTGAATATGGACATTACAGGTGTTGAGCATGAGTAGATTGGGAGCAGCTGGTGCAGTGGCACCGCTTGTGACGGACATCCCAATATCTTCAGTTGAGGTAGTAAAGATATAATATATATATATATATATATATATTTATATTATTCTTCGTTTCTGAATTCTGTGATTTAGACTGCATATTCATTTTTTTATGCTGCAATCCTTGCACAGGAAGATGGGGGTGAAGTAGGAAGACCCCAGCCAGCTTGGGAGAAGTGGTCAAATGATGGCACTGAACGTCAGGTGGCAAAGCTTATGGAAGAAAATGTAGGGGCAGCTATGCAGTTTCTCCAATCAAAAGCACTTTGCATAATGCCCATATCTCTTGCCTCAGCTATATATCACACGCAACCTCCAGAAACCACCTCGCTTGTCAAGCCTGAGATAAATCCTCCCCCTTAAAAACTCCAGTGACTCCTAACCAAATGGTATGGTATTTTGAAGCCAGTTGATTCCCCAGGCCGTAAGTACACCTTACTAATGAAATCAGTTTTTTTAGCTGCCTTTTAATTTAAATCTAAGTCAGATGCCATGATCCCACCCCCTTTGCCTTTAATTTTTAGCTTTATTCCTGACGAGGGCTGGTATATGTCTAAAATAATGGGAAATGCAGACCTTCCTGCGTTCTTGCTAGATTCAAGTTGAGGAGAAATTGTCGAAGTTCTCTTGACATGCTATGTACTCTTTTATACCAATGATGCGACTTGGGAATAGTGATGAATGATGGGAGCACTTTTTTAAGTGGCCAGTGGGGGCTTTCATTCTGATAGTGGATGATGGGGCCCATTAAAAGGGATGGATGCACATATATATATATATATTTTTCTTTACTTGTATTGTGTAATTGTATTGTATTTCTTATTTCAATGGATAATGCTTTAAGATTATTGTCCCAGAAAGTTGGAGTTTTAGTCTTAACATTAACAATGACGAATATTGCCGTGGGGTCTCCTAATCGGAGATGGTTGTTGTTGATTCCTGCAAATTGTTTTGACTTTTTCCTTTTCTTTCTTTTTCTTTTTTTTTAATTCTCCTGAATCATTATTGAAATGGAATCATTAGATAGCCAGAAAATGAGCCCGAGGGAGACGGGAATAGACATTTCAAGGCCATGCGTGCTAATCGATTCCAATTCTGACAAAGGGTGAGGTTCAAACGCATCCCAGCTGTCGGCTAACCTGGATAATTCTTTTGTACAAACTGTTTCTCAAATGAATAGAAATTCGTTAGTGGGTTTTCCACTTACCTTTCTACGCTGAACCATAAAGAATGAAAGTCTGTCCCAAGGTAAAAGGGAGTGCCGACCAGTAAGTAAATCGAGTTCCACTGACAAATCCCATCAGTATATAATGTACTTGGACTCGAATATGGGTAAACCCCTCCTTAGTCCACCCCCCCCCACCCCCTCTCTCCCCACAAAAATAAAATAAAATATGCACACATACATAAAAATTGCATGCCCTCAATGTTTTGCTAGTAACTACTAAAATATGGCCATTATTTTTTCTAAGTGAGCCGTAATTATTTACCAATTGAATGCCACATCCACACTAGAAACCATAAACTCCACTTTAATATTATTTTTATTGATTTTGACGAGGTTCTCCGTCATGACATTGTTATGGTATTGATTAAGATAAGGAGAAAGAAGAAGTAATCAATTGCACCAGTGCGGCAACCAATAAGAAGGAATGGAAAAGGGTAAAACTCACTGAAAATAATCGTTAATGTAGAATGCACCACGGGGGGAGAAGAAAGAAACAAACAATGGACGTCCTTGGAATAGGCAAACCACCCTTCCGCCCAGGGCTCCAAAATCATAGTAAACCTACTTCTATGTTAACCATTTTACAAGCAGCTTATCAAAAAAAAAAAAAAAAAAAACCATTTTACAAGCAAAAAACACGAACCTTACCAGTTATCAAATGCATTTCATCTTACACCGAGAAAGAGAATAAAAGACATGAAAGATCAATAAAGACTCATAAAAAAATAAAAAAGACTTTGGTTTCAATAGGTCCATCTATGAACTGGCAAGACAGTCTTTCCTGAAGAGAGTTATGAGTTTGACTAAAGATTCCTCAAAAATAATTCACATGAGCACAGAGTTTAAAAACTTTATTTGCTGAAGTATTGGTATGGCCCACTGATTCCAAGGATGGCACCAGAATTATAGATTACAGTCCTTAAAATGTACACATAACTGGAGGTGATTTATGCTGTCATTCAAAGTATGTGCTCTTTAGTGAGAATAGGGCACCAGGGTTAAGCTTTCTGGTACAAAGCAATGAATAAGCCACAAAATGACCAATGACATGCACCAATGTCCACACTGGTGGCATAATGCTAAAAAAGAGTTAATACTTTAAATTAAAGAGGGTCATAGATGGCTTACAATTGAAGGATGACACAACATTCAACCTTCTTGTTATTAGAGCAAAAACAGCTAAATGTTCAGCAGGCATCAAGATCTCTGCATACTGGTGCCTTTGGCTCACTTAATAATGTAGTATTCCCTCCTTCTGGTCCTGAATTGATACGTTGAGGATTCTGTGTGCCACGCTGAATGAAAAACGGCTTGGTTAATATGTTAATTAAACCCAATGACAAAAAATGAACTCTGAATTCAGTGGTTATACCGGTGGCTTCTCTCCTCTTCTTAGTGCCTCCACGATCTCCACAACTCGTTTTGGAGTGACATCTTCCTGCAATTACAGTTAACAGAATGCAAGAAATATAAGAATCAGACCGGAGTCCAAAAATACAATAATGCAACATATGTATACTTACATAATAGTTGTACATGTATCCTTCAGATCCATTAGAATAGTCTGCAACTGTAATCATTGGAGCATTAACACAACAGCCCTGAAATTAAAAATACATATTTCATCATGCTCTTTGTTGTAATGAACTTCAAATTACTGGTAAGTCACAAAATATTAGTGAAATAAGAAAATTAAAACATCAAATCCAAAGCAAAAGATAGCTGCAACAAGGTATCTTCAAACACACGGAGTACGTTGTAAGAAATATTCAGAATAATCAGGTGCTGGATTGGGTTATCTATTGTTTATTAATGTTCCGGTGATATCTCAAAACCTATCAACTCGCACTATTCCTACATGGTGGAAGCACTTATACCTCACCATCTCAAAAAGCAAGCAACTACAAAGGTTGTGGCATGGATTCTTTTCTTGTTCCTCAAGTGTCTGAAAGACTCTAACTGTGTTGATCCACATCTGTTTTTTTGGCCTAACACCATGGACTCTACATTTCATTAGACTAGACCAAGTTCATTGCTTCATAGCTGACTGAAATGCATTCCATTTTCTTTAATAGAGAAAAAGCCATTCCAGACCAAGGAAAAGAAGAAGAATTACCATGCACTCCATTTCTCCAACAGAAAACAACCCATCTTTTGTCATCTCTGCAAATAGCAATACAGAGGATTTAAACAAAAGTGCTGCAGAAATCTTCTTTAGAAAGGAAGAGACGAAATTCATGGAAAATTACCATTGCGCTTTACTCCAAGGTGCTTGAGCAAAGCATCTTCAATATCTCTTGATCCACGCAACATACAAGGTGTTGTGCCACATACCAAAAGGTGGTATTTCCCAACCTAGAAGGAGCACAGAGCAAATCAGATGATCAAGCAGCAGATAAGGAAGGCTAGGTCTCAGACCTATGCTGGCATAAAACTGAATTTTACCTTTCCACGGTTGAACATGGAATAGAATGTGGCAACCTCATACACACGAATAGGAGCGACTTCAATAATTCTGGCCACCTTTATTGTTTGATTGGGGGGGAGACAATAATAAATTAGTTATGTAATCACAGTCAACAAGTTAGTATCTGCAAATTCTCTTGAGTAAAAGAAGGCGAACTAGAGACATCGAATAGAGGAAACTGTTTACTAGTTTATATATCTCTGGCAGAAAAATAAGAGGACATGTAGCTTCATCTTCTTGGCCATTCAGATAAAATTCCTTCTCTAGTGTCCAGGGCCTTCTTATGTATTCTAGTACGCCTAATGCTAGCAGACAATGGAGATGTACTGTAGCATCTAAAAAGGCAGGATGGATCATTCAGCATTATGAGTCTAACATGAGCTCTTGAAATAGTGTTGCACATGGAACAAATTAGCAATACATATGATGATAATAGCCATTTTCCAGTATGATGACAGAGAGACTCAACCTAAACTAAAACAAAAGTAACAGATGATATAGCAATAACTGTAGATATCCAATAATGCATCTATCTCTGTGACACTTTTGACCAAAAGCAATCAACAAGATAAGCTTTGTAACTAGCCTCATAGCAACATGAGTACTGAATATCAGCACATTTTTCATCGTAAAGATGCCAGCTTATAATAAGTAAATTAAGGCAAATCCCAAAAAATGCTAAAACCTAGAGACACACATGTAGCAAAGATAAATTAATGAGACAGTATATGATAATCAATTGCAATGTACTTCATTCATGGCTGAAACTGGAAGCCATCCTCCATGTTGCTGCTGAGCCAAATCCAGTAGAGGAATGACTGCAGATTGCTTGTAGTTGGATGGATAGTGAGATAATATTTCTTTCACCTGGTTATACCACGAACTCACAATTAAAAAGTTTCCAAATCTTTCTAATCTCTAAAGACAGAAATAAGTATTGATTTTCCATCTCTTAATAAGCTCGAGATCAAAAGCTCAAAAAATAACAAATTCTAATTAATACAAAAAGAATTAAAATTATGCTTAAAAAAAAAAAAAAAAAAGAATTAAAATTATATTATCCAAAATAGCAGGATAGTCATCAGAAAACTAAAAAAAATAGAGACAAAACCACTCTCACGCACACACATAAATTCCATAAGCATGATTTATTAGGAGATGACCTTTGCTGTCATTCCATTTCATTATATTCAAATATATTCCTTTAAGTATAACAATGCTAAATCACCATTCTACTTCTAAACTGTAATAAATGGGAGAAGATCTGCTGCCAAAAGCTGATATATTATTGTATACACCTAACCAGCTAATGGATACAGTTTGGATCAATTAGCAGAATTGATAACAAAGCAATAGCAAATTACACCAAATTGGAACAGACAATGCTAAGAGACTGTCATTCCTTCTTTATCCTTTATAGTATATGATAAAGAAGAGATAATTCATACTACATTATAAAATAAATAAAAAGAAGAAAAAAGGAGAGAGATAACTGAAAAATGCAGTAAACACGCCACCTGTGTTTGAATTTAACCTATTCGACAGTACATATAAATAACACAAGCATTATTACTGAGCTATATTAACCAGCGGCAAACAAACAAACAAAAACGGAAAGTCTAATAATATAAGAAGCTGAAAACAGCAAAAGAGACACACCTTTGTTTTGTTAGCTTCCGTGAATTCCCATGGAAGGTCCGGTTTGTTATCAGGCGAATCAATATGCTACTTAAAACAAATCGTCGAAAAAACAACAAATAAATAAATAAATCCGTAATCGTAAAAATGGAAATGCAATAGTATAAACAAAGGGGGAAAACGAGCCAATTGAAAATTGAACTCACATAATTTAGGGCAGTGGAGAAGGATCGAGAAGCCTGAATGAGATACAAAACAATTGAATCAGAAAACAAAATAAAAAAATAAAAACATTCCTAAAAATGAGACTCCAAGCTAAGAGAAATAATCAAATCGGACAGCGGAGAGACCTGAGGACCAAGCCGGAAGGCTTGACGGATCTCTAGGAGGCGTTGAGCGGCGAGGCGGCCCAGCATTTTCCTTCTTCAACGATTGACAGACACTGGGAGCAGTTTAATCGAGGCTGATTAGGGGGCAAAGACGACGGGAACTGGGAATGCTCACTGCTCTCAGGGGAGGTTTCTATAAGTTCTCTGGTGGGAGGATCTATCTAAGACCGGATGCGAATGTCGCACACGTCGTTCATTCGCGTGTTGTCCACAAGGCCACAGTTTTTCATGGTCTAACCCACGAATAAGTTGGGCTTCAAGGACCAAAGGCCCATTTTAAAAAAGATATTTTTAATTTTATTAATAAAAAATACACCAATTTTGGTATTTTCTTGAAAAAGAAAATGGAGGGAATAATAAACAAATATCCATTCTGAGGGGAAAAGTTCTGGATATTGAGTTCCGTTCTCGGCGGCAACCACTTTGGCGCGCAGGCAGTGCGAGTGAGATAAGACATAGGGAGGGGCAACCGTCGGCAGACCATTGGAAATGACGGCGGCGCTGGAGCTGAAGGTTCTAATAGCGAAGGATCTTATCCTTCTCTCTCATAGTTGTTCCCCCTCTCGGAAACCTCTTACAAGTGTTCGTATCCCTTCTTTCCCCAATAAGGACTCTCGATTCAGTCGCGGCCGCATAAAATGTTCATATGAGTACAGTGGTAGCAATGGTAACGATCGATTTTTGGGCCCACAGTACCCGAGACCACCGGAGATTCAGTGGAAAAAAGAGCTCTGCAATTCTGTACAGCTTATAGGTATTGTTGCAACGCCAGTCCAGTTCAAGCAATTCAGCTCCGGAAAGGTGGTAGCGTGGTCTCGTCTTGCTGTCAAGAAATCCCAGACCGAAACAACTTGGTATTAGTTTTCTTTATGCATAATTTAATTTCCTTTTTCTCCCCAATAGACTTTGATTGATAATATGAACGTGTAAGGACCCTTGAAATTTGGGGCTTTATATTTAGTGCCACATTTTTTTGTTTTTTTTTTTTTTTTTATATTACGGAATTTTAGATTCAGTCCCATATTTTGGATTATAGGCTGAATCCTAATAATTGTATTTCCATTTATTTTTATGATTCTCACATGTTCATTCAGGGAAAAATGCTATTTTGAATCTGATTAAGGAACCAATCTGCTTCCCAGCATAGGATGTATTCCCATCAGACATCTGTCTCTAATCTCTATTATCATGCCCAACCTTTGTTCTTGATATTGTCTTTTTAAAGATATAGCATGGGACTTTTTAGTGGAGTGGGCCTTGCTTATGAATATTTTTGCATGCCTTGTTAAGTAATTAATCCTTTGACAAAGCTTTATTTGAAGCCTTTGTGTTTATTAAAAGTTGCCTAGCCTCTGTATAACAGTAAAACTACTGCACCTTAATTACCTCAGTACTCATTCTGCTTTCTTGTGGATACCTTTTCTTAAGTTATTACCTTTTATATTAGATTACATTTTAGTATTTTTGTGCTGATCTTGGGCTGCAGTGAAATGCAGGATACATTAAAGAGGTTATTTATGAAAGTTTAGAATGGAAAAATATACTTAATTCAAGGAAGTAGACTTTTTTTGGTTTTCTAAAATAGAAATATAGATATTTGTTTTTAATCAGAGGGAATACTATTTTTCTAAAGTTTCTATAAGTGGAAATTAAGCTTCAATACAGGTAACTCCTTGGTAGATGAGTTAGCTATTACTCCAGCTATTTACTGGTATTTCATGATTTAAATGTGAGTTTAACATCTTCATCATCACCTGAGAAATGCATAATTTGAGTGGTGCATCTTGAACCTTGAGTTTACTAATTATGATGAAATATTTGGTTAATACCTCATTAAGTTGGTGACCAACAGCCCTGTTAACATTTTCAGGATAAATTTGGCATTATGGGATGAACTGGCCCATGTTGCCATTCAGCATGTAGAGAAAGGTCACCAGATATATGTCTCTGGCCGTTTGATATCAGATACAGTTGAAAGTGAAGATGGCAAACAACAAACATACTATAAGGTTTTTCCTTGCTAGTATAAATTTTGGATGCAATGTCCTCATATCACATGCATTTATGTTTATTTTTTTGTTCTTTTAAGGATTCTCATGTTTATGATCTCTGGCAGGTTGTTGTTCAGCAATTGAACTTTGTTGAGAGAAGTGCTTCACCCATGGCATCGTATGATGATTCTGGGAATTTGTTACCAGGCAATGACCTTTTCAATAGATCCCACCATTTATTCCTTTGCAAGTAGCTTTTTTGCTTTCATTTGAGATTGAGCCTTTCTAAGAATCTCTTGAAACCCCCTTTCAGGCAAGAGAAGAGGTTATCAAGCAGCAAATAGTACAGGATCAACAGAAGAACTCTGGCAAGCATTCTTTGTTAATCCAATGGAATGGTGGGACAATAGGAGAAACAAGGTATTATTTAAAACTTAACAGACAAAGAATTGGTATACCTTGTTGCTATGATGCATTTTAATTTGCAGTATTGCCGCTTTATCCTTCCTACAAGTATTACTGAGTTATGCCTTTGCATTTGGAAATAAGATACATTTATGCTGCTCCAAGCCTACTCTGTACTTCTTGTGATTGGTGGATTATGCACAGTTGTTTAGGTATTATTATGCAGTGGAGATTGGAAAGTAACACACTACTTATTGATAAGATACATAATGAACATGTTCCAAATAAATCAAGGACAAGTTGTTTATTAGTCCTTTAGAAGTAACTGTGAGGCCAAAGTAATTGAATCCTAGGTATATTATGAATTTGCATATTTGCCATTTAGAAGTTTAGTCATCAAAAACAATTGTATTTCTCATTAGTTGGTGTGTGTTTTTTTTGATTTACAGAAAAGTCCTAACTATCCAGACTTCAAGCACAAAGATACAGGTGAGGCATTATGGGTCGAAGGCCGGTATAACCCACCTTGGGTGAAATCACAACTTGCTATACTGGACAAAAAGATGGAATCTTTTCATGAGCAAACTGCTAGTATGCACTTAAGTGACAATTTCCCTTTTTAGTTTCTTTTGAATGAAGCTGTTTATTTTTGTATAAGAAGTTTTGAATTCGTTGGTTCAATTACCAATTCTGCTTCATTTTTAAGTCAAAGCATACCCAAGGAAATATCAATCAATTCTGATTTCGCATCTCATGTTAAAAGTTCTTCATAACTATTGGTGCCAAGTTGAGCTATAAGTTTGTGGGCTTTCTCTTTCTTGAGAAACCCATTTTGCATAACAAGTAAACAGTATCTTGTATATAATAAGCCTGTGCCCATTTCTTGTGCTGCAACGTAGGAACTTCCCCAATAGGGTTGATCTTTAGTCTCTACAGTGCATGCTTTGAATTACACAATTCTCGTGTAGTCATTTTTCTCTAGCCACATTTAGTTAAATTTCCTCAAGTCCCTGGCATTGCATGAACCATACCCTAATTACCATATTTTTTTGCACTGTAATGAATTTTTTATGAATTATTTGTGATTCTCAACCGAAAAAATAAGTTTTATTTGAGGAAAATTCAAGCTTCAGTATTGTACATCATAGTATTATTGAGATGAGTTGTGTTTGATGGAGGAACAACTTCCACCCCTTAGGGGTAGTAAACTCCTGGTAAAATTGAAGCTGTAAATTCAGTGTTAGATGTACTTGAAATATGAGTAAACAGAATATGAAGCTTAGCTGGGTGGAATAATGAAAGGGAAGGCACAGATATGGACTTTCGTAATTCATAGTTCATATAAACACATATTCATATGTTGTATAGATATATATATATATATATATATATATAGAAACAGAAAACAGGAAATTAATGCTGTGAAAGAGAAGAAAAACTATATTTCATTAGATTTTTCTTCTTTCCAATCTGCAAATATGTGACTGTATGTTGTAACATGTATGTATACTTTTGAGTAATAACCGATACAAAATGATAAGATCTCAAATGATTAACAAAAAACAACCAAGAAAAAGAAAAAGGTTTCTTAATTTGTACAGAGAAAATCTGGAGCTAGCTACTTGATCTTCTTCTCTACATTCCATGCTCTATATATCTATCTGAAAAACCAGCACCATATAAGTGTATATCTATAGAGAACGCCTGATCTGACCTGCGGATCCGTTTGGAGTTTGAGCATGAAG
Source organism: Cynanchum wilfordii (assembly GCA_025388415.1). Classification (NCBI taxonomy): domain Eukaryota; kingdom Viridiplantae; phylum Streptophyta; class Magnoliopsida; order Gentianales; family Apocynaceae; genus Cynanchum; species Cynanchum wilfordii. The sequence goes on along the minus strand of JAHSUH010005456.1, from coordinate 324,816 downwards.
CACAAACGAATCTTGTTTCTGGCCTGGGAGAGAAGAACCCAAGCATGCAAATACCAACAGCAGCAAAGGTTCTCTTCTTCCTATCTGCAGCTATCGGATTCAGCTAGCTTAATTAAAAATGATCTCATAGCTTGATTTCAATTTTTGAATTTGATTACAAGCATCCTAAGCCTTTAGCATCGGATCCCTTCATGATTCTCAACCTTCTGCAAGAGTTAACAAACATCTCCCATGGAACATCTCCGGCTAACATCCAATCCCCATCTTTGTCTTCATAAGTGGGTACGTAATCAGATCCATTGTATCCTTCTCTTTCTGAATACACACCTATGGTGCACTTGAACATGTTCTGTAAAGCTTTGAGAAGCTCAGGGTAGCTCTTGTATACCCTAAGATCAATCTTCCTGAGGTAAGGAGCTCCATCCATGCTCACTTTTACATACATCCCAGGTACATCGGACTCTCCTTTGTTTTGCTGGATGATATTCTTCCGGTAAGATCGAACTGGCGGCCAGCCAACAACTTGTGCCCTGAAGATGAATAACGAAATCCCATTAATTATCATTCTAATATTCAAATGTTTTAATTTCACTCACACGGTTAATAAACAACACAATATTACTTACTTTGCGGGAGGAGGTGCAGATTCCTGGTCTAAACCCTTGTTATCAGATGAACCACCGTCCCCCATTTCTGATGAAGATCTTTTGTTGCTTTTGAGACCAGAGGAAACTGATTTTTGCTCCGGCTCCTGCTCATCTGTTGTTCCTGGCAATCCTAATCTCAATTCGGTTGCCTTCAAGTTAAGATCGTTCTCATAAATCCCAACCTTCTCCATTTCCATTGATAATAATAGTTAATCCTCCAAACAAAAAACTTTTTCGAATTCCTTATCCAAAAACAGTCGCTGATGAAACCGATCTCCTTTGTTCAGACAAAAAATACAAACCACGACGGGAAGATAAATTCACTCTGGCTAGCTTTACTTCGCTTTGCTTGAAATCCTTGTGGAAAGAGAAAAGTTTGCAAGTTGTGGAAAATGAGAATCAATGAAAGAGTTTTATAGGATGATTAAGGAGAGACAAGATCCAGGCGACTTTATTCTCTCTGTGGATGAATTTGATAACATCGACAAAAACCCTACCCCCACACGCATTGCTCAACACGCGTTAGACTAAAAAAAACCATTATTGCCCTCAACTTCACACGACGCGGTCCCAGTGGCGCGTAAACATATAAGGTGGGACAACAAATTTTCATTTACAGCGGTATCTGTTGGTCACATGACCGGCAAATATACAAGGAGGAGGGAACAGAGGTGGGACAAACCCAACCGCCGGCATTGAAGGCTGTGGCCCGAGGAATTTTGACGGCCGAGATGCTTTCGAAAGAGGGAGCTGTATTTGAGTGAAATCGGGAACGTCGGATCACGGGGTGGGGAAGGTGAGAAACAAACCCATGTGGAAGTGGGGTCAACTAGTACCGAGGGTGTCGGTTGATAAGATTAGCTTGAGTGGGACCCATCACTTTCCAGGCCCCTTTTGAAAATTGAAACTGATCTCTTTTCTTTTCTTTCTTTCTTTTTGTGAATGTGAATTGAGAATGCTTAAGTACATGAACATGACATGTGGGCACGGCCACCTCATGTCCCCATGCATTTATATTTTCATATATATATTTTTTATAAGCCATATATATATATATATATATATATTTCTGGAACTTATAATTTTTAAATTAAAATTACTATTAATTAATTTACGTTTTTTTTTTTTTGACAATTTTTAAGTTAATATTTATACCCATATCTTAGTTTCTTTTTCTTAACCTTTGGATTTTAGTAATCCTTTTATATTCTTACTGTTAAAAAAAATGAATACATAAATTATAGTTAAAATTTTAGAAGGAGATTTAAAATTATATAACAAAACTAAAATAAAAAATTTAAAATATATTTATATATGTATCAAATTATAAAAATAGGTCAGGTGACCCGGCACTCTATGAACTTCATTACCACTTTAAATCTATGAGTTATTTCCCAAAATGGCCATATTTTTTAATATCACTTGTGTTTGGTCATATTTTTGAAATTATTTTTCTCTGGTCAATAACTCGTTCCGTGAATGAGTTATATTGAGTCTCACCGATAAAAAATTTTTTATTTCCTCTATCCTCATTTTCTCTTTCCTCTCCTTCTCTCTCCTCTCCTTTCCGTCAACAATTCACGGTCTGTTTCTTTTTTTTTTCTTTTCCTCTCCTCTTTCTTTCTCCACTATTTTCATCTCTCCCAAACAACATACAGAGAATGAGTCATAGCATTCTTTTCTGCCGTGTCTAAAAATTTTATTTTGGGCAGTAGAGGATTCTATGACTCATACAGAGAATGAGTCATAGCATTCTTCTCTGCCGTGTCTAAAAATTTTATTTTGGGCAGTATAGAATTATATGACTCATACAAAGAATGAGTCATAGCATTCCTCTCTGCCGTGTCTAAAAATTTTATTTTGGGCAGAGAATTCTATGACTCATACAAAAAAATTAAGCATACGATTCCTATTAAGTACCACATAATGTTGCGGAAGTCGTAAAAACCAACTCCAACTTGCAGTAGTTTCTTCATCAACAATTGCAAATGTCAAGGGATATATATGGTTGTTTGCAACCCAACTACTTGCAATTAGGAGAACGCTTTTATATGCACCTCTAAGAAATGTACCATCTATAGAAATGTCAGGTCGACAATGGGCAAAACCGGAAATAGATGCCTTGAAAGACCAAAACATGTAGTTAAATACCTTCTCATTTTCAACACTAGATTCATTGTGTTTCCAATGTAAGATTGTGTCTAAATTTGCATCTTGTAAGGCATGCATATACTTCGGTAATACTTTGAAAATGTCTTTCCAACTCCCGAACAACATTTCAACTGCAGCTTTCCTCGCGTGCCATCCTTTCTTGTAAGAACAATTACATTGGAATACGTTGTGCACTTCTTTTTGGATGACACTCACATGAGTCTCTGGGTCATTCCTTATGAGATGTAAGATGTTTCTTGCAATATATTTATGTGTCAAATTTCTATGGTTATTATTCACAACTCGCATGATACACGCGTGATCATGATTTAAAACTAAAATGTGTCATTGATTGAATGATTGTTTCCAAATGACTCGAATATACCAACTACATGGATTTTGTGTAGTCTTGTTCTTGAAATTTCCAATCTATGACTCATTCCTAGAATGAGTCCTAGTATTAAAAAATATATATATTACAACTGGAAATAAGAGGAAAAAAAATAAAAAAAATTTCGAGAGAGAAATTTTGGAAGGAAATTAAACATATGACTCATTCCTAGAATGAGTCATAGTATTTAAAAAAAAATTTATATATATATATATATATATATATATATTATAAATTTGGAAAAAAAAAAAAAAGAAACGGATGTGAATTGTTGACAGAAAGAGGAGAAGAGAGAAGGATAGGAAAGAGAAAATGAGGAGAGAGGAAATAATTTTTTTTGTCGGTGAGACCCAATATAACTCGAATGAGTTATTGCCAGATTGAGAAATAGTTTAAAAAACATAGCTAAACACGGAGTGAGTTTTTAAAGTATGGCCAGTTTGGAGAAAAACTCTAAATCTCTATTTTTTCTCTCGAAATAAGTCTTTAGCACGTAAATCACACAATAAATTCTCTCTAACATCCACTAATATAAAATCAAAAAATAGTCCCTTAAACTAACAAATTGTTAGCGGATATCTTAGTTATTCTTAATATTTAACTTCTTAAGTAAAACTATTATAAACATTTTTTGAATATTTAGATAATCTAAAAAAAAGGGACCAAATTTATGAAATTTTGAATAATTTGAAGACTCATTTGATGTCAGAATGGATGAAGTTATTGACTATTACTTTACAAATCAACCACGCATCAATTTCATTCATTATCTTTATAATTTTAGTTAATTTCATCATTTTGTTAATTTTATTATTGATTAACGGTTATGTTTAATAAAAATAATTATCTCAAATGGTAAAAATGGCATTCACTTTATAAAAATAAAAAATAAAAAAAACCAAAATTCCAAAATTTTCACAATTCATACAATTCCCTCCACCATCTTCCTCCTTCCACCATCTTCCTTACCTTCCAAATAAAAAATGAATGAATGAATGGATAAGGAAGAACGGTAAGGAAGGAGCCACATTGAAGCTGAAATGAGGCATTAATGGATGAAGAGAGGTTTTGGGAGTTTTTCTTTGGGTGGTTGTTTTATTTTTGCCCCTCTCTTTCACTTCCACCATGCCTGTGATTTTCTATTTCTCTCATTAAAAAGAAAAAAAACCACCCCTTTTCGAATGTCTGCTTCTGCTTCTGCTTCTGCTTCTGCAAGAAACATTCTGGAAAGTTGGCAAATTAATTAATGCTGTTTCTTTGGAACAACAACATCATTTTCTGCGTTTATGTACGTACGCTTTCTGATCAGAACAGAAACAAAACCAAAACCAAAACCAAAATAAAATAAAATTACGGTGGGAAAGAAAGAGGCTGTGATGATTTCCTTCAGATTTTTCAATGGTCAGATGTTGAGCTAGTATTCTGTATCTTGGCTGGGCAAGAATCCTTCCTTGCAGCCATGGCACTATGGCAGGCTTTGCCTTCTTCTGATTAATGGCAGATTTCTGAGCCTCATCTTCATCTTCTTCATTTTTTCCTTTTTTATAAAAATTATATTTTAAAAATAATAATTTTATAAAAAATAATAGCACCGACCAAAAAAGGTGCAGAGACGAAGGAGTGGTAGTATATAAGAACCCTTATTAGGTAAGAAGTAAGAAAGAAGGAGCCATTGAAATCTGAATTGAGGCATTGTGGATGAGAGAGAGCAGGAAAGGTTTCCGGGAGTTTTCGTGGGTGGTTTTGCCGGTGGAAGGAGGAAGATGGTGGAGGGAATTGTATGAATAGGGGAAATTTTGGAATTTTGGGTTTTTTTTTTTTTTTTTTTTTAAAGGAATTTTGGTTTTTTTAAGTGAATTAATATTTTTATCTTTTGAGATAATTGTTTTTATTAAATATAATCGTTGACTAACTATTGACTAATAATAAAATTAACAGAATGATGAAATTGGCCAACATTATAAAGATAAGGGATGAAATTATTCAAAAATTTTAAAAAAGATAAATCACAAAAATTTTATAAGTTATGAATGAAATTGGCAATTTTGCCAATCAACGGCTGTAGAAGTGTCCGATTATCCTGATTTAATTTGATAATCAACCCTAATTTATGACCCTTCTTTATGAGTAAGTTTTCATATTCATTGGATTCCATACATGATATTTAGTAACATTATTAAATTATTATATATTATAATTAAATGTCAAGACAGTTAGAGAATCAAATATTAAGTAATTGCATCCATACAAAAAAAAATATTAAGTAATTGATGAGATTGTCGGAGAAATTTTTAATAAATAATAATACTAATAATTTTAAAATATTAAAATAGCACATGGTATATCGTAGATTTGTGAAGTCTATTTGTTATTGGGAATATTTGACCGTTATTGGAGTTTCATACTTAGTTTGATTGGTGCAGTATTTGGGACAACAATTTATTTTTACTTATTTAAAAATGTTTCTAAAATTAAATTATTATTATCGTAATTTTTTACAAAAATAATTATATGTATGTATATAACATCATTAATATGTAAAATTTGTATTTTTTTTTTTTTTTGTGAAATTGACAGTAATAATAATAGTGATGAATTATGGATGGAGATGTTTATGGGACAGGTAGCATGTGCACGTGTAAAGAATAGGAGCACCTTATGGGTACTTTAATTTTTTGTCAAAAGGTTATATATATATATTAGAGAGAAAAAAAGAGGAATTTATAATAAAACGATGTGGGAGTGGGGGGCCCTTTTTGGTTGTCCTACTTGTTGCCGGACTCATCCACCACCTTTCTTCCCCATAATAAACTCCTTAGAAAACGCTAGGGCATGGTCGTGTGCTCTGCCCCCCACCCCTTCTATTATTTTTTTGGGCCTCCTTTTTCTTTTTTTTTTTTTTTTTTTAAGAAATAAACTTTTAAAATTATAGTATATAGCTAAAAATATATTATAAACTCGTCTTTAATCGTAAATTGAACTCACTTAATAAATTAATTAGATAGAAAAAAAAGAGATAAATAAAAGAAGTTATACCAGTAAAACTACTATTTTTTATTTTTTTTAAATACGACTCAAATATATAATATTATTGTTCTTCTATATAATTTGATGAGAGACCACCAAGACCAAGAAACTTAAAAGTAATGTGTATAATGAAGAAATATTTTATTATAAATTAATCAAAATTTTAAAATAATCTGGTAAATTTCAAGGGTCTAAAATGAAATAATAATAACCAATTAAATTAAATTATGTTGTATTGATTTAAATTAGAAAACGTATATAATTATGAACCACTTAAATTATATTACTAAAAAATTATTTTTAAAAAAAAAAATCAACATCGATCTTGGTCATGAAATTAATAAATTAAATGCTATAATTCTCAAATCTTTATCAAATCAATTTACATAAATCTAGATTTTATTTGTTGGTTTTGTGGCTTAGAAATTAGGGAGTAATTAATGGAGGAAAGAAGGAAGAAGAAGAAGAGGAACATAACACTTATGGTGGGATGGATATGTATGAAATAATGGTATGGAAGATCGTCAAAATCCCAACTCTTAATTAATGCTATTTTATATATATATATATATATATAATTATAATTATAGAGGAAAAAATAAAATAAAATAAAATCAGACATATCACACTCGGAATAAATGGAATTGTCGGCCTCAACAATTGATTTTATATATATATATATATATATATATATATATATATATATATAATATATATTTAAAAAAATTAATTCATCTAAATCATTCTATTAAGTGTGGTCAAATTTTGTTAGTTAGTCCTTCATATCTTTTGCTTTCTTTGGGAGCAATGTTAGACAACACTACGTTGAATCAATCTTTATCATACAAAATAATATATATATATAACAAAAAAGAACACAATAATACATTTATTTTTAATTATTTAATTAATTTAATCGTTACAACTTGAAATGGTGACTTTAAGAAGGAAATATTGTTCAAGTGGTTATAGTTTTTACTTATATATTACAAAAATAAAAAATTATAACGTTTATATTCATAGATGAATGCCCGCAAAGTCTAACTCTTATTTGAGAGAATGTTTCACTATGACTCTTACTTGAGAGAATGTTCCACTCGACTCTTACTTGACACTCACAACGAGTGTCGAAACATCGACCTTGTGTGTATTTTTTTACAATGCATTTTCATATTATTAGTGTTTTATTGTAAGAAAAATCTAATATTATTTAAAACAAAAAATATGAATGTGCAGTTTTGGAATTTATATGTATACATTTCTGGCAGAAAGCATAAAATTCAAAACATAAAGTCGTTTACAGCTTAAAGATAGATATATAGGCATGTATGGAATTCAATGGTCTTGTTTGGATGCGGCATGGAAAAATAGGCGACGACTGGCCAATTCCAAATTGGCCAACCTAACCAGAATCCTAAAGGCCAAACAGCCCCATTTGGTGGTGTATGCCCATATGGGTAGCTTTGTTTGCCTTTTCATTTTTTTTTTAGCTAAAGAGAACAACATATAAAAGGGACTTCATTATTCCATACCTTTAATATCTCCAAATTTGTTTAAATAATTTATTCAAATACCCTTTTCGAGAAGAAAATTAGTCAAGTATTTTCACCCTTAACTCGAACTATAAATAATTTTTAAACTCTTTGATACAATCGAAATCGAAAACTACATTATAAATATTATATAATATTACAAATTCGATATTAAATGCTCCGTATCAAACTTGTAATCTCATACGATACAGCTTGAGAGGGAGAGAGAGGGGGTAGTACCTAATATAATAAGTTATGAAACCGTACACGATTGTTTGGGCTTCGATGTGGGAATTGGAATTAGCGTGCGAACCCAACTCATCAAATCATCAATCTTCCTTTTCTCTTTTTCTTTTGTATGTATTCCGTAGGGGGACAAAGGGGTCCACACCAGTTTAATCACTCCTGTCAAAACTACACCGTTCCATACCAGACAGCCTCCCGCGAAGGTGGCCCTCAGTACGACACCGTCGTCTTATACATGTTTAAAACCTCAAAAAGGAAATTATTACCTTTTATCATTATTTTTATTATAATTGTTATTATTACTAATTAAATCCTATTTAAAGTAAAAAAATTGTTCCTTAAATTTAGAAACAATTAAGAGAAGTATCCGATTAATTGCCTGTGGTATAAAAAAAAAAGAAAAAAAGAACACACGTGTGACATTTATTAAATGTGGGCCTACCCACACGTGGATCTAGGTTTGAAGCTGGACTTTATAGGGGTTCAGTTATGGGCCCAATTACTGCAGTTCAGGCCCCTTTTTTATTTTGGTTGTATATAACATTCGTCTTCTTCTTCTTTACTTCTTTTGTTTCTTTGTCCACCTAAATTCATGTTCACAATTCCTTGATTTTTTTTTTTTTTTGGTAAGAAAAGGTTTAGTAAGGTTCGAACCTTGGGTATTCATAATACTCCCAATACTCCCAATAATTGGGAGAGTTCTACTCCTCAGTGAGGTTCGAACCTTGGGTATTCATGTGAAACCCGAAATGCTTCACCACCCGACCACCATGCTAGTGGTCACAATTCCTTGATTTAACACAATGAAAAACTCATTATAAATGTTAATTAGGGTGAGATTTTACTCAAGTAAGAGTTAGAGGGCTCAACTCGAGTGAAATCTAGATTAGTTGAAATAATGGTTTTTAATACGAGATGGTTTAAATATATATATATATATATATATATTATATATATTTTTCATTGCAAAACATTAGGGCTCTCTTAACTAAAGTGATATGATAGATTTAAATCTGCATTTATGTATGTAATCGTTTTAAAATTGTTTGAACTTATATCTATTGTAAGAAATCTATTCGATCAAAGTGAAAATTAATTAAATACGTAATGATATACTCACTTTTCAAACTAAATCATTGAACTTTAATATAAAATTTTCTTTAATCAAAATCAAATCATTCAACTACCATGTTTTTCTTTCTTGATATATATATATATATATATATATATATTATTTATATTTTGTATTACGTGTATTAAAAATTAATATTATATAAATTTAAATCGGTATTAATTGAAAAGTAAAGAAATTTTAGACTTTATTTTCGACCTAACATTAGTGATCATTCTAATTATGAAGAAAGGATAGGCAAAAAAAAAGGACATATTAGGAAAAAAACAAAATTAAACATGAAACATTTGGAAGGTAAATTATCAATCGTGTCTCTAAATAAGTTAAATTCAAACCTAACTTAATTAAATGATGTTCCAATGTTGATTGAATTAGGGTAAGTTAATCCTAATCCTACCCCCACTATCTTTTCTTGTATGAGAGATTGATGTTTGTTCAATGATAAGACCTTGAAGAAAAATATAGTATAAGTGAACTAATAAATAACTCATTTAATTTGAGTGAAATTATCAGATCCAACACTTCATATATATATATATATATATATATATAATAAAGGAAAAAAAGTTTGAGGTAAAGCATGGAATAACACTAAAACGACACCGTTTGTTTGCTGGACTAGTAACTAGTGACCCAAGTAGACTACACTTGGGTTGGGCTCATGAAAATATTAGTGTTTTTTATTTGTTTACCATAAATACGACTCCATTCCATTAATTATCATAATATATATATATATATATATCCCCCAAAAAAAAAAATATATATATATATATATATATATATATATATATATATAAAAGAAATTGAGACTTTTGTTACGATAACCTATAATTATGTGAGATTATTATTAATCGAGTTATATTTAATTAAAAGATTTTGAAAAAAAAAAAAAGAAAAAGAAAGTGGGGAATGGCGTGGCATACAATGTTAATGAGTGATGATATTTCATTTGTAGAAGAAAAAGGGAAGTCAGCTGGTAGCTTGGGGGAGTTGGTGTGCGAACTCCTAATGCTTCCTCTAAGGTAGATAATCGAGGTTTCGAATTCCCTGGGATGGTTAGCGCCAGCTTAAAAAGCTCTGGGTCGGGCCCTCATCTTCGAGTAAAAGTTGAACTCTGCGAGCGATCCCGGATTAATCTTACCAAATAAGATGGGGACACCGGGCTCCCGAGTGGGTATAAAAAAAAAAAGGGGAAGTCAAAATTAATGGAATGTTTCACGCGAGACAATCATGGCATGAAAACAACATATGGGTATATATTTTTTATATTGCCATGTCATCAAAATAAGCAGCAGAGTCAAAACTCAATTTTTATGCCTAAACATTCAAACTACTTTTCCCTTTTAAAATACTACCACTTCTCATATATCATTTCAACTAACATCTTTAAACTATTATTATATCCATCCATATATATATATATATATATATATATATATATATATATATATATATATATATATATATATGTGTTAAAAAGAAAGTCTAGAAGACTTCAATTCCCCAAAAACAATCAAAGGAATTAATTCACGTTCATGCATAAACATGATAGTAGGAGATTCCCTACAATGCGTTACTTTCTTTGACTTTCTTTCTCTTTTTTCTTTTTCCTTTTCTTTCACACATATATATATATATATTTATATACCCACAAATACAAAACCATAAAAAAGTCATGTTTAATTTGACAATATTTTTTTATTTATAATCATAAATTTTCATGTATTTGAATTTGATTCTCGTTGAAAGGGAAAAAAAAACTTAAAAATTTTAAAAATAATATTATATATACCGATTTGAATAATAATAATAATAATAAAATATTTAAAGGGGAAAAAAAAATATTTTAACTTAAATAGTTTCATGGATGGGGGATTTGGGACTAATATGGTTGAATTTTAACTAGGTATATAAATAGTATATATAACAGTGAAATCCACCGTCCAAATATTTTAATTTTTAAAATAAAAAATAAGAAAAGAAAATTGAACCGTCCAATGAATGGAGGAGGTAGCATGAATAATTTTGGTGAAAGATGATTGGGTAATGAGTTATGATAAAGGAATCCTGACCCTTCCTTTTGTAAGAGGAAATATAAGCATATTTGGAAGTGTAAACAGTACACATGTCGGTTCCTTAAGTTTGCATTCAAATCTTAGGAGTCATATGTTGTTAAGATCTTTTTACTATATTTTTCCACTCATAATTATTTCATAGATACCTGCCCCTTCTAAACTTACATTCCTTAATTCTCTTTTTAATTTATATATATATATATATATATGTTTTTTTTTTTAATCAAGGTATTATCTGCTTTAAATCATTTTGACATAATGAAAAAACGCATTATGAATACTACCGGTAATGTAATTGAAGAAGGTCTTCTCTTCTTCCGAATAAAAATTGAACCCTGCAAACGCTTTTCAGTGTTATTAATTACATATGAGGTTATAAATAGAGTTGTAATAGAATGGAATTAATTTTTAAGCACTTTTAAATCAAATTTAATTGAGTATAATACATTTGAGGTTTATTTAATTAATTTGATCAATGTTTTTAATAGAAAATTTCATTCCAACGTAATTTAACTTTTAAGCTAATTTGGTGTAACAGAAAAAAAAATAAAATTGAAAAGATTATAATTTAGTTGGTTTGTCATATTTTACTTAGACTTCTTATCCGACTTGTTAAGTGAGGGACCTGAATATTTTAGAAATAGTTTTATATCGCAATTTTAGCTATATGTTATAGTCTTGAGAGTTTTCCTACGAATCCCTTGAAATAGTCGATAAGATATCGGGTTAAAAAAAAAAAAAAAAGATTAGGGTTTGGGGAGGTGGTGGTTACCGTTCGTGGGATGCCCAGCAGCGGCGCACATGGAATAGGGTTTGACCCTAAGGTGACAAAAAACCAGCAACTTCACATGGCCACTTTGTGAGTTCAAGCGTTACGTACCCCTATCACTGAATCTCTTCACATGCCTTTATCCTTACATTTGGCCCCATCCATATATATATATATATATTATTTTCTCGAATTTTATTTTATTTTAAATAATGTCTCAAAATTTTAATTTATTTAAATAAAAAAATAATTCAATAATATAAGAGAGAGAATCACATGATATCTCAGAGTCGAATTAGAAAAATAATTAGTTATTTTGACTATTGATTGATTAATTAATTAATTAATTTAAAATCGAGTTAAAATAAAATTTATTACGAATAATAATATATTTATTTATAAGCATAATTGGGCAGTAGATGGTGAAAATTGACGCGGGAGATTCCGACACTTGTAATTGAAGCACATGTTTGAAATGGAATGGAATAAAAAAGAGAATCTTTGCATAGAAAAAGTATTTCAGAATCATGCGAGACCTTCATATAATTGTATATATATAAATTTAAATGGTACAAATATTAATATAGCAATATGATAAATAATATCACCTTCATTTGTTTAATAAAAAAAAAATTAATCAAATATCTTCTAATACACACTTTAATATATTTCACAAATTAAAATATATTATCGAGTAAAAAATTTTTAAAAATTATTCCGCTAGTAATATCTTTGAGGATGGGGGGAGGGAAATAATATAATAAAAATTTGACAATCTGAGTGGGGGAGGGAGTGATGCACAAAAACAAAAAGATGAGTTATATTAGTTGGCAGAAACTGATAGGTTAATTGCAATGTAGACATTTGCGTTCAAATTCCAAAGGACGCCGCCGTACAGTGAAAGGACTCATTGTTTGTCCGTACTGCGTTACTCCTCCCTCCCTCCCTCCCTCTGGCTTCATTTAATATTTTTATATTATATTCCATCCTTTTAGTGATATATTTCTTTCAATTCTTATAATTAAATATTTTATAATTTATATTTAAAATTAATTTTTTTAAAATAAAATATCTTTCTTAGTTATATTCATATTTAAATTAATTCTCGATACTAAAAACAGCTTAGAAAATTGAGATTGAATGAATTTTCATTCTCTTTGGACCAATTTTTGGCCACATGATTACAGCTAGCACTATATGTACCAGCACTTACTACTGCTACTATTCAAACCCGTTCTGCCCATCTCATAATTAAAATACTACTACTAATCCAAAAAAATTTATACAAAAAATTTATTATAGTAATATATATGAAATCGTAACTGAATACTTTTTACTTAACAAATAAATCTACAGAATATATACCTTATTCTGCCTTAGAGTGATATTTCTTACTCATATAAAATCTTTGGTGGTTATGGTTCTATTAATAAGGAAATGTCTGAGTATTTCTAATTATGATATCCTAGCAAACATGTTCATCAATATTGTATTATAGTTCAACACCTTTATCAACAATATTAATTATCAGTATAATCTATGTACGTAAGATGCTCTACTTCGAGTATGACAAGATATGGAACCACACCAATGCGATTGCTCTAAGCTAAGGTTCCTCATTGAAATTTTAGAGTTTAGTGTAACCCTTAATGACATGGTTAAATAACTCGAAATTCCACTTAATAAGTAAACTTTGAGTGCTGCGAAGACAAGAAGGGGTCTAAGGCAGTGATTTGAAGTTCAATCTCCTTAATCTAATTTAACTTACAACTTGTTTCATTTAATAATCAAATCCAAATTAAAATTCAAAAAAAAAAAAAAAAATATATATATATATATATATATACATACATTCATATAGTCGGTCCATCGGTACATATATATATATATATATAAAAAAAAATAAAAAACATCCATATTTAAATTATGGAGACAGAAAAAATATTGAAGAGATATGGCGTGTACATGTAGTGATTGAGTCAGTCACACCCAATGCAAACAAGAAAATAGATGGTGGGCCGCAGAAAAACAGTAAAAGAAGAAGAAGAAACTCATCTCCATTTCCAAGTCAATCTCAAATCCCATAAATTAAATAATAAATATATACATACATAAATAAATAAATAAATAAATATAGGGAAGGAAACCCATCCGTATATTAATGCCCTTTTGGCCCAAACACTCACTTCCTCCTTTTATCTTCTATCCTTTTTATTCCTTTTCTTCTTCTTCTTCTACTTCTACTTCTTATATCAAGAACCAAAAAAGAAAAAAACTACTAGTAGTAATATAAATACATACATACATATATATTGTGGCGGGGAAATTAACACTGATCAGAAGAAGAGAAAATATGGGTAAGATGAAGTTTGAGGAGACTGAACTCCGGCTTGGGCTTGGATTGCCTGGTGGTGGTTCTGATCAGAAAGACGAAGAAAGTCTGTCATCAGAATACAATGGAAATGGAAAAAGAAACTTTGCTCAGACTATGGATTTGAAGCTCAACTTAGCAGCAGCTTCTGATGAGAATGAAAGGGATATTTCATCTCATGAAAACTCCAAGAATTTTCAGAAACAAAGTTCCAATGATCCTGTCAAGCCTCCAGCCAAGTATATATATATATATATATATATATATACACACTTTCTTTATATGATTTTCTTGATCTCTTCAATTCTCCTTTTTTTTTTTCCCCTTTTAATTTTGTTATAAATTATATAGCTAGTTCAGTTCAGACTTCAGAGTCTTTATTATCAATACTCTTATACTATATATATGTGTGTGTGTGTGATGAGCTTGAAAAATATCTTCTTCCTTTTTCTTTTTTTTGACCTGGAAACAAAGAAAAGAAAACCCTCTTGAACTGCATGGTTATACATCTTACCAAAAACTCGACTTAAGTTATGAATTCGAAAAAGATTATCAAAATTTTTTAAAAAAGAATGTAACTTTACATGTAAAAAAGCTTAATCATATGGATATTTTTCAGGGCTCAAGTAGTGGGTTGGCCACCGGTGCGGTCTTTCCGGAAGAACATTCTAGCTGTGAAAAAGAACAACGGCGGCGGTGGAGGCGGGGAGGAGAGCGGAAGTGCAGCGTTGGTGAAGGTGAGCATGGACGGTGCACCGTATCTTCGCAAAGTTGACTTGAAGATGTACAAAAGTTACCAGCAACTCTCTGATGCCTTGGGCAAAATGTTTCAATACTTTACCGTTGGTAATTATTCTAATTAAGTTCATTAATTTTCACACTTTTTTTTAAATTTTCTTTTTCTTCCTACTATATTTATATATATATATATATATATATAGCAGTAAATATAAATTGGATGGATTAAAATTTTTTTAATCTCGTAATTATCGAAAAATATATATATTGGCTTTTTTTTTTTTTTAAGGTAATTATGAGTCCCAGGGAATGATGGATTTCATGAACGAGAGCAAGCTGATCGATATTTTGAACAGTTCCGATTACGTCCCAACTTACGAGGACAAGGACGGTGACTGGATGCTTGTCGGCGACGTCCCATGGGAGTAAGTCCTCATCTGCCCAAAGATCTTGTCACATGTTTTTCCGATTACATTAATACACATCAAATTACTCATATAATAATAACACTTATTATATATATCTATTAAAAAAAAAATTGAGGATTTTTTAACTCAAATAACATAACAATTAAACTGCGTCTTCTTGAGAATAATTATATTATATTGAAATTAGAGTAACTGAATTAAATAAAAATGACTAAATTCTCCTCCATTCTTGCAATTTGAAACTTGCAGGATGTTTGTTGAATCATGCAAGCGCCTCCGCATAATGAAAGGAACAGAGGCCATAGGACTCGGTAAGTGTATATATATATATATATGTATTTATGTATTTATATACACACCATGAATTCTTCATTTCAAGAACTTACTTTCTTGAATTATTTATTATCACTGCTTTTTTTTGTTAATTTTTTTTTTTTTTTTTTTTTTTGTTAATAATATCAGCACCTAGAGCCCTGGCAAAATGCAAGAACAGGAGCTGATCAAGTAATAATGGCAATTCCTCCGTCAAATACATCTTTTCTCTTTTTTTTCGATCTTGGAAATTAATTTCTCAGATATGCATGGTGGATCGAGATAATATATATATTATATATATATATATATATGTGTGTGTGGAAAAAAGAAAAGCGAAGAAGATAAACTGAGGAGGATGAATGATGGATGATTTGAGTATGGCTTTTGTTGTATATCTATCAATGTGAGATACTTTTAATTAATTACTATTTAGTGTTAATTATTTGCAGTACCCTCTCACAATGGTCAGAGAGGAGAGAACCAATATTTAAATTTGGTTGTTTGTAAAACTTTTGTGTGGTTTTTATCTTACCTTCCTCCTTTTTTTTTTTTTTTTTTTTTTTTATGGGGTTTGCTTATTTTATCACAATAAAGAACTTGTGAAATATATAGTTATTTCTATTAATCCTCTCTCTTCTTTTTTAATTATAATTAGTGGGATAAGTAAAATTATATTTTGGTTGGGGGGGATTATTGGATTCTCTGGTACAATGCAATATATCTGAGATTTTGATGATAGATCTTACATGTTTTGAGGTCAGCGATGAGTAATGAATGTATCGTTAAGGTTGAACACAAAGGGAGCAATGTCATGTGGATGTCAATATGGCATTTACTTGCTGCCCATTTTGGTTTGGCTGTCACACACTCTCTCTCTCTCTCTTGCGGATTTAACAAAGGCTAATAGTATATACAGCTAGTATTATTTTGGTTTGGTGCAATGTCAAAACCAACCAGCCAACTAACCCGCCAGACTTTAGGGAAACAAAACGAAAGAATTAATGGTATTGGGGAAATTACCATTTACGTGTATATTTTTGTGATGGAAAATTCCATCTACCTCCCAGTTTCACTCTCCACTCCTCGTATCTACTACGAGTGAATCTAAGAGACCTGCCCAAGTTTATGTAGGTCCATTTATAGATAAGGAATTCAAAACTTGTTAATTAAAACTTCACTACACTTTTCTTCTGCACATGATCCAACATTCATACAGATCTCCCCATCCACACTAATTTAATTATCACTGTATTTAGAAGTCTTGTATACTAAAATACAAGATTTTTAATAATACTGTCTTTATAGTAGTATTTACTATTATTTTTTCTACTATGCATTTGAATTAAGTTAAAAATATATATATATTAGTAAAGACTTATCTGGTTTACAGTCTGAGTGAGAACTTATCTGGTTAGACCTGCAAAGGTAACTTGAGTTGAATCTGAACTAATCAAAACCAAATGTAAATAAAAATAAAATAAAACCATTGATCAATAGCTGCTAATTTAATAAGGAAAGTTTTGCCTACTCTTTACGGCCATCTCTTGTACAAGTAGGTTTAAACTGCGTTTTTGGTTTTGTTCAAGTCTCTGCAGAAGAATGGTTATAAGAATTATATAAACGTTATCAAAATGATCCAGGCAAGGGATTTTACTTTCTAGTACAAGCATTTGACAGTTACAGGTAACCACCATCAATGTGATAAACGATAGCGGACTTTCAAACAAACCGTTTCATAAAGAAAGCTCTCAGAATTGCCCTTTTATTTAATTTCAAAGAACCTCTCTGCACGTTATATTGTATGTGTCTCTTTATTGTTCAATTATGTATATATATCCAGAACTACTTGCTTACAAATTTCAGTACCATATGGCAAATAGACAGCAATGTCAAAGCTTGCTCCCTATCTAGGAATATGCACACGTTACCATGGTCCGTCCTCCTTCAATTATAAGGAGAAGATGGATGGATCAGGTTGAGATGTCAACTGATTTGATTATCAAGTCTGCATTTTTCTTTGTCTTCATAATCAGCTCAGCGTTGGGTTGATCATTATAATCAATCTGCATACATAATGAATTCAATGTGCAGAATTTTTAATCAGTAGTTGCATCGAATATTCACAGTGAATGAAAATAGATGACATGACATGAGTAGTTAGTTCCTTACACGCCATTTAGCAACATCAGGGAGCTTTCCTGTGTAGTACAAAACTATATCAGTATATATATATATATATATATTCCTCTCATCAATAGTACTTTTTTTCTTTTTTAGCAAAATTGGCTGGGCAGAACTTCAAAAGGGGAGAAAGCAAGGGAGAGAACCTGTTGATATATGTCTCTTGAGAACCCGTTTCATTGCTTTCTCAATGTCAACATCGATGAACCTTAAAATACAGGGAGAAATTATAAAAAGACAAAATCCAGAAGTCCACTTTATTTTATTGATTATAAACCTTAAATTTTATGCAAATGTGAAGCAGGAACCGGATTTCTTAACTGGCCCCATTCTTTACTGCATTAAGAGACTACAAGGAGAAGATTGAGGGCTGGGTTATAACAATATAGCCTGTAAAATATCATATCATTCTCCAAATTTAGGTGATCTTTCAAAAAAAAAAAATTTGTTTCATGTTGTTAATCTGACATATTAGCATACCGTTGCAACACATCATTACTATCTTCCCAGGAAACCAAACATAAAAAACAAGTGATTTTCCACATTTTCCTTTGATGTAAACAATCGGCTGCCACATTACTAGCATACCTCTTTTAGATTATCATAACTATTTTTTAGTTTCCTGTTTTAGCTTTTTCACTTTTTGTGGAGAATACTAGATTTTTGCAAAGTAAAAGCAAGATCTAGGAAGGGAGGACATTACCACTTCTCATCAAATTCAGATGATATCTCCTTCCATGTACCCTCTTCCAGAAACAAGTAATTACCCTCAACTATCACCACTTTGTGCCTAAAATGCAGAAAAAAAAATAAGAGGGTCATATCGTCTCTGTGTATAGGTATGTTAGAAGTCCACTGACAGCAATATATATATATATATATGCATATGACTCAAAAACATCATATTTTTTGCTCAATGAGACATCTAGAAGAGCTAATGCTAATTACATAGCCAAGTTATGAGCAATATTTGCTAATATGAGCCACACATTTTAACCTTAAATATGACATTTCAAAGCAAGCAAGCAAGCCTTATCAAGATTGCTCTATGTTCATTGCAATGTTGAACTCCAGAATGCCAATGTACTAGATATGAAATAAGAGTCTAGATTCACCGAATGCCGACAAAGATGTCATCTTCAATGGGGTCACCAACACCATGGTCAAAAGATGGAGCATAGGCAGATCCCTTCAAGGATATATAATATGCGTGTAAAAGAACAGGACATAGAGTTACATGTAAAGAAACTGAGAAAACAAAATTCCTTAAAACTCAGAACGTGAAAACTGAATAAAAACAAACCTGGTTTTTCAGAGTCTTGAGACACTGTAGAAGCAATTCCGCATTAAATGTCCATGGAGCTGATTCATCCAAAAACAAGTAGACAAATAAGGTGCATAATAATAAAATTAAAAAGTTAAAGATGAAAGAAATTATATTAGAATATACCTCCTCTTCTGGCATGAGCATCCTCTGGATCCTAATGAGTGAAAAGTTAGAAAATGGTAATTATGAAGAACTCACAGCAGCTATAACAGCTACAGGAGTGAGCATGCCTTCTTAGAATATACAAGCACTTTACACATTAATGACACTATAACATGTAATTATTATGGCTCCAAAGCAGGGTTGGAATTGGCTATCTGAAGCATCCGCACCTATTAAATATACCTAAAGCCTTCTGATATAAAATTCTTCTAGCTGTTCACTCTGAAAAGCTTGGCTAAAGTTTGGGCCCTTGTAGTTATGAACAAAATCAGGAGGGAAAGAAAATCAATTTACTGTTACAATTTGCAGAGTTTGTACATATAACATACACAGCCACCCAACACAAAAACACACCAAAGGTACCAAGGGTGAGGTAGGGGGCACCTAACAGGAACAAGCATTTATGAAACTTAACCTCCATTGAATCAAGCTGGTGACGGTAGAGGTGGAACCCATCCATGGGAAGAACTATAGCAACTTCTGAAGGCTCCACTTGAGAATCAATTGAAACTGAAGCACATTTTTGAGGCCATAACTTGTTGACACGTTGAACCACCTCAGATGCCAGAGTACTCTTCCCGGCACCAGGAGGGCCAGCAAGACCAACTATATGCCTGCCCAGTTAAGCAGGTTAATATGGACTGAAAACGCACTCTAACAATAAATGTTGTTAGAGGAAAAAATGTGAAGTGATCAATGGCAATAATGCTAACAACAGCATAGTTTGGTTGCAATATTCTCAAGTAATCTTCAGTCTTTTGTGGACCATAAAGTCTAATTAGCAATCATGCAATGCAAGGATGGGAAACTGATCAGAAAATTTGGAGAAGAGTCAAAACTGGATGAGATTAACCACTTTTACTTCAAAGTGCATCACAGAAAATACTGAACCCATAAAGAAACTATGAATCATGAGGCAAAAATTCTTACTGAAAATTTTGCAGTTTCTACTAAAGAACAAATGTTGCATGCAAGGGTAAGTAAAATGACCAATGGTATTAAACAAACCAATTACACTTGAAGCAAAGCAATATGGTATCCCCAAACAAATGAATATCTCTCAAATAAAATAAAGTTATATAAAATGTTGACAAATCTACAGCCGGATTTTACAAAGTCTCATGAATATATCTACACATATAAAATCATTGATAAAACCTTATGCAGTATTTTCTTTAATATAATCATGGAACCCGTGAAGATCCAAGTACCAAAAAAAGAAAGCAAAGATACAATCTAAAAACTCGGAAACTTACTTAAAATTGGGATTTGATGCTGCAGCAGCAGAAGGAACAAGATGTTCGGCCAAATTATCATATATGTCTTCCATGCACCTAAAAAGGAAAGCCAGCATTTCAGGAAAATGAACAAATAATATATTGTGTACTCTCTCATATATAAAAATCAGAAAAGCTGACCAGAGTAGACAATAGTTTCCATGCCAATGTCAGGACTATAGAGCTAAACAGTGCTTTTATCAGCCAGTTTAAACCCTACACCCAAAAGTTTTTTCTACACCAATCTATCCCATGGTGACATAAATTTACAATTTGATACAACAATACCAATGGAGGAAGATCTGCTGCATGACCAAAAAGGTAATAAAGCTTTTGTTTTAGATAAGAGGAGGAAAACCAAGTCTCCATGTCAACACATTGGGCATACAAACAACTAAGAGTTACAATTCAAGAAATGTTTAATATTCCAACAGGACACATACCCAAAAGGTTCTTCCAAGACCTAACTATTTCACCAAAGGACATTACAAGAATTGGGCAAACAATATAATAGAATGTTCAACTCTTCATCACAAGTCCTCAGAATGGCTCAAGAAACCCCCTGAGGCTCAAGAAACCCCTCATCCAATGCTTTTCCTTCCCATCTTTTTCCCAACAGGTGGAAGAAAAACCATAAACACTATATCATTGAAAAAAAAAAAAAAAAAAAAAACAAAATATAATGAAATCTCAATCGTACCCAGCCTCCATGATAGAAAGTTCTCTCTTTTTACTACAAAATACCTGAAATAAAACACAAGAACAATCTATGGTATCAATAAAAGAGGATCACATTCAAGCCATTCAATGATGAAAAACAACAAGAATATTTGTTTAGTTCTAATACACTTGTAGCTCAAACCTGGAAAGCATCTGGCTTCTTCATCAGTAATTGGGTTTGGAATGATACAGGGTAATAGGACCGCTTAAGCGGCAAAAGAGATACACAACCTTGATCACCGTCATTGAGGTTTATCCTTGGCAGCATCATTTTCTCTGTAAGTTAGTGGCATAACTATAAGCACCAAATACAGAATATACAGAAGGAAGAAAATGGATATAACATATGAAAAAGATCCAATAGACACAGAAAAGAGGTTGACAGTGTAAGCAAATTCCATACCATCACCAACTAAGGGGAAATGAAGATTGCATGCACAGCCATCAACCTCATATCACAATATCAAACCTCTTTCTTTGAGTGCTTAAGCAATTCATCTATGTACTACTTTCTCTTCAAGACAAAATACATATATTGAGAAACAACGACCTTATATTCGAATAGTTGATTGAATTCACAATGAAAATGAACGTTTCCTAATTAATTCCTTAAATGTACGGCAGTTTCCAAACTTATTAGCTATTTAACAATTTTTTCACAATGAAACCTAAATCAAAATCTAAAAATAAAAAAAAAAAAAAATAGATTATCATGAAATACGAGGAACGGAAAAAATATATATATAATACATATATTCTGATCAATATATTCATCTGTTTGATAATTAATTGTAGAAAGAAAAACCTGAGGATCGATAGGAAATTCGGGAGCAGCTGGTGAGAGAGGATGAAAGCGCATCCATGACCAGTGAATAAGTTAGTTTGGTTCCGTCTCCCGGAGAATCTGATAAAACAGATGAACAACCGAAATTCCCTTCCCCCAAATTACACCTCTTCTTCGTGTAAGTTGAAAATGGCGGTCGTCTGTGAGTGCAAATACATAAAACGCCGCATTTGACACCTTAACTTTTCTCTCTCTCGTTTATTGCAAACAAAATTTTACCACCACCGACCATTACAATAGATTTGAAGAATTTCTCATAATCCTTGCATAAAATATGCCCTGAAAAATACAATATTGTGTTATATATATATCTATATATTTGATCAAATATATTTTATTTTTATATTTAATACATATATTTATTTAAAAAAATTAAATAAAAGACTATGTAATTATAGTATTAAATAGTCAAAATAACTGATGTAAATAAGAATAAAAACACAATTGTATTATTTTACTTTATTTAAAAAATTCCCACAATTATCTTAAGATATGATAATTTTAAAAACAAGTTCAAAACAAATATGAGATCAAATAAGCAAAAATACTGGGCATGTAATATAATTAATATATACTATGAATTGTTTTGCCAAAAGGTGTTGGATTTCTTTCTACATTACTGGGGAAGTTTAATACTAAAACAATAAGTGAAGTTTCCATAAATAGTCCATGAATGGAAAGAGTATATTTTACTTATTTAATGAAGGGGTAGGAAAAAAAAACCACTAACAGCCAGCCAGCCAGACAGTCAGTGGCTTTCCTTCCCCAATATTTGACAATAAGAATTATGATAAGAGTTTTATAAGACAAGTTTTACATGTTCAGGCATGAGCCACTAGTGCTAGTATGGGCAGTTGCAGATCAATGGTGTACACAAGAGCCAACAAGCCATTTAAGTTTTACAACAACAACAACAATAACAGGTCAGCCAAGTCTGGTAAAAATAAGGTAATGTTTGATCAGTTAGCATGCACGATACAATGGCGCTTTGCTGCTCTTGTCAATTTCTTTTCACTGCTGGATGGCTGCAAAGAGATAAGAGTTTATGTAAGAAGGCAGTAAACAAAAATGTTTCAAATACTGCACCAAAAAAAAGCTGTAAAAATTAATTGAACCATAGATCAGGAAGCTGGCTGACTTAACAGAGTACAAATTATATTCAACAAAGATTGAAGAATATATTGAAAAGGGGAGATTGTAAAAAAGCCAGTCTAATAAGCAAAAAAGCTAATACAGAAAAGGATTATGGGCATATGATAAGATTCTATTCCTACCCTATCTCAGCATCTTCCATACTTGAAAAAGAGATTTACAGCATCAAAGCTAATAAAAAAGATAGAAATGGTACCTGTGGGCTAAGGCATGGCACTCGGACTCTTTTTGATCCGTCAGGGAAGCGCTTGCTTGGAAAAATATATTCTACAGATCCAGAATCAATGCCACTTACCTATTGATTAAAAATAAAACAAGAGAAGTGAGGATGTGATAACAGTCCCTTTGCCCATTTATTTATTATATTTATTATCATTCAGCCCTTACTTTCTCTTTTATCCATCCAAGTAAAAAAAAAAGAGTACATGTTTTGAAAAGATTGATTAGCAATACTAGAAACTGAGAAGATTGATTGTGTAGTCATTGAGGAAAAAAACTAAATCAGGATTTCACCTGATTTTGTATGGTATCGACCAGCATCTCTTGGCAGCCTGATGCATGTACACTTTCCAAATTCGGACACTGAAGCAGCAATCTCTCTGGTTCAGCAGAAGATTGTTTTATTAAGTTGCACTGATGTAACTTATAATTCAATAGTTAAATGTTGAAAGAGAGATCAAATTACACACCTGGATGCAAATTGCAACAAGAATTCAGGTTCAAATCATTGAGTTCAGGGCAATTCAAATATAGGGCCTGCATCAAACTTTCAGAGATTCAGTTTCCAAATAGAAATTCCTATCAAGGAGCTGACAAGTTCTTGAGATTAGAGAATCTCACATCTAAACCAGAACATCCCCACAAGCTTAGTTTCTTCAATCGGCTGTGTTTGATAATCATCTTTTGGTAAATAATGTGAACCTTTGCATTGGAAGTTTTCTGTAACTCAGACTCACTGTTCTCTTCAGTGGATGGGCCCTCAGAATTGGGATCACATATACTCATACCACAGTCCATAAGTTCCAGAAGAGGCAATTGAGCTGTGGCAAATTGAATCCCACCTAAAATTCCCAAGATTAACAAAGAAATATTTGAAAAAGAAACATAAATATTTAACAAAACAGAAGATTTCAGTTTTTCGGGATTGAAAATTACTTGAAGTTATATTTGGACAAAGAGCAAGAAGCAGTCGACACAATGTGTCAGGAAACACATTGCATATCATTCCAAGGCCACTATCACTGATGCTAGACCTGGAACCACAGCATAGAATGAAATTAACTAAAGGTAGAAGCAACATTCCTGAAGAAGACAACTGGAACAAAGGCATTTTACATTTTAATTTACATAAATGAGATAAATTTTAACAATGTTGTGGAAACAAAACAGTGGCAATAGTTTCCTCTCTATCTAAATGTATGTAATCCAAAAGTTTTAGGACAAACCCGCTCAGATCAAGCAATTCCAAGTTTGAGTAGCTTGAAGCTATTGCTGCAACAGATGCATCAGTTATTTCTGAGCCAAGCACAAGTGAGAGCATTCGCAATCCCCTGGAGATTGAGAAGGGAAATGTCAACTTGGATAAAGGGACCAAGCTTTCTCAACCAATTTATTTAAAGTAATTACATAAATATCTAAAGAGGACCGGACACCTTAAGTTTGCATCAGTTAGAGCAAGGACAGCAGCATGTGAAAGCCAAACTGAGGCAACATGAATATTTTGTAGCTTTGGACAGCTTCTTCCTAAACCATCCATCATGGTGGCAAGATCTGTATTGTCACTCCCTTGGCGAGAGAAATCAAGGGAAATCTCCTTTAGATTAGGGCAATTGAAGATCTAGCCATAATATAACAAATACACGAAAATATAGATTACAGTGAGTTCGAGTGATTGAAACATCTTTATAAAATCAAAAGCAGCACAAAAGTATAACAGGGGGAGAAGTTTTAGTTACCATCTTAGAAAGACATTGAAGATCTGAAAGCCAGAGCGTTGAGAGACTGCTTGAACTAAGAACAATACTCCCAAAATTTGAGCACCCTTCCATTTTGAGGCTTGTAAGACATCTTCTGTCGGCTACAAAACGACCCAACTCATCCCTGCATAGGATAATATATCTCTTAATTTCATCAAGTTTTCCACAAAATCTCTCTTCAGGAAATACGTCAGTTCCCAGAGTTTATGGTGTAAGTTGAAAAACAGAAAAATACACAATGTTGTCACGAAGGAAAGCATAAGAGTAATTCTACACAAGCAAATGTGAAGGTATTAATTAATAGTGTAGCCATTATCAACCAAGCTGTCTCTACATTTATTTGATGAGTAAACTAATAAGTGATATATATGAGTTTCATAAGAAACAATGAACAATCAGATTGCAGAAATTGCTCATTACCCTGATATCCGATTTGTTGATGCTTCAGACATAGAGATCTCCATAAACTCCAAATTAGGGCACGAAAAAGCGATGCAAGCAAGCATTGTTGAATCTATATCACTGCAACACCACAACCAAAAATGACAACTAGATCAGTGCCAAAGCTTTCATTTATTCAAGCAGTAAACTGAACTTATAATCAAATCTTCAATAGAATCGTATCTATATATCACCAAAACAATAGATCCCCTTAGTCTCCGCTCAGTCAACTTCCAAATGGGACGTACATTGAAACCTAAACGAAGTCCTCATTAAATAACTCAAATCATTATCGTTTTTAGCTTGTTATTCATTTTCCCTAAGATTATTTTGGAAAAATCGTTAACGGAACTGGAAGTTTCCGTCCTTCAATTAAGATTAAGTAATCTGTAAGGAAAAATTCGCTAGATCTGGTCCCTGGTCAACTCAAGTCCTCACCTTTCCATTCTAACAGAGAGTCTAACGAGTCCAAGGCACTTCTGCAACACCGATCCAACGCATCCAATTTGAGTCTTCGCAGGAACCCTAAGTCTGAGTTCCTCCGCCGCCTTCCAGACCCGTTTGGCTGTTTCCCTCCACCCCTTGCAAACCCCAGACGCTGACAACAACGCTGGCGGAGGAAGCCTTTTGAGGATCTCCCACAGGCAGATCATATTCAAGTTTCCCAACCCACAGAGATCCGATTCCATCTCCATCTCAAGTTCAAATTGTTCATCCAGTTCAGGCGCCTCGCTCTCCTCAACGTCATCGTCGTCGTCAAAAGAGAGAGCTCGCCGGAGATTAGAGCCAGTCTGGCGGGAAGGAGGAGGCATCAGCATAGGACGTGCCGTCGACAGCGGAGAAGAGATAGCGAAAGAAGAAGTGGTGGAATCTATGGACTGAGTGGGTGTGGGAGTAGTTAAAACTGTGCCCGTCGCTCTGGGTAAATTACATGAGTGACCCTTTTTCGGTTGACCACATCGGCCGCAGTTATAGTTACCACGCCTCTTCCCTCGCTTAACTTGATAAGCGTCGGAAACTGGTGTGGCGACTCCGCCGGGAGTTACCGGATGTGGCAGATGGCCGCGCATTTCGTCTAGGGTGAGGGGGAGGACTGGTCAGAGGAAAAGCATAAAACAAAACGCTGATATGGATAGCATTATATATATATATATATATATATACGTATCTGATATAAGGGAAGAAAAGAGAGGGAAAGAAAAGAAGAGAAGTTGGCGCAGAAATAAAAGGCGGGTTCGCTGTCGGGAAAGCGCGCGAGTTTTGCCAATTTGGCGCCTTACCTCTTTGAAATAATTTTAATCATTAAGAAGAGTTAGAGGAGCGTTTGGCTTCTTCTTTTCCTTTTTCTTTTATTTTCTTCGTCCTCTATTTAAAGAAATAATTCTTGGTCAATATTTATTGTAATCCAATTTTATTACAGTTTATATTTAAAATTTGAATATTCAACAAAATTATATAAAATTTTAATATTTAAAAGCTTGATATGCCAAAAAAAAATAAAGATAACTACTGAAATAATGAGATAATGTGAAGAATTAAAGAAATTATAGTTTTTTATTTTAATGATAATTTTAATATATTATTAAATTTTAATTTTATTGTATAATTTTATAGTCTTTGGATTAAGATATTAGATAATTATATATAAATAAATAATTAAATTGATACAATTATTTATATCATTATTAAATTAAATATAATTGAATTGTATATTTAATTTAAATATTTTATGAAAATTTAATACAAATACATGAACCTCGACAATGTTACCATCTTTAACAATGACGTATAATAGAGATTTATAATAATAAAGAAAAAAAAAATACAATAAAATTGTTTCTACAATAAAATACTACATAATTGAATTTTTGTTTTTGTTTTTTTCAAATTTCTATTTCATTAAAATTTACAACTTCATGGCATAAATAAATCAGTAACAAGCTTAAAGAAACTAAATCGAAGTACTTTTGAATTTATATTCAATTTAAAACTTAGGGTTTAAAATCATATATATTTGCTTTGAACGATAAACTATCTCGAGATTATAAGATTGAATTCACACTGATATATAATGTCAAGCTCAGTTGCATTATGAAACTAAATACTACTACACTACATATGTGGAATCACTTATAGAATTTCAACTGTTGAGGGAAAAAAAAACTTATATTGGAAAAATAATCAATTAACTTTAATTATAAATAATATACTTAAAAAAAAAAAAAATCAATTACTACTCAAATATAAAGTTAGTATTAACCCGGTAGCTTGGGGAGTTGGTGCGCGAACTTCTAATGCTTCATCCAGGGCGGATGGTCGAGGTTTCGTATCTCACTGGGGTGGTTAGCGTCATGTTAAAAAGCTCTGAGTCAGGCCCTCACCATCGAGTAAGAGTTAAACTCTGCGAGCGCTCGCGCTCCTCAAGTACGAATTAGTTTCACCAAATAAGGTAAGAACAATGAGTGCCAAGTGAGTATAAAAAAAAATATATATAAAGTTAGTATTGTTTAGGGAAAAAGATAATAATAAAAGTAAAAGAAGTCCACCATCAACGAATCATGTTGGGCTCTTAATGCAAACGAGATTTTGGTCCATAAATTAGGGTTTTGTTTGGGCCTTATGCTTATACACCTATTCCGAGTGAAAAATAATTTTAAATGCAAAAATTTTTTTTTCGAAAGGTCGAGTTTTAACATTTTTTGGAATAGTGTAGGGATATTTTTTCCAATAGAGATTCACACGGCATGAATTCGATTTTATTTAGCCTCAAAGTGGCTATCAAATACAAATAAATTTTTTTTAAAAAAAAAGAAAAATGTGACACTATTTATTTAGATCATTTGCTTAATTTATTAAATAAAAAATTTAAAATTTATCAAATAAAAAATTTAGAAGTTAATTTATGTTAAGAACAATTTTATATCATATTTTAATAAAATTATTGAATTATCAAAAAACAAAATATTAGGTTGGTGTTATATTAAGTGAGAAGATCGCATTGGTGGAAATTATATTGATTTTTTTTTTCCTTTTTTACTTTATTGAAAAAAATATAAATTCTCACCTCTCAATTAAAAATTTTACCTGTTACAAAAAATAAAAACCAAATAAATTTAAAAAAAAAAAAAAAAGAAAAATGTGACACTATTTATTTAGATCATTTGCTTAATTTATTAAATAAAAAAAAATAAAAAATTTAAAATTTATCAAAAAAAATTTAAAAGTTAATTTATGTTAAGAACAATTTTATATTCATATTTTAATAAAATTATTGAATGATCAAAAACAAAAACAAAATATTAGGTTGGTGTTATATTAAGTTAGAATTGCATTGGTGGAAATTATATTGATTTTTTTTTTCCTTTACTTTATTGAAAAAAATATAAATTTCACCTCTCAATTAAAATTTTACCTGTTTCAAAAAATAAAAAATAAATAAATTTACCAGTTATTCTAAAAAATAAATAAATAAAGTTACCAGTAAAGTCAAAGTCAATGAGAGCTATTATTTTCTCTCTGGAGCGACGTTGAAGTAATATAATAATGATCTAACATGCTTTGTCTCCCTTGATAAATGATAACTCATCATTTTTAGTAATTATCAAAAAAAAAAAAAAAAAAAACTCATCATTTTTAGTTTTTAATATATATAATCATAAAATTATATTTAAAGAAATAATTCTTTAATTTTTTTTTTTTGTTTAAAATTGATCATTATAATTAATTGACCAATATATACAATTGAGCAATACATTTGTGTCACAATTTTTATAATTTTTTATAATAAAGATATTTATTTTGAATTTAAAAAATATATATATATTTTGATAAATTTCGAATTTTAAATAATATAATAATAAATAAGGTATTCAATTAAGGAATTTTGGTCAAAAATGCGTAGCTCGGATAACATTTAGTCGACTTTAAGTGATTTCGAAGTTTAAAATGTATAAATTTTAGGCTCTATATAATAATGACTCGATAAATTTTTTAAGTGACCGATGTGTAACTGCAAATTATAGCATAAAGTTATATGTTTATATGAGGAAAAATGCTCATTTTCCACATTGTACTATATATACATATATATATATATATATATATATATATAAAAGTACTTACACGTATTTATGTGGCTACTGTTGAACTCCTTAATAAAAGAAGAGTAGAATAGAGGTTTCAAAGAGTTGTAAGGAAAAGGATTTCGTTTTTTTTATTATATAATAATAATAATAATAATAAAGGTAACCAAAGGATATTAAATGTAAATATCACTTTTTGCCCCCATTTTTTCTTTTTTCTTTTCCCACAAAGGGGAAAATAAATCTTTTGTTCCATCGCATTTCACATAGAATATGAGCAATAAGATATAAGTAATGTTCATTGACTAGCAAAAAAAATTTAAAAATTTTATTAGAAGTACATGATTAAATTTTATAAATACTTTGTTAAAATGATATATATATATATATATATATATATATATATATATATATATATATATATATAACATTGTTATTATAATGTAAAAAAAATATGGACTTACTTTTACGAAAACTTATTTGATTATTTTATTTTCTAATCATAATTGTTAACTTTCACAACCCTTAATCCCATAAAGTAGAAGTATTTTTTTAACTCATCGAAATATATTATCACAAAATCCACACATTTAAAAAAAAAAATGAGAAGTATATGAACAATAATTGTAGTTAAACCCACCAACTCTAATAAAATAACAATAAAATACCAATGTGTGGATTAACTACAATTATTGTTAAAAAAAGTCAATCAAAAAATTACGACATTTATTTTGTTTCTTTAGGACAGAAATGCCATTTATACTATGACCACGAAAGTCTTCTCTCCGTATATATATGAAACAAAAGGTTAAGTGAAAATGCGTTTATTAAATGATTATATGTTCAATAGTTGTTGACTATAAATTTTGAGGGGTTGGATAAGTAGTAAAATTATTGGAATAAACCGTAAATCTAGATATCTTTGAATCAAATCCCGATATCATTCTCCTCTTAGGGTTATCGGACTTGGCGGTTAACCCATTGACTTACCCGAGGTATACTTGTGGGAAACTTCTTGATTGTCGAGGACCTGTTTACCCCCAAGATTAGTTGTAGTACGTGTTTTCAATTAGACTTGGCCTGGATACCTGGTGCAAATAGGAAAAAAAAAAAAAGTTGTTGACTATAATGAGCAATGCAAGAATTAGGGTAAATTATTGTAATCCGGAGTCTCACATTGGAGATCATTAAACGGTTATTAAGTAAATGTCTAAAACTCTATTTCATAATATTTTTTAAATCCGTAATATTCAAGATTATTAGATTGATTACTTTGTGACCTAAAGCCTCAAGTAACATATATATTTTTTTTAATTTGAATCAATCAAAATAATAATTACTAAATATCCAAAAATTTAAATGAAAATTAAAATGAAAAAAAAAAAAAGAAGAAGAAGAAGAAGAAAAAAGGCAGAAGGTTGATAAGATGTGAATGCATTCTTTACACAATAACAATAATAATTCGCGTAATAGTATACTTAGACAATGTACGTTAAAAACGTGCTATATTATTATCTTTTTATAAGTAAAAAAAGAAAAAATAATCTTCAACCAACTTGTAATCAATAAAGCTTACAAAAAAAAAAAAAAAAAAAAAAAACTTGTAATCAATAAAATATGATTTTGTGTACTTATTTATGAACTATATATATATATATATATATATATCAAATAATCAAATTTGTTCAAAAAAATATCAAATAATCAAATAAAATTTTATTCATAAAAAAAAAATATTAAAAAAAAAAAAAAATTGATCTTTTGTAGCCGGTCGTATATTTTAAATCTCCTACTTCACGTTTCTATGATCCAATTCATTTTGAGTTTACCTTGTCATTGCCATGGCGATGGTCTTCTCTCTTCCTTCGAGAACTTTCACTCTTCCACACCGGCTGTCTTTCCACGACGGCAAAACATTTCCGGCATCAAGTTTTCCCCAGTTTAGAAGCTTCGAGAAAATCAATAATCAGAGTAAACAAAGTACACATGCCACGGGGAATCTCTTGTTAAAGCACGGCGATTATTCATCATCACCACCACTTGTATTGACCGAATTCGTAACAGAAAGGATAGAAGAGGAGGAAGAGGAAAAGGTGGAGGAGGAGTACGGTGGCGTCGATGATGTTACGGAGCTGCCGGAGAAGCCACGAGTTGCAGATAATTGGCGGTACATACACGGCGAAGATGATTGGGTAGGTATGCTTGATCCAATGGATCCTCTGCTTCGGAGTGAGCTTATTCGGTATGGAGAAATGGCACAAGCTTGTTACGATGCTTTCGATTTCGATCCATTTTCCAAATATTGTGGCTCTTGCCGATTCGAGAGTAAAAAGTTCTTCCACAATTCAGGAATTGGGGAAAACGGTTACGACGTTACGCGGTATATTTACGCTACTTCCAACATAAATCTCCCAAATTTTTGCAAAAAATCGAGGTGGCCTAAAGTCTGGAGCAAAAACGCAAATTGGATGGGTTACATCGCGGTATCAAACGACGAGACAACCAAACGATTAGGCCGCCGTGACATTACAATTGCTTGGAGAGGTACCGTTACACGCCTCGAGTGGATTGCGGATTTGAAAGACTTCCTTAAACCAATTTCTGATGATAAAATACCCTGTCCTGATCTAGAAGTCAAAGTCGAATCCGGATTCATCGATCTCTACACCGACAAGGACGAGACTTGTAAATTCTGTAAGTTATCAGCTAGAGAGCAAATATTAGCCGAATTAAAGAGGCTGGTCGATAAGTACCAAAATGAGGAAGAAATGAGCATTACAATAACAGGGCATAGTTTGGGCAGCGCATTGGCCATACTAAGTGCTTACGATATTGCCGAAACGGGAATACACGCGAAGGACGATACTAGCACCATACCAATATGCGTGTTCTCGTTTGCTGGGCCGAGAGTTGGGAATGTTAGGTTTAAGGAAAGGCTTGATTTGCTTGGGGTTAAGGTACTTCGGGTTGTGAATGTTCATGATTTGGTGCCAAAATCACCGGGACTTGTTTTCAATGAAAGTATTCCGTCAATGTTGATGAAATTAGCAGAAGGATTGCCGTGGAGTTACTCCCATGTCGGAGTTGAATTAGCTCTGGATCACAAGAATTCTCCATTCTTGAAGCAAGATGCTGATCCTACTTGTGCCCATAACTTGGAAGCTCATCTCCACCTTCTTGACGGGTAATTAATCATTCTTTTCATATCCAGCCTTCAATTAATTAACTATATTTCGTCAGATACTTGCATAATTTTAATTCATTGAAATGGGTTGGAGCTAGCGGACCCATATCGTGCGTGGAATGCATGTCAATTAATTAATTATTAAATATAGACATTTGATGTTTATTAAATACAGACGTAGACAATGGATGCTTATTAAAATATAGACATTTGATGTTGCAGAGAGGGACAAAAGGAAAATCACAGCAAGTGGCCTTTCCAATATAATTATATCAATATTAGTTTTTTTTTTTTTTTTTTTATAAGCAATTATATCAATATTAGTTGTTTCTGCATTAATATATCTATATTCCAATCCACTGACAATAAAAAAAATCTATTTATCAAAAAAAAAAAAAAAAAAAAAAAAATAAAAAAATCTACTCCAGAAAGACATCAGTTTTTATGTATGTGTGTGTGTGTGCAGATACCATGGGAAGGGGCAGAGATTCGTGCTAGCAAGTGGAAGAGATCCGGCACTAGTGAACAAAGCCTGTGATTTTCTGAAGGATCACCACTGCATTCCGCCGTTCTGGTGGCAAAATGAGAACAAAGGAATGGTGAAAAACGAAGAAGGCCGGTGGGTGCAACCTGATCGCCCTAAACTCGAAGATCATCACCCTCATCACGACTTGCATCATCATCTCATCCAATTAGGTTTAGCTTAGCTACCTTCTAATTATATATATATATATATATATATATATACATGTAAAAAAATATATCTATAAATAGTACCTTTTCTTCCTTTCTTTCATCTCTAATATATGCTAAAATTAGATTTTCATTTCGAATTAATTAAAAGTTTAGTTAACTCACATAGAACTTAATTTTAAACCGTATCAGATCTCGTATTTCTAAATATAGTTCGTAAATAATACATAAATATATTATTTTTAAAATGTTATTTGCAAAAATCATAACTGTTCATTTTTGCTAGCAAAAAATACGAGAAAGGGAGAAAAAAAACATGAATTTAAGAATTTTAACGTTAATGAATTGAAACACGGTACAATTATTTCGTTTGTCGTTTTCTCATAAACAAGGCTGGATAATGGAGATCGGCTCCATATCCTTGAAGGAGATATTGATTTGTCATGTCCCTTGTATATATATATATATATATATATATATATATATATATATATTAAAGGTTAGTAAAATAATAATTGATAAGATCATCAATTATTTATTTATATATTTCTTGGCTCTTAAAACTCCAGATTTCCAATAGTGATTTACTTTCCTCTTAATTAATTTAAAATTGAATAAAATTTAATCTAATTTGAAATTAAGTAATGTTGAACACCTTTTCAGTAGAACCACTTCATAACACATATTTTTTCATACAAAAAATATGAACTCAAAAAATTATATAAGGAAATTTATGGTCTTATTCCTTTATATATATAATTTGTACTTAACAATTTGTTCAATTATAATTACTTAACCTAAAATTAAGATTGCTAGTGATGGTTACTTGGGGGAAGTGAGATAAATAGATTGTCAAAAGCAAAATCATTAACCCAGCAGTTTGAGGGAGTTGGTAACCGAATGCTTCTCTTAGATGCTTCGTCCTTGATCGGATGGACCCGAAGCCGAACCGATTAGTGCACCCTAACGAAAAAAGCTAAATCATTTACTTTTCTCACTTTTTGGTAAACAAAAAAGTTCAATGGAATCAAATAAAATAAAAAAGGGGAAAACATTTTAAATGAAACGACACAAAAAAAAAAAGTCTAATATTACTTTTTTTTGGTGAATTGCGAAAAAGGTGTAATAAAGTTGAGTACGACCAGCGTGGTTGATAAACCCTAACTAAAGTCACACACGTAGACACTTAACCGTTTTGATATATATATATATATATATATATATATTTTATAAATTATAATTTTTATTGTATCTCAAATTTATGATTTTTAGATCGATTATCAATTGAGTTACATATTTTTGACAACCGTTTTGATATTTAAATATGATAAAAATGTAACAATTTATCTATTTTTTTTTAAAAAAAGTTAAACAAAAAATTATAGACAAAAATACTTTAAATTATTGTGACACGATATCTCTTATATAAGAGATCGACTGAGCGGTTATTAAGAAAATGATTGAGGTATTTAAAAAATGAGATAAAACAGACAATATCATTCGAATTACTTAAGAAATCCACTGGGCTGTTTATAATACAAATATATATTTTTTATTTTACGAAAAAATATTGAGTGAGTCCACCTGTCCACCCAACCAATTGAGTTACATATTCTCGACAACTGTTTTGATATTTAAATATGATAAAAATGTAACAATTTATCTATTTTTTTTTTAAAAACGTTAAACAAAAAATTATAGACAAAAATACTTTAAATTATTGTGACATGATATCTCTTATATAAGAGATCGACTGAGCGGTTATTAAGAAAAAGATCGAGTTATTTAAAAAATGAGATAAAATAGACAATATTATTAGAATTACTTAAGAAATCCACTGGACTGTTTATAATACAAATATATATTTTTTATTTTACGAAAAAATATTGAGTGAGTCCACCTGTCCACCCAAGTAAATCAGCGAGTAAGATTAATTGATCGTAGAATGACTTGAATGTCGCCCTTTATAAATAGGACTTTACCCGGGGACACCCGTGAGATAAGGAAAGGAAAAAAAATATATTGAGTGAGTGAGATTTAGAAATTAGTCCATTACAAAGTAAAGAAAGTCCAATAGAAATATAATACTGAATAAACTAAAATTCAAGCTAGCCCAATAATTTGATACAGCCCAAAAAGTTAATGAAATTTATAAAAAGAGAGCCTGAAATCTAACAGGTTTAATTAAACCAGCAACAATAAAACAAGCCCATATGGGGACTGAAAACGTCAGAGCTGGGGAAACTGCTCCCGCGCCAACACTGTGATTCAATATCCGACGCCGGTTGTTGCCCTCCCGCCGGTTAGTTATTTATTGTTAGACTCTCTTTCCTGTTCTTATTTAGAACTACTACAATGATTCTTCTTCTTCTTCTTATGATTGTTTAATGGTCGAATCATGTAAATATCTGTACGAATTAGTGTGTTTTCTAGAATTTTCGGCTCAAAAGTCTTAGGTGAACTGTATTATGGAATTTTTTTACAGTTATGAGATTTTAGTTATGTAAAATATTGCATTTTTTCATGAGTAAAATTATTTATTATATTCAACTTGTGCTAATTCCATTTAATTTATCATGTATTGTGGCTAAATTAAAATGTATTTGGAGAGAAGATTAACTGAGATGATTTTATTAAATTTTAGTTTCTTTTGTTCAAAACTATAGGTCATTTTTTCTTTTTTTTCCGAAAATAATGAATTTAATATATAAAAAACATGTACTATATTATATGTTTATAATATTTGGATTTCCGCAGCTTTCCTTGGTTAATATCCTCTTAAATTGTTATGTATGATTTGTAAATTGATAAACAATATATATATATATATATATATATATATATATATATATATATATATGAACAGATAGTTCTGTTTTGTGGACATACAATGGTTCGTTTATAATTTTGATACTGTAATACAGGAATTTATCAGGTTGGTTGAGAATGTTCTACTTGAGTGAAATTGAACACACTTTGAGATTGCCACCACATCTTCTCAATCTTCCTCTTAATGAAGCAATTAAGGGGGAACTTGAGGGTCTCTTTCTAGACAAGGTATTTTTTCTTTATGGTTGAGTGAGGATATTGGGAGATTGAGCTTATGTGAAAATCCTTTCTCAATGTAAACATAAATGACTACAATTGTGATTTATTTTTGGACCAAAGGTTATTGCAAAATTGGGGCTCTGCATATCTGTATATGATATTAGTTCCATTGAGGGTGGATTTATCTTTCCTGGAGATGGTGCCTCAACATACACGGTAATTTTAGGGCATGACATCTGTAATTTTATTTATAATTTTTTTTCACCTGTGATGGCATTGTGTAATCATATTTCTGTCAATTGCTGAATATTCCTAATGTTGGTAACGTTTAATGTAACTCACTTATCTTTATTCATCATTAATGTAGTCAGTGAAATTCAGTTACTGTCGGGATTTAGTGGTATGTGGATTTTATTTATTTGGGTAAAATTCTGGATGAGTTTTTTCTTTAATTGGCCCTTCATTTTTTCATGTGCCAAAATAGCAATAATGATTCAATTATGGATAGCGTAGCAGTTCAATGAAGATACTTGTTTGTTACAATATGAGCCATCTTTTTCCTACCAATCTCCATTCTTTAATACTAATTATTTTACAGCCCTCATTCTCTTTCTCTTTGCAAATGTGAATTAGGCATCTTAGTCTTTAGATTATTGAACTCTGGATGATGTAGACTTTCAAGTGGTAAACTCCCATATCATATAATACATGTTTTTCTTAGTGAGGAACTATAATTGTTGGAGCTTCTAGGTTTTCAATAATTCAACTCGTGATCTGCGGTTGGGGGCTCATGAAAGCTATAAACTTGCTTTTTTTTTTCGTTAGATCCATTTTCTTTACCGAATTTTGGACAATACCTCTGGTTTCTTGACATCTCTGTTATATGATAAATTTAATACAAGATGGGCCCCTTTCTTGAGTTGTATTTTCTTATTGAGTGTTCGTAAGTAATTGTAAAGACCGAAAGCAAAGTTGCTAGAACTTGAGAATGAAAAACAGAAGGGAAGATGTTTGCATGAGCATGCTGTTAAATGCATTTTAGATATTGTTGAATGTCTGTGTTAAATTACCTCTCAAAATAAGGTTCCCTTTTTAACAATTAAATTTTATCTTCTTTGGCTAAAGCATTCAATTAATAATACAAAACATGGTTTTATGGCAGGCGAAGTTCAGACTGTTAATGTTTCGCCCTTTTGTGGGCGAGGTTATAACTTCAAGACTTAAGGAGTCTACCTCAGATGGTTTACGCTGTATGACTTCTAAGCATATTCCTTTTGTACTCCTAAAATTTCAACTATAATAATCTGTTTTTTTTTTTTTTTTTTAAAAAGCAGCTCTTTTAGAGAAACCTTTTCTTCTTATTTTTGGCTGAACCATGCCTCTTTTCTTATATTATTGATCCATTAAGTCCTGATTCTGTCTTAAGTCTATTCAGTTTTTCCTTAGTGCCAGGGGGAGGGGATAGTTAAAGAATGGGGGTTTCTGATGGCAGGGTTTTTTAGGTATTATGCCTGTGATGATGGTATACAGCTATTTGGATACATGGTGGCGGTAAAAATGTTGGATTAACTTGGAATTCTATGAGTGGGAAGGGAATATTTATTACTAGTTAAAAATAATTATTAGTGTTCTATTTTTTTTTTTTTTTGCTGAGTGAGAAAAAGTTTCTAGTTTGAGACAGTTGAGAAAAGTTCCTTTTGCTTGCTCAACTCATTTTATGGATATGTAGCTCTTGTAATAGTTAATATGTGACGTGACCTTCTTGTGGGGGCTTTTGAAACCGCCCAAATGCAACATTTTTTTTTTTTTGTACAGAAGGAAAAGATCTTTGTATTTATAAATTTTTTTGGTAATAAAAGGTGGCATTATTAATGAAGAGTTAAACATTAGATTGAGTATATACTTTGGTTAGAAATACTTATGCGGGGCTGGTTCTGCATGTGCTTCTTTTGAATTTGAACTCCAAACTACTCTTTCGTTGGAGTAACTTTTGCATTTGTAATTTGAGATTGCTGCTTCTTTACTATGTTGTCCTGCTTGCAGTATCACTTGGATTCTTTGATGACATATACGTACCAGTGCCTTTCTTGCCAGATCCCTTACATTCTGAGCCTGATCCTGAGAACAAGTGA
Source organism: Cynanchum wilfordii (assembly GCA_025388415.1). NCBI lineage: Eukaryota > Viridiplantae > Streptophyta > Magnoliopsida > Gentianales > Apocynaceae > Cynanchum > Cynanchum wilfordii. The sequence continues at coordinate 285,772 of JAHSUH010005456.1, read as the reverse complement.
GTTTCATGTTTGCTAACTAACATTGAGTTGCAATTAAAAGCATCCAAGCTATTCAAAATAGCATATAAAACCTCTTGTGGACTACTTCTCAAAGTTCTTGTTACTTCTGTTCCAATGTCAATCACAGGAACCAAGTCCGGTGGAAATGGGAGTTTAATGGAGAGTATTACCCTATAGATGGTGTTGATGAGGTTGCTTTTTATATTCAGTGCTTATTACTGGATTTCAGAATTAATTATCGCTTTATACTCACATGGATGGTGATTGTGTTTGAATGCAGATTAGGTTTCGTGTTCATGCTGTGAATTATCCATCAGTTCCTCTTGAGCAAGAAGAGGGTTCCAAGCCGTTTGCTCCTATGGTGGTCACTGTGAGTAAACCATTTAGTTTGATTTCTATTACGCTTCTTGCCTTCAATACAGTTTTTTCTTAGTGTATGCTTATCATTTGTTCCTACAACTCTGGTATCGCATGCACTTGTTCCAATATTGATGTGTGGCAATCTAACTTCATCTTCCCACCCCAATAAGAAGGAAGAAGGAAAAATAAAGGTTTAGTCATAGAGGCTGCAAGTTGTAGTATGCAAATACTGAGGATTTCTTCTTTTTTTTTTTTTTTTTTTTTTTGTTTGGCAGGGATCACTGGATGCTGATGGTTTGGGTCCTGTTTCATGGTGGGATGAGGCTGCAGCCGAGGAATGATGCTATCAGATTGCTCCCAAAAACTTGATGAGGAGCATGGGAAATTAGCATCTTGTTCACCATGTAAACAAGCTAGGAGGAATTTCTGAACTGGACGGAACTTCCCATGGAATTGGAGAACTGCAAACAAAGGAATCATCCTTTCTTTACCTTTCAGCTTATCTTGTAAGTAATGGTCTAGCCAACCCTCCTGGAGAATAGAGAAGAATGGAAACATATTTTGGTAGAGTTATTCCATACTTATTTCTCGGATCCAATGATATTTATTTGTGAAGATTATGTATAGTGATTTAAAGTACTATAAGAATTGTAGTGAAATATTTTTGCAAACATTTGATCAGAGTAATTTTTTCTTAATTTTTTTGGCCTCTTTTTTCATGTAGTAATCAGTGTTCAATTTCATTTTCTATATTCTCATCCTCTGGCCGCCACTGGCCTTTTATATCGTCATCAGTGATCAGATGCAATGCCATAAATAAGGTCGTCCCCTCTTTCAGAATGATTTAGTATAGGCAGTTTTCTTTTATAAATAAAAATATCTGCATTTTTTATAAATAAAATATCTGTTTAACAAAAAAATATTTAAAATGAAGGTATATGAATCCGGATTTCTTGTAAAGTATTAATTCGTGGTAACGAATCACAAGTAATAACATAGCATCTTATCATATTTATCAGTTCTGTCCATTATATTCTTTTGTCATATATATATATATATATATATATAAGGTGATACTCTCTATTTACCAAAAATAAAATAAAAATAAGGTGATACTCTGTGTTCGGAGGAAGACAAAGAGAGACACAAATGGCAACTTCTCTCGGTACTCCGAAGCTGAGCACAACTTTAACCTTCCAAAGCCTCTGCAAAAAGTTTCCCATTTTTCCATCATCTCAGTCTAAAACCCTAAGGTTTCGACGCTTTCTCTCTCCGGAAGGCCAGAGGCAATCCTTTTCTCACCACCGGCGTTTCACTACCACTCGTGCTGAGTCCACCAACGGTTCCGGTTCTGGTTCCGATTCTGTTGGACACTACGACTTCGACCTCTTTACTGTTGGTGCCGGAAGTGGCGGTGTTCGAGCTTCTCGATTTGCTGCGAATTTAGGTGCTTCTGTTGCAGTTTGCGAACTACCTTTCTCCACTATCTCTTCTGACACTTCTGGTGGCGTTGGTGGCACGTAATATTTCTCAACTATATTTTCTGCCTTCCTTTTCTGATCAATTTAATATCTCTATTTCATTGTTTCCTTCCCCTGGGGGAATTTCTGGCATGACAAAGATTGATCTTTATGCTTACTTATTTGGTGAACTTAAGAATAATAATAATAATAAATAGCTTGGAGATTGAAAGGATTCAGATGTTTATGTTCGTTGATGACTTTTGATTGTTCTCAATTTCAGCTATCGCGATTTTGTTTTTCATTCAATATTTTTGTATGCTTCCTTCATTTAGAAAGTGACCTATTGCACTTTCTAAACTATCGTCATGCGTTGCAAATTTTAAAATAAACGTGCAACCAGTCCTCCTTACTTTTTAAGCTTCCGCAGCTTAATCATCTTGGCATCATAAAGTTTGTATCAAATATCAAAAAACCATAAGAATAATTGAGCATAAAAAAGTTATATTTGGATTTTGTAAGCATGTTCTTCAAATGCTCAAGAAATAGCCTGTCTTCCCCACCTGAACCCAGTGGGAGAAGGGGGAAAATGTGTAACGACCTAAAAGAAGATGTTGCATATTTTGGAAGGAAAAAAGATTATGATATCTCTGATTTTTTTCCCCTCTCTTTAATTACAAGGTAACATTTGCATGAATTCACTACTATTTGATGTTTTCACTGAAGGTGTGTGCTTCGCGGATGTGTTCCAAAGAAACTACTTGTGTATGCATCAAAATATGCTCATGAGTTTGAAGAGAGCTGTGGTTTTGGATGGGCTTATGAAGCTGAACCAAAACATGATTGGAGTACATTAATTGCAAATAAAAATGCAGAGTTGCAGCGCCTAACTGGTATCTATAAGAACATTCTGAATAATGCTGGTGTCACATTAATTGAAGGGCGCGGAAAGGTTTGATAATTCTCTGTTGCCAAATTACTTCCAGGCATATGGTTGTTTTGAGACTCTGAAGTACATGTCACTAAATTTGATGGTGCAGGTCATAGACCCTCACACAGTGGAGGTAGATGGGAAGCGCTATTCTGCAAAGAACATTGTTATCTCTGTTGGAGGACGTCCATTTATTCCAGACATTCCTGGAAGTGAATATGCTATTGATTCTGATGCAGCTCTTGATTTGCCATCAAAACCTACAAAAATTGCTATTGTTGGGGGTGGCTATATTGCTGTTGAGTTTGCTGGTATCTTCAATGGCTTGAAAAGTGAAGTCCATGTCTTTATAAGACAGAAGAAAGTTTTAAGGGGCTTTGACGAAGAGGTAAAGAATCATATGAAGAACATATTGACGTTCCGTAAACACATTATGGGAGTTTTACCACTGGCTCAGAGTTCTTGTTTTTGATTTTACAGATTAGAGATTTTGTTGGTGAACAAATGGCACTGAGAGGAATTGAGTTCCACACAGAAGAGTTGCCCCAGGCTATTGTCAAAGATGCCAATGGTTCACTTTCAATAAAAACTAACAGAGGAACATTTGATGGTTTCTCTCATGTCATGTTTGCGACAGGACGTAGGCCAAATACAAGGGTTTGTTTTTGACTCTTCTGCAAGCATATTAATTCAGGACATGTTCTTTATTTTAATTTTTAGTATAGTGATAACATTTTTTCTTGTGGCGGTTGTCTATTTGTTTATTATTTATTTTTCCCTTCCTTGATTTGAGGTAATAAAAGGAAATTTTGGTTGATCACTTTCTAATGTGGTCTCCTGTTTGTTGATAAAACTCACATAAGGAATAAAGACCTTTATTCTGCTTAAAGAAGCTAGAATAGCATGTTCACTGCCAACTTTACCTCTTGCTAAAATAAAAGTATCAATCTGTTTACAGAATTTGGGATTGGAGGCTGTGGGAGTGAAAATGACAAAAGAGGGAGCAATTGAGGTGATGCATTATTTTTTTTTTCATTATTCAAATATGCTCTTCTTCCTGTTTAAAAAATATAATAGTTAATTCTTTGTTTTCTCATAAGGTTGATGAGTATTCTCGTACATCTGTACCATCCATTTGGGGAGTTGGAGATGTCACGGACAGAATAAATTTGACTCCAGTTGCTTTGATGGAAGGAGGGGCACTGGCAAAAACTATATTTGCAAATGAGCCAACCAAACCAGATTATAGGTGCTTTAACTATCTTCTATTGATTTTTTGGTAGACAATTAGTATTAGAAAGCAAGCGTAAGTTGTTCAGAGTAGCAGCTGCTTATCCATACAGGCAGATCTTAATTTTATCATCTGACCAGTTTCTGTCCTGTTAAATAGAGCTGTGCCATCTGCTGTTTTTTCACAACCACCTATTAGTCAAGTTGGTCTCACTGAGGAACAGGTGGGTGGATACTGAATTATCTGCAAAAGTTGCAATAAAAATTGCAATACTTAACGTCTAAGGGGTTTTACAGGCTGTAAAGGAATATGGTGATGTTGATATTTTCACAGCAAACTTCAGGCCCTTGAAGGCAACTCTTTCTGGTCTTCCTGATCGAGTTTTTATGAAGCTTGTGGTATGCGCAAAGACCAATAAAGTTCTAGGTTTGCACATGTGTGGAGAAGATTCTCCAGAAATTGTACAGGTTTGCCATCTTTCTTAGTTTTCCGATAATCACCAAGAAAACTGTACTCTAAGAATGTTAATTGAAATAACTTTGGTTCTGTAATGGAACTCCAGGGGTTCGCAGTTGCAATAAAAGCTGGCTTGACCAAGGCAGATTTTGATGCTACAGTAGGTATTCACCCAACTTCAGCAGAAGAATTTGTCACGATGAGGACACCTACAAGGAAGGTCCGGAGCTCTTCAGCTGAGGTTTGTTTAGACTTCTCAGTATTTGATCATGTCTATTGTATTAACTGATAAAAGACACCTTCTAAGAAAGTTCCCTAAACATGTTCCCTGAGCCTGAACTTTTGATAACTTAATGTATGACTGTAGCAAGAATTATCACTGCAGATCTTAATTGTGCCAAGTCATTCTTATTTAGTACAGAGGTTCCCTGCTTTTTCTGTTGAGCTGTTAGGACTGAAATGAGATAATCACCCAATGAAATACTGGAAACCTCCTCACACCTTTCTAAGTGGTGCTCACGAGGATTAAATCTTTACTACTTAGAATCTCTTTGAGGTCCATAAAAGCTGAAATACTTGTGCCCTACGAAGTTCAATCAAATTATGTTCTTGATTCAGATATAATTTACTTACCCTGATATATTTTGCCTTTGAATTTCTCAGGGAAAGACAGATACTGGCATCAAAGCTACTGTAGGAGTTTAAGGTGGATAATGAAGCAATTTAAAATGTCTAGAGCTGGCGATCTATCCAGGTAAAGCAGTTCCTGGATTTGTGCTTGATAAATGGTTTTTATGCTATCAATCTTATACCAAATGTTGTTATTTTATCTCAAGAATTGGTATTTCCAAGATTATCATTATTAGCACCTTTGTATGGGGTTGAAAAGTTATAATGGTAAACCCATCACTGCATCAAAGTCTTGTGCAGGGTTGTAAACTGGAATTTTCAAAATTTCCCATTTCTTAGGCTTCAGTTTGAAAGATCAAACTCTTTTTATTTTGTTTCTTTAGATAATTTTTCCGTTGCTGGCTTTAGGAATAAAGAATACATAGGCATCAAGGTTGAAGAGAGTGTATTTTAGGTGGATGACATTATTTAGCAACCTCACATTTCTTTTTTATGTTAGCATAAAATTTTCTATTACTATTGTTTTTACTATACATTTTTCTTATGGTTGTTTTTTCATACTACAGTGTGTCTAACCTGATGGTGGTAGACCTTGCAAACTGGAAACCGTAGGTTCACTTATTATATGCTAATTGTACATGTCATCCTGGACGACCTTTGGCGGTGGATATTTTAGCGCAGTTTTAAATTTTGAGCATTGGATATCAGATTGGACAGTGCATCCGAGTTTTTCCTAATCTATGCTAGTTTTTATTTCTTCCAAAATTTGAAAAGAGGAGTGACTTCTATTGAATTTTGTGTGGTTGTACATATATCGTGTCTAGATGGTTTTTGTTAATTTATATTGATCATTGAATAAAAATATCTCTTCAACAATTGTGGAGATTTACTGTTTATGTATGTTCAACTGGACATATAAGTTACTGCTAGTTATTCTATACATGCTCGGTATCTTAGTTTTTATCATTAAGCTACATGTATGTTCCTGGGCCGTGGTGTTGCAGTCAGGCTTGTGTATGGCTTTAATGAAAATTTTGGTGGCCAGTGAAAGAACTTCTTATAGTACTGGACTCAGGTGCAGGTGATATAGCCTTGGCAGTAATGGAATTTCTTTACCATTATTCACCAGCATTTTTCACTAGGCAATGAAATCTGCAAAGGCTGTTTGTGCTGGGCCATGGTTGCGAACAAGAAAGGTACGTCTGGAAGTTTCCCAAGTCACTTTACGTTCTCCAGGTTTTGAACGGAATGATTGAGTTACATGATGATTTTGCACTATAGAGATCTCGCTTTGAGGATTTGTTTACCCATTTTTAACTATTTGATGCAAAATGCATCCACTAAGTTTGCATATGTTGCATTCATTTTTGGTTCACCTTATAATTTAGCAATCAGATATGATGATAGGGTAACACCTAACAGATTGATGCTCAAATAAAAAAAAAAAAAAAAAAAAATGGCGAAATGTGAATATTAAGTTTTTAGAGGTACAGAATTGACATAGTATTACACAAATTTGATGGAATGGCAAGAAGCACTTGATATTATTCATAGGGACAATCCAGATTCCTCATCCTCATCCAAGGAACCGGCGTAAGCGATGTAGAGAGCCCAGATCAAACCAAAAACAGCGAAAAGGATCCATCCCAAGAGGTTGTTGCTCAAGCCGAAGGGAAGCCCTGTTCCTTCTGTGCTCATTCTCTCATCCACCAGAGCCAGAGCTGGGCTCGACATTGTAGCAGCACAAGCTGCTGCCAACAACGATGCACTCATCCCCAACTTTGATTCACTTTCTTGGGCACCATACTTTCCCTCCACGGAACACCTCACCTTTCCTCCCATCTTTGCCATCACGGGCAATCCTGATCAAAGTGTTTCATGAACATGGTTAGCAAAATTCACCAATACTCTTTCTCCTATCATTGATAAATAAAAATACAAATAATAACCATGAACTAAGTGTAGAGTTTAGCTTCCTCACCAAGAGCATGAGGAACCCGAGGGGCAGATCCCTTTGTTAGAAAAGCAGTGCGTGCAACTGTAGAGGTAGCAGCGGAGGCGGTGATGGAGGCCATGTTTTCTGCTTTCAGGTGGTGGAGTTGTGCAGCTGCTTGCTATGGGGAAGAAATCGTAGAGAGTCCTATCAATTTGTTTGATATGAAATGTGGAGCAGATATATCTTGAGTGCAGCTACCAATCACATTACTACTGAACCACAAAGGCTTGGATAGGCAGATATCGCCTCATCCTAAAGAACCCAACCGGATTTTGCCACGTGTGACATCATCCCCTTAATTACCACTAGATCCTCCTCTGACTAAAGACATTGATTCAATACGTGGAATTGAAAAAATCCAAAACTCTGCACCCCACCCCCCCACACACACATACATATAACCCCTCGCGCATTAAACAATATGTCCCAGAACGAGAGAGAATCTCCTCTTAAATTGACTCGAAATCAGACAGAGAAAAGTGAGACAGAGGATCAGTAGAAAGTGCCTTAACTTCCTTTTTTTTAAAAAATAAGCAGGAATATTATCAAGAACATTTCATGGGAACAATTGATAGAAACAAACTTAAGTTAGAGAAGTTATTCTAATAAAAGCTGCAACCCTCGAATTGAGAAGCAGCAGTACATTTTGCCTCGAAATAGGTGTACTTCCAAAAATGAGTTATGTACACAAGTCCCAGCCATACAAGGGACTCCTCAACATCTGGATCTTGCTATTGCTATACTAGACTCAACTATTAAATGTTGTGGCTCAAACAGAGCAACAAAAAGAAAAAATATGAAATGATTTACATGGTAAGAATGTTAAAGAATTGAACAAATGTAGGTGAGTAAGTGAAGAAACTAGTATGCATATGGTGAAGGCGAGAAGTTCAGAGCTTAAGTGCCACGTAAAACACGGTTACCCATGAATGTTACATTGCTGGAGGTAAGGGTTATCAAAATTGATGTGCTTCCTCCAGTATTGCTTGTACTTTTCAAGACCAATATCCAACCATGGCTTCAGTATTCCATCAAAATGAATCACTGCACCTAGCTCAATGTCACCCGACCTGACACCAGAATCATAACCCAACCCAAGTATGTGCCACCTCTTGTCTAAAGCTACTGTACGTCTGTAAAAGGTCATCCAACCAATGGGCAAACTTCCAGCTTTAAACACTGGCCTCTTCTCACCCTGCAACATCCAAAGTAACAGGCATTAGATGTGGATAAACTTTTAGCAATTATATACATGAGTGAAGAAGAGGTAGGTATCATTACACAACTACAGAATGACATTAATGACATAAAATTTAATACAATATCATCTATACCAAAATTTATCAATAAAGGTACTTCATGGTTTAGTGGCAAGGGGCATTTAGTGGTAGGGAAGGGATAAGAGTATATTAAATCAATATTTTCGATCACACTTTTTAATTCAATCATCAATAGAACACAAGCCTCGATATAATTCTTGAAAGGATAGCATTTTAAGCAAAGAACACCTGTGCCAACTTCAGAGAGTCCAATACTCAACTTACAAGGCATATAAACAAGCAAAATTTCAGTAAGCAGGAAATATATCCTTACCAAACGCCGATATCTGTGGTAGATCTCAGTTACATCTTGCTTTCTCCATTCTTGCAAATCAAACACATTCATCCCAAAAGCCCATGTGCATGTTCTTGCATCAAATTTTTTTGCCACAATGGGATCAGTAAAATTGATAAAGGTATCCATCCTGCGAAAAGAAGGCTCACCTTCCCAGCAGGTCTCCACTGCACCATTTACTTTACCTTTCATATCAATACTCCAAAGACCAATTAAATCTTTTTGCACAACGACGTCATGATCAAGGAGCACAACTTTATTCAGGAAAGGAAAGACATCTGGAAGATAAAATCGGAGATGATTCAGAGCATTTGTATATCTGGGATCAATAGAGCCTTGCTGCTCCAAAGCCATGCCATATTTTTCATGCAACCAGTCAAAATTGTCCACATTCTGGACATGGATTGCTGCTTTCCCAGGAGGATTCAATAAGAACCACATTGAGATAGCCGGGAAGTTGAGTGAATCAGTAACTATATGAAAGACGATTTTCTCTGGTTCCTGTTCAGAAAAAAAAAATATTTAAGAAATAAATAAAATTTAAGTGAAATTAAATAGTAGCAATATTCAGATCAAGACATAGTAGAGTTTTAGTAGTGTGTCAATTAAGTATCTAAAATTTTGATTTAAAGTAAAAATTGTCAAAAAAAATAATAATAATTCACAGCTAACTATAGTTACAATGGAAGTGATATTTTCCAACCATTACTACAGTCAACTCACCACCAATGGCCCATCATACCCACCACATATTTTCTTACTGCACTTCCTCCTTTCTGGCATCTCAACTGATTCAACTCCCTCTAAATATACATTACAGTTACTCCAATTATACCCAAAAAGTTTATTCATGGAGGAAAATGTTATTGGGATACCAAGTGTTGTACAGACAACAGTGGTAGAGAAAAGATACTTCAGTGGGACAATGGCAGCAACCCAGGGCACAAACCCAATGCAATAGCATAATTTTTCTGAGATGCTGAAGATCAAATGTCTGTCATTTGACCACATGTTAAGTTTGGGAAACAATTTTACACCTACCATATCAATGATTGTGTACCAGACCAGTTAAAATCCCAAATGTTTATCACCCAACTAATTTACTTGGATTGAAATTTATATATAAATAACCAAAGATCATAATTTTCAAGTTGCAGATAATCTTTTGCTGAAAATTAACCTAAAGGAACATTGGATAATGTAATCCTTAACCCTTTAACCAAAATGAACCAAATTTCTTAATTTTCAAGTAGCAGATAATCTTTTGTTCAAAATTAACCTAAAGGAGCATTGGTAAATGTAGTCCTTAACTTTTTATCTTTGCTAACTTAGTTTCTTAATCATCTTTTTTTAGTTTTTTGTCCTCCCATCTTTTTATTTGTTACATATTTGGTCCTTTTTATAGGCCAAAAAAAAAAAAGTGAATAAAAGGTTTGCTGTTTTAGGTAAAAAGTACCAATCATGCAACAATAAAAATGTGAAGGGCCAAAAGATTAAGAAATAAATTATTAAGGACTTAACTACAAATGATAAAATGGTTGAAGACTGAATATGACCATCTTCCTTAAGCTAACTAAGCGAATATTATCATTTCTCAGGACACAATCAGAAGATTTTCACCCCACCTTTAAAAAAGAATGTATATATATATATATATATGCATATTTCACTATCATCACCAAATACAAGATTTACAAAAGAAAAAAGAAAGAAGAAAAGACAAGGTGGAATATGAATTATCTACATAACAGAATATACAAATAAAGATAATATGCATTTTAAATTAATATCTTGGTAAGGGATATCATAATAAATATAGTACATTATGTCAATAGAACTTAGATATTTTGGTATGCAACAGAAGGCAAAGATAGAGAAGAAAAGAAAAATGAATGACAAAAACCTCAAATGAACTCTGAATAGAATTCCTTGTCCCAAAATTGAAAAGCATGGCAGCTTACCTTAGCAGCTGAAACAGTTGAATTGATAACCACAGCAGAAGCCAAAATGTTATCTGAAAAAATGGCAAAGTGATAGAGATGTGGATCATGCAATCTATCTTGTTTAGGGAGCTGTTGTTCCTCAGACTGCAGCATAAAATATTCAGAAGTCAACTGCATGGAGAGGCAGTGCAGGCCTTTCGGGGTAGTCCTCCCTGCAAGTTGCAGGAGAAATGTTCTCTGGTTCTTCTGTGCACGAACCTGATCTTCTGCATTGTAAGCCATAGCACGGAGTTTTTTCACCATGGCTAAGCAATCAGGGTAAAGACGGCTTGCTTTTAGCAAGGAAGTCTCCATGGCTTTCATCTTCTGCATTGCCCTGAGAATTTGGATAGTTTATCACAACATATCATTTGTCTCTTAGGATACTCAAAATTTTGAAAGCTAAGTGTATGTTCCATATGGATGAACTTGAATCATCCTTCTTTTTCATTGTGTTCTTTTTACGTTGTAATCAGTGCAAACACTTCAAAAAATCCTCAGCCCAAGCTAACAGTTTATATATCACATGAAAAAATAATAAAATATTCAATCTAATTTTCTAATTAAACCCACGTTAAGTTCCCAGTAAATGGAATATATTCCACAGAACCAACAAAACTACATATTTACCTCTTTGACAAATCAGAATCCTTGGTGGATTGCCCTATTGCCTTTTCCAACTCCTTAATTCGCAATTTCAACTCTTTTACAATATGCATATTGCTGGTTGCCGGAGCAAAATTCAAATACATTCTTGCCCTAATCACCTGGTCTTTCATCTCTTTCAGCTTCTCATCCATTATTCTACGTGGATGATGCTGTACACTCCGATCATGTTGGATAGTTTTTGAATTGGACTTCTGCTACCACAATAACATAGTAGAACCATGATCATCATACAATAGAGTACAATATTACCAACTATCTTGTTTCTCTCATGTTTCATGTGTAGAAATGAATGGGACAATAAATCACAGCTGCGTATCTGTTGTATAAAATCTAACATAATATCGAGAGAAAAATGAAAACAAATGAAAGTATCTTTGCAACTACTCAAGGGGAGGATACGGGAGAACCTCATATCTTGTCTTCTTGAAGGTTCATGCCATAAAAAATAAATCATAGAAACTTTCCTAGCAGAAAATGTACAAAAGACATCTTAGACGTGTAGAAAAAAAAAAAACAAAAAACAAAAAATTTACTAAAATGTACGGGAAATAGCAGATAGCAGCTAGTGATTCAGCATCGATAAAGGATTTTGAGTCATGTAAATCCAATATTTACAAAGATTGAAATGTATGCTCTTACTGAACCTTCACAATCTCAAGTTTCCAATTATCATCCTCAAAATGGAAAAATTAATATTACATATAAAACAAACAAGACATTTAAACTACTCAATAGTGGTCATCGTTCAGAGAACATCAATGAAGTGCAGATTCTCCAAATTCTTTCAGGCTTTCTAAATGAAAAGAAAATTAAATAAATAGGATCATCAGATTTCTTTTCTTGGCATAACAAGCACATAAATCAATTAAACCTTTAAGTGAACAAATATATGTAAAATGAAATTAGTGGAATATCTATTATTCTCCCCCTATATATGCATGCATTCATCAACAGTGAAAATCCACTCAAAAAGAAATCTAAGGATCCTTCATCAGGAATGAACTAACATTAGCAGTGCACAGCACATGAATCATTGATCACAGATGAAACACCAAATTCAGGTGATACATTCAAACTTTGCAGATTGTTTACCTTCCCATCAGATGCAGGTAGCTTTCTCTCTTGTCTTTCATGATAGCCTTCTTTTCTATCAAGATTGGTTACTGGACTCAAAAGATAGTCATAAAGAAATCAACATTTGGTGAAACAAGTAACGAGTATAGAAATAAGTAAAATATGCAAAAAGCACCAACCATTCCTACGCAGAAACTCGCCACTGCCTACAGAATTTAACGAATCGCTAGAATTATTGATTCTATCATGTGAATTCAAAATAACATCAGACTTGAAATCTTCATCTTTGTATACCACTGAGTTTGGCACCTTCACTCCTGTCCTCTCGTCCTAAATCAGAAATTCAAATATTATATTTAAAAAATTAAAGTTGTGAATAAGAACACAAGTTTTAGCCAACTAAACTATTACCTCTTCAACTGCAATTACTGATTGAGCTTCTGTCCTGTATTTCTGAAGAAGACAATGAAGAGAGGAAATTTTGTTTAGTCTATAGAAGAAAAATGAAAGGAATAACTGCGACATTTGCTTAAAAGGAAAAAGAAAAGTATCCTTGATCTGAAGATCTGCCAGCGGATTACAATTATTCTCAGGCTTCGAAGATTGATATTCAATATTAAAGAAAAAATATATATTAAAAAAAAAAAAAGGAGGAGGAAATTCCATTGACTAATCCAAATACAGAAGGAGGAAAGAAGAACTCACAATCACCGATAAATCTTCTACGAATTCCATAGACACTGTAGCCAAACAAAATCAAAAACATATCTCAAAACCAGACTAAAAAACATTTCAAACATTTAATCACAATTACACTTAGAGATGAGAAGTATATACAAACCATTCAAATTGATAAGTTTGAGTTTCTCTGACAGTATACATATTGGAATAAGCACGGAAACCACAAGCAGAGAGAGGATTAAAATCCTCGTGCATCTCCGAGTTTTCCTCATCGATATCTCCTTATACAGATAAACCTCACGCAATCCGAATCCAACCTAGGGTTTCTAAGCATCTCCTCCCAAAAAAAAACTCCAATCACGACTATAATCAAATAAAAAATAACCAAAAAAAAAATTAAAATATCTCTCCACTATGTGTGTCTGGTTACAGAAACGTGATAACCGAGCAGAAGAAGACAGAGGAGTAGGGTTTTGTAGCCGGCGGTGATAAGAAGATCGGTGCCGAAGATTTAAGAGAGAGAGAGCGATGAAGACGGAGAAAGGGATGATGCCATGTTCGTGAATGCAGAGAGAAGAAAAGAATGTGAGTCATTACTTAGTTACCAGCCTGCCAGCCAGCCACCCCGCCCGCTCTGTCCTTTTTAGGGGGGAATATTTTGATCGTTTATTAAATTATTTTTCTATTGAATTTTCTTTATTATTATTATTTTTTTGTTATTATTGAAGTTTTTGTAGCACCAATAGTAATATATATATATATATATATTATTTTTTTTGGTAAATAATAATATATATATATATATACGTTTTGGAGAAGCTTTGATTGGGGAATTTAATTTAATGCGCGAATGACGAGGTATTTTCAGGGGCGAGATTAGACATGTTACCCTACGTTTTTCCTTTTCTTTTGCGATAAAACGCTTACCGGTGAGCGAGTTTAAGGTTGGCCTAAATATTAATTTACGCGATATCCAGTCTGGTTCCCCAAATGAATGCGCGTTCTTTCTTTTTTTTTTTTCTTCCTTTGCTGTTATGCTTACTTGTAAATCTCATCTCTTAAAAAAACATATCATTTTTAAGATATATGTGTAAATTACTATTTAGTTAGTCAATCTTATCATATATAACGAACAATCATTGGAAAAATAATTTCACAAATATCACGAATCTAATATAATATATATATATATATTTAAAAAAATTATTACTAATATTTATTGTTAAACTACGATTAATTCCAAATTCATGCTAGTATTACATCGAAAAATCTAATTCTTGTTCAAGATAAGACTAATTTGGATTCAGTTTGGATTGCATTTCTAGAGTATAACTCTTGTTTAAAATAAGACTAATCGAAGTTAGCTTCAATTGCTTGCAAATTTTAACTTTGATTCAAGAGAAGACTAATTCAGTTTTTTTTTTTTTTTAGGTGGTATCTCGGACCCTTCCGACCCAGACTAATCCACCCGGGAAGGCTCAACAGTGCGGGTATACCCGCATTTGCGAATATATCTCGAACTGTGGAACCCCGAGTAAAGTTTAAACTCTTAACCTCTTGACAAGCCAGAAGGTAAAGGAGAAACTCCTAGACCAATGACCAGGATAAATTCAAACTTTCAATATTTTTTGTTGAATGAGAGACTCTTAGACTATTAGGTCAGAAGAGGAACTTCAAGACTAATTCGGATTCGATAGTTTAATTTTTGTTCCAAATAAAAATTAATTCTCGCTCTTAAAAAAAATATTAAATATTTATAACGGCAATTTTAAATTGTAGTAAACTAATAACACTATCTTTCCATATAAGATAACATAACAAATATATATATATATATATATATTCGAATCAATCAAATAAAAATTCACACAAGTTTTAAACCACTTCAAATTTAATAATCGTATATTAAATAAACGCATAGAATTCAACAATTCGCATGAAATCAGATCTAATATATATATATTATTTTTTTTCGCTAAATGATCTAATATATATATATATATCAAAATATATATATAAATATATGAGCGGGGGATAAAGAACCAATGAGAGATTAGTAATGCAAAATTGCGGAGAATTCACGTGAGAAGAGGTGGACCCAGATTTGGTTGCACTCATCTCGCACTATTTTGAGGAAATAATAAATAAAGTTAAAGTCCAGGTGTCTTCTTCTGCCACCTCCAAATTTAAAAGTACTACTAATTGTACTAAAAACTGTCACTTTATTTTCATAATTACTAAGTAATGTGTCATTATAGTCTCCTAATTGCCTCCCCTAATCTCACGTGACTCTTCCCTTTTTGTCAAACTTTATTATTTATTCCCCCATTTTCTTCTTCTTATTTAACAATTTTTACATTAAGTCTCGGTTTACCACCATGGGAATATTATAAATAGTGGAGATTGATGATTCGATATTTTTTTTAAGTGTTATATAAGAGTCTCAAATAATAATTGAATTTTATGGATATAATATTAACTGAATCTAAAATAATCTGATATTTCTAAAAGCTAAATAGTCTAATATATATATATATATATATATATAATATATAAATCATTAGTATGAAGTGAGGGAACAAGGAAAGCAATGAATAAATCATATTACTTGTTTTACACGGCAATATTGGCTTTTTTAGTCTTGTTTCTTTGGTATTCTTCATTTTTGTTCTTTTCCCATGGGCAGGAGCAGCAATAACTCAATTTTCATGTTTTTATGTGTTTCGCCTGTAATCCACCCACCATATATAAATATATATAAATATATATATATATATATATATATATATATTTATAAGAAAAAGACATTCGGTTTAGTTAGTTTTATTTTTTATTTTATTTAGGTGTCTTAATTGATTTGTCAAGTAAAAAAATTTAATTTTAATTAATGTCAAGTACAATTTTATATCGCAATTTAAGTTATATATTGTAATCTTCAAAGTTTTTTTCCAATGTACCTATCATATTAGGTTTTTTTTTTTTTTTAAGCGGAACCTATCATATTAGTTGATAAATATATGTGGTCGTGAAAAATGTATATTTTTTATTTAAAGAAAGATCTAGAAATTATTGGAAAATTATACTATTCAAAAATATAAAAAAAAAAAGTAAGAAAGAGAAAAAACACAGTTCATTTTATTCTCTGAATAGACATATCATATCATATCATGATATTCATATTATTGACATAAAGCTGCATTTTTTTGGTTTTTGTTGATACAATTTGGTCCTTTTTCGTTTATGTATCGAACTCTGACATAAAAGAAAGCTGGAAAAGATATATCGATGGTGCGAATAGTGAAAAATATTCGACCAATGATTTTTTTTTTCTTAATCATCCGGTATCCGAACTTACATTAACCGACTAATCCGGATTCAGCCTGGGGTGCGTTCGCAGAGTCCAACTCTTACTCGGGGATGAAGGCCTGACCCGGAGCTTTTTAACGTGACGCTAACCACCTCAGGGGATTCAAACCATCGACCATTCGTCCCGGGGAGAAACTTTAATAGTCCGCTTACCAATGATATTTTTTTTTTTATTTTAGACTTTCACTAATTTAAAATTAGAAAAAAAAAAAAAAACCCTTCAAATATATGTGAGTGGAAACAATTCTGAATGGATATTGGATATTGGATAGGTCTTCTAAAAGAAAAGTAATATAAATCATTGTAAAATAATCGTAAATATACGATGATACATGTCTAACAGGTTACTATATAGAGACATGGAGATAAACAAGGCGAGACAAGTGAAACTTAAATTGATTTTTTTTTTTTTTTTACCCACTTGGGACGTCTGGTGTCTCTACATTATTTGGTGAGACTAATCCGGACTTGGCCTGCAGAGCGTTCGCATAGTTCAACTTTTACTCGAAGGTGATGATCCGACTCAAAGCTTTTTTAACATGACGCTAACCACCTCGGGAGATTCGAAACCTCGACCATCTGCCCTGGGGAAGCATTAGGAGTCCGCACATCAACTCTTTCAGGCTACCGAGTTTTTTTTTTACTTAATATTCTCATTAACTAATTCGGGAAGGATACATGTGAGAATATTCCCCCGAACGTGAAAAAAAGGAAGAAGAAAACTGAATGTTTTGATTGACTGAAAAAAATATTTACGAATGTCGGCGGCCCAATGAACCTTAACACTCGCATTTGGTTCATAGGTAGTTGTCATAGAATAGGCCCTATTCTGATCCACGTTCTTTTTTCATTTTCTAAAAATTTTGGCTAAATTATTTTTCAATATCTTCACTAAAATTAAATTGTTTAGATTATGAATTTAAACTAAAACAATTATACAAATTAAACACGATTGTGACCTCTAAATACGTATTAGAGTTAATGAATGGTTCACTAAAATTAGAAAAAAGAGCACCGTGTATGGCTTCTATTCGCCATTGAAACGTTTAGGAAAGGGGCAAAATTATATCATTTCAAAGTGCACGTAAGTGGTAAGCGACTTGATTCCGCTTAAGTAGGTTTCGGATTCGAGATTCCGTGAATACAGAAAATCTCTGTTGGGAGACTCCTCTATCATAGCCAGGTGGGCAACCCGGGTCAGATTCGGATGTAATCGGGCAAAGCTTCGATGAACCGTGGGAAAAAAAAAAAAAAATACACATAAATTGGTAAAAAGCTCTTTATCTTAACTGAAATTAAGGTTCAATTTTATATATATATATATATATATTTATTTAAAATTTGAAAGTTTCCTTTTTATGATTGACACCTATAGTCCTTTATAAAAAAAAAAAAAAACAAGCGCTTTTTCCCAACCCGGGTGAAGTTATTGCCTGGACAACCCCACTGCACTGCAGCACTACTTGCAGGGGTAAATAAAATTTCCAGCTTTCTCTATCACCATTCACCACTGGCCTGGCCATAAAATTTCCCTTCTCCTTCATAAAATTCCCAATCCTCCCGTACGTGTAGAGTTTACAGGGTTTTTTTTTTATTAATGGCCCATATCTACTACACACAGCCAATCTCAAGCTCCAAATATTCACTGAATCTCACAGAAAATTTCCCTGCCCTTTTTCTTTTTCATCTTTCCAAGTTCCACTACAGACAGTTTGTTCCAAAAACTTAATAGAAGACAGCTTAATTTTATTTATTTTTTATTATATGAGATGTAAGCAAATATCTCCATTACTGGTGTTTTTGAGAAATGGCCCAAGAAAGTTTAGTTGTTGTTCCAGGAGATTCTCAGTTATCTTCAAAGAAGAAAACTGTAGTTTCTAGAAGTTGGATGCTTTTGGACAGTAGTGGACATGGAACACTCTTGGATTTGGATAAATACGCTATCATGAGAAGGTTTCCTATAAATGCTAGAGATCTTCGAATTCTTGATCCTATGTTGTCTTATCCTTCCACTATTCTTGGAAGAGATAAGGCTATTGTCCTCAATTTGGAGGTGAGTATGAAATTCTTCTCTTCCTAGTTCTTTATTCTTACTGTTACTTAACTTCTGTCCGTATGTTTTCTGGTTTTTTTTTTTTCCTTTTTTTCCCCTTTTGTTTTTGTTTTTGCTCAACTTCTCACACATCTGGCTGGGCTCGCAGCATATCAAAGCAATTATAACGACAGAAGAGGTAATTACTCTTTTTTCTTGAATGGGTTTCTGTTTCTTTGCTGATGATTTTAGCTAAATGATTAGCTGAAAATAATATATATATATATATATATATATATGTATGTATTCTTATTGAGGTAGGTTTTGCTTCGGGACCCATTGGATGATTATGTCGTGCCTATTGTTGAAGAGCTTCAGAGAAGATTACCTCTGACGCATGACCAAGCTGAGGGAGAAGATGATGACCGCCCTGAGATGCGAAATGAAGAAGAAACTGATGATCAAATTGGTACATATGCTGGCATCCTATTCTGTTTTTCATATTTTTTTTCTTCTACTTTTTGTAAGTCTTGACATAACATTTTTCAATTTTTCTGAGCAAGAATTGATGGGTTGGTTACTTGGTTATGGTAATATGCAGAGTTCCCTTTTGAGTTTCGAGCTCTGGAAGTGGCACTTGAAGGAATATGTAGTTTTCTTGATGCACGAGCAAGAGAATTGGAGAGTGCTGCCTACCCAGCACTAGATGAGCTGACATCCAAGGTGAGAATTTTTTTGATTGAACAAAAATGTTAACACTCATTGATTAATATGTATGTGGAATCTTTTTTTGTAAGTATGGAATTGTTACAATCATCAGTTTCTCTACTCTGTTAAAATAGATTTGAGCTTGTATTTATCATGAATGAGTATGAATCGCCATAATTGAGAAACAACAGGGTTGAATTTCTGATGATTTTGAGTGAAATCCTTCTCATTCAATATGTTCTCTGCTTTAATGATCATTTCCTAGTTCTAATCCGGAACCAATTAACAAAACTGTTTGCAGATTAGCAGCAGGAATTTGGATCGTGTGCGAAAATTGAAGAGTGCAATGACAAGACTGACCAGTCGAGTTCAGAAAGTATGTTTTTCTCACATGAAAATTACTTTACATTATGCACATGAAAGTGTGATTGATTAGCTGAGTTGAATACTATGAGAAAGTCCCTTTTTTTTGTTTTCGTAATTTGTATTGGTTTACAGGTAAGGGATGAACTCGAACAACTTCTAGATGATGATGAGGATATGGAAGACCTTTACTTGACAAGGAAACTGGCAGGAGCTCATTCTTCTCCTATCAGTGGTCATGGAATTCCCAACTGGTTCCCTGCATCTCCCACTTTATGTTCAAAGATGTCAAGAACCAGTAGGGCAAGCGGTGTGACTGCCCAATCAGAGAATGACATTGAGGAACTCGAAATGCTACTCGAGGTCATGAGTTGGCCATAGTGCACAATTCTTATCATTGCTACAAATTTGTATGTAGTTTATCTGAATCAATGAAGATTTCTTTTTTTGCAGGCTTATTTTATGCAGATCGAAAGTACGATGAACAAGTTAACCACTGTAAGCACTCCTTTATATACACCAGAGAGATAAGATTATGGGGGGAAAAAAAAACTGATAAATGTCTTTATTATTGTATTTTACCAGCTGAGGGAGTATATTGATGATACTGAAGACTACATCAATATTCAGGTAAAATTATAGTATGTTCATTCTGAGAAGGTAAAATGCTATATATATATATATATATATATAGATCACACAAATATGGTCTTTTCTTTAACTGAAATGTTTTATGATCCTGTGTTTCAACAATGGTGCTACTAATGCAGCTTGACAATCATCGAAATCAGTTGATTCAGGTGCTTTATTGATGTTTTTCCCTTTTCGGAATCTGAATTCTTCCTATTATATATATGTTCATGAAGAGTAATATATATATTGAATGGTGCATGCAGCTGGAGCTGTTTTTAAGTTCAGGAACTGTTAGTTTATCTGTGTACTCATTGGTGGCTGCCATATTTGGAATGAATATCCCATATCATTGGAAAGACGGGCATAGCTATATATTCAAATGGGTAAAATTTATGAGCCTAACTTTCATTATTCTTGCAAAATTATCATTTAATTTGCTATAAAAGGAAAAAAAAAAAAAAAAGGAAGTAATTTTCTGTTTATTATGATCTCTGCAGGTGGTCATCCTGGCCGGAATAGCTTGTGCTTCTCTTTTCTTATCAATAGTTTCCTATGCTCGGCACAAGGGTCTTGTTGGATCTTGATCAAAATCATCATCAAAAGATTGGACAGGAAAGGGACAAAGAAAAGAAGCTATAGCATTATGCTTTGATTTTCTGGTGGATATATATATACATACATGTAGTATATATATATATACACAGCAACATTGAAAAGAGATATATACGTGAATCAGAGATGCTTCAAAATTTTCTCTTGTTGTTGAAGTCCTAAAAATGGATATGGTTCTGTTCCCAGTTCCCAATAAACATGAAATTCATAAAAATGTGTAATAGTAGTATGCCAGAAACTGACAGTACTTATCCTGTTGTTGTATTATGCGCATGCTATAAATAATTTATATACAGAATTTTTAATGTTTTTTGGACCCATAACCATTCACATATATATTATATATAGCCTGTCTCTGTACCTTTTAGTACTGAATTCTTGTTCTTAAATGTCACTATTTTTTGAGTTTTAACTAACTAGCTATTTTTCTTTTTTTTTTCTTTTTTTTTATGTATTTTTATCGATTAATTTGAAAGATAAATTTATAAAAGTAAATCTTCATGATTAAATAGAGTCAAGTAGAATTACCTCAAGTTAAGTTTATTGTAAATGATATACGAAGTTATAAAGTTAATAATAATTATAAGAGTGAGAGGTATTTTTATGAATAGGAGTTAAACTTTATAAGAGTTATGTAAAAGTTAAAGTGAAGCTTTTCTTTGAGCAAAAGTTAGATTCCGAAGGTAATTTTTCTTCGAACAAGACTTAGACTTTATAAGAGTCGTGTAATAGTCATAGTGAGACTTTCATCCGAGTAAGAGTTAGACTTTTAGATTTTTGGCGTAATCCTCCTAGCAAGAGTAGCCCATGTGAGAGCCGGTTAAGGTAAAACCATACCACCATGAGCAAAAGTGAAACGAGTTACACTCTATGAATACAATCTTAACTAAGTGCAAATAAATAAAAATAATGACTTTAAATATCAAATATTCTAATAAAAGAATTAAGGGTCAGTTGGACAATTTTTTTTTTAAAAAAAAATTAAAAATATACATATAATAAAATAGAAATTAATATAAAGAATACTTTAAATTATACTCGTCCAAAGGAACAGGAGACAAATGAGAGTTTCGTGGGACTGAATTATTAAAGACCTGACGAGTTCGCACTCGGCACATGCGTCCCACTTTTAACTATTAATTACTACTAATATACATACAAACCATGAGTTATACACATCGTGGAATTCTGCCCGCCCTTATTTTTTCAACCAGGAAGCCTTGATATATATATATATATATTCTTTTTAATATTTATAACTGTATGAACTTCAAAAATGTTAAAAGATATAAATAAATACATAAATAAAACTCAAATCTCTCTATATAGAAAAGTGTCAAACAATTAATTAATACTTAATTTATACTCGATTTTAAGTTACGTCCATAAAATTTAATTAATATTCACGAGAAAGTTTACTCTTAACTTTTAAGATAATGTTTAAAGTGAATGTTAAATTTTTGACATTTTTCCATTATGTCATATGTGTTAGAGGACGCCTAACGGGTATATGTGTGGTCTCAATCACATTCAAATTGGTCATAAATCGGCCCACCACCTAATATTTATGCTGGTTGACCTCCATTCCTCTCTTTTTTTTTTTTTTTTTTTCTTTTTTTTTTTTTTAAAATCAAAAGCTGGATCAATTAATAGATCCCTATATTTATGTATAAGCTGTTCCTGCATGTTTCATGAAGGAAATTTTATTGGAATTCAAATGGTACCTGATGTGGAATCCTTTATCTGGTTGCTCTTTCTCCAATTTCGAGAATTCGAGTTCATGTAAAAAATAAAGTTAAATAGATATTGTTATTCAAAAAGTTTCTCCGATACTTAAATTATAAACAATCGAAATAAAAAAGGAGAATGCTAAAGTCAGAGAGAGAGAGGGGGAGTTCCACTTACTTCCAAAAAAATAATTTGAAGATTAATATCACCAAACTTTTATAGTTTAGGGAGTATTTATACCAATTTGCCTTCTTTGGATAATAGGTGAAGGAAAGAAAAGGTTCGCCTGCGATTCTTCGTTTTGGAGTTGGTGTCTGTTGGAACCTAATTTTATAAATTATATATATATATATATATATATATATATAACTGTTGGGGTTGTGGTGTTAACTTAAGTCCACATTGGAAGATTAGACAAGACTTGCCTAGTATATAAGAAGTTACATCTACTTCATTAGTATGAGGCCTTTTGGGAAAGATCCCAAGAACAAACCCGTGAGAGCTTAGGCCCAAAGCGGACAATATCATACTAATGTGGAGTTAGGTGAAGAGGCAACCCAACCTGATGGGAGAAACGTGCCCAACAATAACAAAAATTTTCATTAAGCATATACTTTTAATTTTTTTAAAAATTTTTTTTTATTAATTATTAGTTTGACAATAAAATATATAGAAAGCGTAGCTTAATTGGATAGCAGTCTATCTCATAATTTTTATAAATTATAAATTCGAAACACAATATATAAAAAAATATCTGAATTTTTTGGGTAAACTTTCATATACATAGAAAATTTTGAAATTAAAATAATATTTGAATTCTAAAATGATTAATAAATATTAATTGTTAAATAATATGCAAAAGTGAGCAGAGGTTAAATCAAAAATAAAAACTATTGAATTCTTATTACAGAAATAAGTAGTATATATATATATAGAATAATAGTTTAAAGTAATTAATTTTTTTAAAAAATAGTACTTTAATAAATATCTTGGCAGTTACTAATTCGAGATAATTAATTTTTTAGGACAAATGGAAATATATATATCCATAAATGAATAATATATTTGATAGATTTTTCCTAAACACGAGGGAAAGACAATTGAGTTTTATTCCAAAAATAGAAAATTCAGGAGAGGGAGGAGAAATGCATGCGTAATAATTTCATAAAATTCATTAGTATTGTGGGATAAAGTGGGGATGCAAATCATAGCGTCCCATTGGTTTTTTTTTTTTTTTTTTTTTGATAATTTTTATTGTTGTCTGGTAACTCCATAATTTGGGTCATAAATGAGATTGCTATTCAATTAAACTATGTCTTATTGTCTTAAACTGTGATTGAAATCAATAACTAAATTTTACTTTTTTACAATTCATATTTTTTAATTTTTTTATTGAATTTTTTTAAGAATATTAGTCTTTTTATTTAAAATATATGTTAATATTAATATTTTTAAAAATATTGTAATTTATTTTAATTAAAAAAATAAGAAGTTAGGTTTGTTCATTTAATAGCCAATCGTCAACGTGCTGTATAGTACGTAACTCACTATCATAATTACTTTATACTCATAGTTCCATTAGAATTATGGCTTTCTCCCTTTTATTTTATTTGATTTTAAAATCATATTATAAAATTACTATGACGTCCCTTTAAAATACTCATTATTATTATTTTTGTATTAAGATATAAAATAAATATATATTTATCTATCAAAAAAAAATAAATATATATTTTAATAAAAAATAATTTATTTTATATAAGTATATATATAAAACAATAACTAAAAACGTTTCTTAAAGCTAGAAATAGAAGTCAAGATAATTAAAGAAAAAAATATATATAAATATTAAAAAAAAATGTCTTTCTTTGTACAAAGAAAAATCTACGGCGTGAGCCGATAAAATCCGACACATGGCGGGCTACTTGGATTAGAAGCTTCCATTTTTAGAACACGACGGTTCCTGTTATAACTATATATATATATATATATATTTTTTTTTTTTTTTTTTTACCAAACCTTAAATGAAGTCCATATAAGAAAGATTATTTGGTATTATAATCTTAATATAAGTATATTTAGAATTGATTATAAGTGATGATAAGTCCCGAGTTCGAGTCCTGACAAATTTTATATATTGCAAATAATATTTAATTATCTAAAAGTTGATAAGAGTATAAATATATATTATTTATAAAAATGTAAAAATTTAATTTAATTTATTTTTTATTTTTTTAAAAAAGGAGTATTATAGCATTCAGCGGCACGCAAGATAACTAAGCTAACATGCGCCAGGACACGAAATTAATCCCCAAAGTTCTCCAAAAGCCAAAATGAGCTTTCTCTCTCTCACCTTCGAATACACACGAAACGCAAGGGTCTAATCTTTCTCTCTCTAAATTCAGTCACACACTTCACCCACCAGGCGCATGTTATCCACCATGCTCCCACTCATTATTATTATTATTATTGATTATAAATAGTAGTAGTACTAATACAATTTTACAAATACCTAAAAAATTAAATAAGGGGAAAAAAAAAGGGAATATTTTTTATTTTTTACAGAGAGTTTCAACGGAGTAGTAGTAGTATTTAAAAAGTTAAAAAACAAAGTTCACATTGCTTCATGCTATTGTGAACGCGACGCGAGAGACCCAACCCTCTCTCCCTCCATCGCCCCCTCTCTTTCTCTCTCTATTTCTTCTATCTCTCTCGATTTCGACTCCCAAACCCAGAGACCGCAAAACAGATCATCACCGTCGTCCGCCAAAAGCTAAACCTCCGATTTGTCCAATCTGAAAACTTATTGTGAATCTCAATCCGTTTCTCTCGCTCTGTATTTACAGATTTACAGGTCTGTTTTTGTTTTTTTTTTGGTGGTGATTGTTGTTGTTGTGGTGATGTATGTATGTATTTATGTATGTTGTTTTACATCTGTATCTGTGTGTGAAGAAACGGGAGAAGTACGCATAAAACATGTTTATTTGTGCTTTGTGTTTGTGTGTGTTCGGTGATACAATTTTGGGATTGTGATTGTGAATTGTTGTGAATGGGTTTAATGCAGATAGAGAGAAAAGGGGAATGGACGTAAATTTGGTGCTGTGATGTGGTGGGGCTAACATGCACCGCGTGAGGTGAGTACGTGGGCTTCTTTGTTGGTGGACTTAAGGAAGAAAAGAGGGCTTCGGAAGAGTTTCCCGACTTCGTTACATTTTTGAAGACGACTACGGGTTGTAAAAGCCATGTCGAATCAGGTGGTGAGGGTCAAGAGAGAGTCAATTGCGGCATGCATGACATGCCCTCTTTGCAATAAGCTCTTCAGAGATGCCACCACTATTTCCGAATGCCTTCATACGTGTGAGTCTCTCCCCCTCTCCAACACTCTTCTTCTGTGTCACTTACGCCAAATCTTTTCCTTCCAATTTTGGATTAGATTCAGTAATCTGCAGTTCCTTATGATCTATTTATTCTACCCTTGGCTTTAAATTTGACTATGGCGATCTGGGCTTTCGCTAAAATCTTCACGCTCTACACATAGTAGTAATATTCCCGAGCTGTTCGATGATTGTCGTGATTGGTGGAACTAATGAACTATTTGTTTTGACTTCAATTTTCCGGCTTCCTCGATCTGATTGACAATTTAAAGCCGCGTGGTTCTTGTAAGGGAATTACAAATTGCAAAATTGCCGATATCTGTTGGAATCTGTTGCTTGAATTTATTCACGCCACAGATAAATAGTAGCAATTAATATCTTTTACTTTTGGGCTACGAAGGGTATTTTTCTATTTTACAAGTTTATCTGTATAACGAAGTTACCATTGTTTCTGATCACAAATTTCTTCTGGTCTTAGCTTCTGTAAACTTAATGTCAACAAACAGAATACTGTTGGGTTCTATTTTCTTAAACAGATTATTTTACATTGAAAATGATGTCAATTATAATTTTTGAAGCTTCTTACGAGTCACCACAAATTATCTTCTAAACTGAATTTTTAATCAATAGTTTCCAGTGGAGTTTATGGATTCTCTTTTATTAATTTTTTCTTTTATACACTTCCCAGTTTGCAGGAAGTGCATTTATAAGAAGTTGTCTGATGAGGAAATGGAATGCTGTCCGATATGCAATATTGATTTGGGATGTATCCCATTGGAGAAATTGAGGTTATTTATTTTCTAATTCCATATGTGTAGTGTGTAAGCATAGTGGCTGTGTTGGAATATGTGGGGCCTGTATTCTATTCTGGCTGCTGGATATAATCTTGGAGCTCCTATGAAGCATGAAATCCTTTACCTATTTCTACTTGTTAGCAATATTGCCTTATGCATTGTTAATGATCCTTTATGTCACAAAAAGGAAGTTTTTTGATTATATTTTAATGCCTTCGTCTCTGTAACATCTATATCGTAATCTAATTGATGATTGTTGGATGTAATAATTGTGGTCGTGCTCTCTCGCTCTCTCTGTCTCTATATATAAACAACATTTGCATTTGTTACATAAACATGCACATGCACATTGAGAATGTCCATTTACGAATGCTAATCCTTTTTCCTATATTTAGAGTTGTATGCTTCAGACATGAGAGTGGCAATGTAGACATGTGTTGTGGTTTTATTTTTTAGAGGACATGTTGGACATTTTTAAAGAGTAATATAGATAAATCCATCAAATCATCATGCATACAGAATATTATATTTAGCTTTATAATAGTAAAGGAGTAAAAATGGTAGCCATGCATTTATTCTTGTTTGGTTTATCTCAATCTTGTCATAGCCTGGATAGTTTTTTGATGCATGGTATTTTGTTTATGCGGTCAGGCCTGATCACAATTTGCAAGATGTTAGGGCCAAGATCTTCCCTTACAAGAGAAGAAAGGTGAAGGCACCTGACATTGCACCTTCAGTTACTCTACCTGCGAGAAGAAAGGAGAGATCACTTTCATCTCTGGTGGTTATCACTCCCAGAGTGTCAGCACAGACTGGTATGACTGGGAGAAGATCAAAGTCTGCTAGGAAACCATTAAGGCCCAACTTTTCCATTGAGAAACTTGTCAAGAAAGAGGAAGACTCTCAGGAAGATCATCCAGAGAGCTCCAGTTCACCTGAGACGCTGAACAAATTCACTCAAACTATTAGGCAGGTAATGTATAGTGTTGCAAAGCTCCAAATATTCACTCAAATTGATTGATTATATTTTTGCTTGCCACATATCCTTCTTATCCTCAGAAAAACTTCTACTTCTCACTGTTAATGGTGTCATTCTGTAGAATTCTTCCACTGCCGAGCCATCTACTCATTCTTTACCAGATAAAGAAACTAAGAATGGTTCTGAAGCGTGGGAAGGGAAAGTCGATCTATGGAAGCCTTTGAATTGCTTAGTAGAAGTTGCAAACAGGAGTAAATCTTCAAAGTTTAGTTCGCAAGGATCTGCTGGGAAATGTGAACAACTCCATTCTGTTGAAAATGAAGGACATGCCCGGAAAACCAAAATGAAAGAACATGGCCAGAAATCAAAGATCCAAGAAGACAAGAATGCTAATGAAACTACACTACAAGACTCAGAAAGACCTAAGAAGTTTCGTAGAATTCGGCAAAAGAAGGCACCTGTCTTTGGGGAGTTCAATGTTTCACCTCAGGCTGTGCTTGATGGCATCAGTGCTAGATGTGATAAGCGAGCTAATCCAATATGGTTCTCACTTGTGGCCGCCAAAGATCAGTGAGAATCTTCATTGCTCTAGAAATCTTTGAATTTTTAAGGAGATTGAATAATAGTTGCTCCATCTTTCTTTCTCCATCTTATTATCTGTATTATCCTTTCAGGGATGCAGATGCGTCATTGCCCCAAATTTCTGCAAGCTACTTACGAATAAAGTAAGTTCCTGGAACCGTATTTCATCTTGGTAATCTTGTGTTAAATTGTTTTTCCATTGTTGAATAGCTCCTCTGATGATACATATCAACGGGATTTTGTTTGTTTAAGGCTTATGTGGCTTAAATTGTGTTGGCAATGACACTGAATGAATTTTGTCCCTGGACAAATTTGATTCAAAAGTAAACTGTCAGAATCTGAAATGTTGAGATTGTCTTCTCCTGGTCCAAACATACAGGTTCTGGGCTTGTTTATGTGCAACTATTTCATGGAAATTTAACCTTTGGATTCTTTCATCTTTATAAACAAAGTGTTGTAGGTGGAAGTTATATTAGGAAATAAGCAAATGTTTCATGCACAAACTATGGTTTGTCTTATCTTCTATTGCGCTTGCTATTTAATTAGTGTTTACCTTGATTAGAATTGCTAGTGATTGTTTTACTACTGTGGTTACTATTGTTTTTACAGTTGGCATTGAGATAGTTGCTCCTGGAATTATATTGCTTCATACTTTTTGGTGGCTTTACTTTTTCAGAATTATTTTTGGGTCCCATTTACTCTGATCTGACCAAATTTATTAGTGTGCACGAACCATTAAGTTTACTTTTCAAAAACTTCAGTATGCGATAACTGCCAACCATGTTAGATGTGTTTTTTCCTTGGTTTTCTCTCTCTTTTTTCTTTTAAATGGTACTCTTTCTTCATTTAGTATTAATCTACCGGAGCCTTTACTCTGATCTGACTAAATTTACTAGTTAGCATAAGTTGTTAAGTTTACTTTCACAAACTTCAGTATGTGATTGCTGCCAATCTTGTTACATCTGTTTCTTTCTTAGTTTTTTTATTTAATGGTACTCTTCTTCATGGAGTATTAATCTACCGGAGCTTTTACATTGAAGATGGTTTAAATTTGCTGGTGTGGTATAAGTTCTTGAATTTGTGGAAAATCAGTTATCTCAGTTTGCAAGATAATCATTTTCTTGCTGAAGTCAAACCAAAGAGCAAGGAGTTTACCTCCCAGCCTGCCTCCACTTCTGAAAATAATAATTGAACTGAAAATTTGTCTACCATTCCCTCAAAGAAAAAGGAGAGAGGTAGAAAGAAGACGACCTTAATCAGAGATATTATTCTGAACTACACTTCTCCGGAAGAGGAGGATGGAGTTCCCTTAGTAAAAAGGAGGAAAACTGCCAACTCTAGGGAACTAACGCCCCCTCCACTCTCTGATCTCAATGACCAATTTTCAACTTCCCCAGTTAAAAATGTGGAAAAGGGGAAGGAGAAAGAAGATATTATTATAGGATCTTCCTTGCCTACTAGTTGGCTTCAAGAGGGGTTCAGGATGAAATTGTTAGATCTTCACCCTTGCTAGACAACTTAAATCTCCAAAATCCTCACGTGGATAGTAATATTGGCATTGGCTGACTTTGATGTTTTAACTCAGTTGAAGCCACTAAAACCCGAAACAAGTGGGAGTAGTGGAGGTGCCTTACTTGCATCTGTAAGTATTTTACTTGCATGCAATTTCAATTCCCGAGCAACTTCTCAATTAGTTCAAACAATCTTCTCAATTTAAGGAAGAGTTAAATGAGGCTGCCTTTATATACTTGAACCAAGGTTAACTCCATGTAATAAGGCAAGTGTGGCTACATGTAGGAGAATTGGGTGAGATGAGGGCCATGGAATTGGCCTCTGGGTATAACTGGACTCCTCCTGTTCCTGCGAAGCCTAATTTCTGGGATTTATGAAGCCTAAAATCTTTATGTTTGACGCTGGACTGAATGTTTTATTGTCGAACCTTTTTTCTGTGTAGTAATATCACTGTCATTCCTAAATTCAAAGTCTGCAAGCTCACAGTTTTTTTTTATATCTATTTCTCTGAATGTGATCCCACAGTTATATGTATACTTGGTTCCTATCTGCAGTTAGTTTTTCCATCCCACTGGGTCTTTTTCCTTCAGATTGACTCTTCCATATTTAGTTGGATTTGATGAGCAGGTTACTAATATTAGTCATTAGTATTGGACTTGCAGAAGATTCATGAATTATCTTTTGGTTGTTTTGAGATTCTTATTTTTTTAACACTTGTTCTTTTGCAGAGATGGGAGTATAACGGTTTCATTTATACAAAAGTACTTGGTGAGGAAATTGGAGCTTACAAGTGAAGATGAGGTGAACTGGTTCATCCTTGATTCCTTAGTTCTGTGTTTCTATAGCTGCTTAGTTTTCACCTGCACCCCTTTCTTTATGCTATCCTCTTTTTCATGCCTTCTCCATTTTAACAGGCATCTGTGCTTAATATTTTGTAGGTTGAGATAAGGTGCATGGGTCAATCATTGCTCCCAACACTCCCTCTGAATGAGTTAGTTGAATCGTGGCTTCGAACTGCATCGTCCGAGAGAGTATCTGCCCTAATTGGTTCTTCAGCTAAGGATTTTGTGATGGTATTGGACTATGGCCGGAAGATTCCAGCCTGTTGAAGGGATAACGATGACATCAAATTTCCTAGAATTTAGAAGTAGAAATGGCACTTCCTTGGTATAACAAAACGTGTGCCTTGTTGCGGACGGTGGAGTTAAGTAAATTTTAGTAGAACTATTATTGAAACTGTTATGCAGAGAGTTGCTATTATACTGCGGCGGGAAGTAGTTTTATGAGTAGATCTGCTGTCTTCCAAACATGGAATTGAAGCTGCCCTTTCAGCAGTGCCCCTCTGATGGGGACTGAGTAGGATGAATAACAGGCTAGCTCTTGCCTAAGCTTGTTGAGATTTCTTGATACTTTAGAAAAAATGTTTTCAGAATTCTGTTCTGTTATATGACTGCACAATCTTCTTCCTTTCATTTGGATTTTTCCCGAAAACCTCAGTCTCCTCTAAATGATCCTTGTAGTGTGTATTTGTACAATTTATTAAATACTACAGTAATTTCCCTGTACTCTCTCTCTCTCTCCCTCCGTGGTTTGTGAAACTAACTGAACATGATATGCTGGTTATTTAACTTGATTGACGAAGTCCATTCAGTGATTTACCAAGCGCGAGTTTCTCCCCAATTTCAGTAGTTTAAATATCCTTCATATACATCTATTTATAATTTAACAAAAAAAAAAAACAACACACTTAAAGTGACCACATCAAGCCGCATTGAATATGAGCAGCATGAAAACTAAAAATTAAGATCATTCCCCACAGTAGTATACAGCAGCCTTGGCTCTTTTTTTATTTTTTTTCTTTTCTTTTTCAAAGGGAAAAAAAATGGAAGAAGAAAAGAAAAAGAGGAGACACTAACATCATTTGGGACAGTACTAAAAATCATTTATGGTATAGCAAACATTGAATCAAAAGGAAAGAAATAGGAATCATCCCAAACCTGTATATTTGTGTTGCCTTTACAATATCCATGTAAAAAGTGTAGGCAACAATAGGTAGTAGTACTCGTATAGTAGTTTCTAGAATCGCGCATGGGCGGGAGTGCCGTCGACGACAGACACCAATCCGCCACTGGCAGCTTCTTCTTCGTCCAAAAACAGATCCTCCGTATTCCTAAACACGGCGTGCACCATTGCTATTACAACCCCAATCAAAAGCGACACCAGCACATTCAACCAAACCTTAGTCAATACCAAGCCAACAATAGTAACAATCCAAAGCCCAAACACCACCAGTCTATCATCCACCATTCTATTCAGTACCACTATGGGCTCGTCGCGTCCAAGGTACAGAAACCACCACCCAACAAAAACCACTAGGAACACTATCATCGAGATCGGATGCCATAACAGGCTCACAAACAATATGAACAAAATTATCATCGAATAATTCACGCGGAAATGGTGGAGGTTCCGCTTCAGCCGAGACATCATTTCGCCGATGCCGTGCGGAAGTGTATAGGAGGATGGATGAGACAGTAACTCGCGCCATGGCCTGCGAGTTACAGTGAGAGATTGACTCCTTGATCTGAACACGTTGGGTCCAGAAGATGTAGGCAAGGAATCGTAACCAAACGCCATTGACAGAACTTACGGTCAGTCAAAATTCCCAAACCCTAGTTTACAGAGGGATTCTCGAGAGATTTTGGGGAAACGGAAAAAATAGAGAGAAAGAAAGAAAAGAAAAGTATTTGAACGAGGGGATTGGTGCTGTTACAGGGTTAAGCTGGATAATTGCGGATCAGGACCTTATTATTTGAATTATATAAAATTGAATTTATTATTTTATTACAATTTATCCATCATATAAATAAAATATCTTGAAGTTAAAAAATTCCAAATTGATCGGTACATATATCCGATAAATAATGCATAACCCCACCGCTGGCTCTCTCTGGTTTAGGCCGAGACTATCATATCTACCTGTCATCTTAGTAGTTAGTAGTACTACTAGTTTCACTTTATTATACGAAATGGTTGGAAAAAAAATCAAAGGTTCATATTTATCTTTTAAAAATCAAGATATTTACTTTGAAAATAAGGAATATCTACACTTCAAAAATGAAGAAAATTTTTACATATCATGGAAGAATTTGTATTTCTTAACGTCCTCTACTATAAATCTAACCGCACCAATGCAACCCAATACAGCAACAAGGGAGAACCAAGCAGCAATGGTGATGTTCAGCAAAGTCAAGAGCAGTCCAAACTTCTGAGACTTTTTCCCAGCTTTCAAATGTGCTAAAACAGGGAACACAAAATCCAGGGGAGTGAATCCAATGGCTCCACAGATTGAGACAAAATCTCCAAAGAAAGGCATAGCAGAAGCAGTCAGTGTTATCAGCCCCATGTATACAGTGGTATAAGCTAAACGTCCTAAATGTTTATGGAAAGCAGATTTCTTTCTTGTTCTTGTGGATTTCAATCCTTCATCGAAATATGCATAAGTCGGTCTGCAATATATCTTTACAAAAGATTAAAAACAGGAGTTAGATTCAAGTTATTTTCATACAAAGGTGTAGCATTCATGAACAGAAAGAAGATTGATTTGAGAAAATAAACCCCACCTGAAAGCATCCTAAAATTTGAATAACTGCAAAGAGATTAGCCATTATTGTTGTCCATTTTGGTGTAGTAAGAGAAGCCACAATGTAAGGCTGGACTTGTGAACCAAATGCCCAGTAGCCCAAGAAAGCTAATTGCCAATAAGTTGACATGATGACACTATAAGCACCTGATATTCCTTTATACATATTCTTCTTTGCAGGTTCCTTAACTGTGCTCTACCAAAAGTCCAAAGGTAATGAATTGGATCAAAGACGGGGATTTGGAAAGCTAATTGGTCATATGATCAAACTTACCTGTATTTCTGGAAGCATTGCATCTCCAAATGAAAAGGCAATAGTTCCAAGAGCATTGAAGGCTTTGAATAGCTTAGAAGCTGTGCTCCCCTGCAAACTGTAGCTGATAGATCTTCTATCAATCTTCTTCCCTGAAACAATCTCAAAGCAAAATGTTATGCATCGACCATTCTAGACCTTAAAAAGAAACCAAAGAAGGCAATGAATTATATACCATTGTAGATTGTTACTCCAATTGTTGTACCAGCAAAACCAATTGTGCTTAAAGTACACAGAGCATTGATCCATCTCAAGGAGTGGATATCAGGAAACTGAGACAAAAGAAGCTCAAAGATTCCGAAGAAAATAATGAAGTGCTGCAATGTTAAGGTACCATCACTGTCGTAATATCTATACACAGCCTGGAGAAGAAATGAAAACCACAAAACTCACTGAGTTTTCTTTTAAAAAAAAAAAAAAACTTGAACTAAGTACAATATGTGTATTACTGAAGAAATTTTGTGAACCTTAAGGCTGCTTCCTGCAGCTATATGTATGGCAATGTTGTTGCCTATAGAAGCCACTTGCTGAAAAAATGCAATAGACCAGTAACCCCATGGTCCTTCAAAATTACAGAAGGAAACCTATAATTAAGATGCATGCATGAAGTTGAAAGAAGCCATTAAATTTAAATCACACCTTCCTCTCCCATGGAAGGAAGGAAAGGATGAAACTCCAAGATAAAAAATTAAAAAGGAAAACAGAGATGCTTTTGCACATGTAATTTCCGGATAAGAAAATCAATACCATAAGAGAAAAATAACAGCTCATCTGAAAAGAAATTTCGAAAGGGAAAAAAAAAAATTACACACCATAAATACTCTGCGCAAGATGCCTATAAGTAGTATGTTTCTTCCCGTTCCATTTCCAAAGAGAAGCAATCAGTAAACTGGAATACCATGTCGCCATCGTCGCACCTACCAAGCTAAGAACCCCTAATTCCATGGAAACAGAAACGCACACGAGCGATGTAACTTGTGAGAAGAACCAAAAAAATTGAAAAACACGTGACTCTGAAATTAATACACAACTCACCGAGAGGCCAACCAAGGGAAGAAACAGCGAAAGGGAGAGGAGCATAAGCCGCAGGGGTTGCAATGGTAGTGGATACATGGAAAGCAGCATGTTTCCATGTGCCTTGAGCAAATCGGCGGCCATCTGAATCTTCTCCGACTAATTCATCGTTAAAATTGTCAATACTGGAATTTTGTGCCACAGTAATAATCCTTGGTGATCCTGAAGAGGAGAGTGAAGCCATCTTCTTCTTCTTCTTCTTCTTTCTTGCAGGCTGCAAACTGGAAGTAGAAGAACGAAGCCAAATTGTTGGCGATCAAAGTCCATAGTTTCGGCGTGTGAATTATATATGATTGTTACAGTTTGACAAATGAAATTAAATTCAAAACTAAGAGATTTTTTTTCTGCACTTTTTGCATTCCAACTAATGCATGGGAAATTTCAAAAATATTGTTTAGACACAATATTGTTTCAATTAAGTTAATTTAAATCATTCACAAAGGCGACATAATTTAGTTAGTTAGCATCACTAAGTTATTATATAACTTAAGTTCATAAGTTCGAGATATATTATAAATTACTATTATTAAAAATAATAATAATAATTTCAACAACAATTGAAAATCAAATAATTACCAAGTGGATAATCCACTTTAACTTGTTTATCATTAGGAGACTTTGAAAAAATAATAATAAGAAAAACGAATATTTGGGCTTTGTCCTTTAACTTCAGATTGGACTTGAAACAAAATATACTTGGACTTGAAATGGGTCTTTTCGGATGTATACTATTTTTTTTAAAAACCAGGATGTGTATACCTTATAAATATAACTATTGTGAAAATAATAATAATAAAAAAATACAACAGTATCACGACTACAGAACTCAGAGATCGGCGAGGAAGCCGTCGCCGACGACCTCGGTTTTTAAGCAATTGGTGGAAGGTGTTCACAATCGTTTTATTCTGTTTTGTGATTCTGAGAGGCCAACAAAAAACTCGGTTAATAATTAAGAAAGAAGGATGGTTTACATAAATTCATGGGATGATTTCGTAGAGAAATCTGTACAGATGTTCCGGACAGATCCGGAAAAGGTAATTCATTGAACTATTTGTTCTTTTTTCTTTCAATTAGAATTTACGTTTTAATGTAAATGAATGTTTTGAAACAGACTCGCTATGTGATGAAATACAGACATTCCGATGGAAAATTGGTGCTAAAGGTCACGGACGATAAAGTGGTAAGCACTGTTTTTTCCCCTTATTTATTTCCATTTAAGGAATTTTCTCTCCTTTTGTTTTGGGGCCGGTCTTCTATATTTTTGTGCTTGATTTTATGTAACATTATGGATTTTATGTAAGATTGGAATGGTTGATATTTGTAACATTATGGATTATGTTGAACCTGGTGCTTGAGAATTAACTTGTTCTAGTTATTTTAGCTCTTCAGCTGGGAAGTTATTCTAGGCCTTTGCTTTTTTTTTTTTTTTTTTCGTCCTGAAGGATTTTCGTTTCATCTATTGAATGATTGATACTGGTTATGAACTTGAAACTGTGTAGATAAGTGAATGTTTATTTGGATTATTAATGAGAACGTTTATAGGTCGATTGATTCTTGTACATGCATGTTTAGTTTATTAATCAGAGGGAAGTTGGACTCTGTTTCTTGACCTTTTATCATAATTGAAGCCCTTGATGCAAAACTTTTCAGTGCACAACGGGTTATTCAATTCAAGCTCTCATGTTTGACATCGAATGCTGTGCATTTTATTGCCAAAGTTGTTTCTTGGTCATCCATGAAAGCCTGAATTGCTTTCTATTAGGTTTTCTAAAGAACCTTTGGTTTTTCCATGCCCATGTGTCCATTTTGGCATGCGGAAGGTCTCGATAAGATATGTTCTTTGGTACTGTACTTGGGTTATAATGATGATATTCAGGAATGGAGAATGAGAGTTGTGGTTAAGTCTTGAATTATCCTTCTTGTACCAGCGTTTTCCATGATTGCCTCAATTCACATGTATCCCAACTTGAATTCTCTTTTGCCTTTTGGATTGTATTTATTAGTTATGTGTTTCTTTCCATGAGCTCTATACCCACAAAGTTTTGCATTATTTGCTCATACATTCTTTCGCTTCCTAAAAGTCTTTCAATTTCAGCATATAATTCATAAAATGCGTTCCAGTTTACATGAAAGATTTACTTATGGATTCATCAATTTTGGTCATATATCTTTCTTCACACCTTATAATTCCTATGTTGGCTTCTATTGAGCTTTGTTTTTTTTTTTTTTTTTTTTTTTTTCTTTTCCTTTTGTATTAGTGCCTCAAGTTCAAGACAGATCAGCTGCAAGAAGCTAAGAAGATGGAAAAACTCAACAATATATTCTTTACTTTGATGGCCCGTGGACCTGAAGGTAGTGCACTCCTGCTAACCCCAAGAACTTTTATTTATTGTCCTATTAGTGTGATTCATACTCAATATTTCCATAGGAGTTCATTAAGTTGACTTGTAACTGACTTATAGATGTTGTCTCGTAATTGCTTACGAATGGTTAGCATCTGCTAGTAGTAACTGCTTAACTCCCCTCGAGTGATCATTTCACTTAAAAGAAAAAAAACTGTTTCACTCTCCAATAATGGCTAAAAGTGCAGTATGATTCTTTACTCTTGGTCAACAACACTAATAATTGCCATGCTGTGTATAGAAAGAACCAGGTGTTATTGTTATGCTGCAGTATACTCCTTTTCTTTTCTTTTTCTCTCTTTTTCTTTTTTTTTTTTTTTTCTGTTTTTTGGGTGGTGTGTGGGGGTGGCATCTTATGTTAACTGTTGATACCAAATGTTTTTTCACCCCGTCTCTTTTTTGGCATTGCTAGAAAGATCGATTCCTTGTATTAACCATTAATACAAATATTTTTCATCCTTTCTTTATTGACATGGGAACCAATACTTGTGAGAAATGTTTCGGAGTATTACTAGCTATGAGTTATGCTTTCCCTTTTATCGTGATATTCAATTTTGATATTGCAGCTGATATAACTGAAGTTACTGGGAAAGAACAAGCTGAGGCAGCACCCGCAAAGAAAGGCAGGGGAAGAAAGCAGTAATTTCTCATTGCAGTGGGTTCTGGAAAATGTAATGAGTAGGAGGTGTTAAGACACTAAAGGTTATGTTCTATTTTGGAGGCAGATTTTGATTTTTATTGGCTGTATCTTTCCTCTATTCACGGGGAAATATGTCTTGAGTTCATTTGACCAAAATTCTGGGAGGAATTAAATTAAAAACAGAAAAGTGTAATTGATGTTGGTCTGATTTCTTAGGCTAAGCTTTCCCTCCTTACAACTTCTTGTGGATTCATAAGAATTCCCTTTGACAAGATGTTGTAATTCAAGTGGTCTAATATATGTGTTTAAATGTGACAGTCTTGTTCAGACTTAAATTTAGTCCTCCTAACTTGAAAAATAAAATAAATTTGCATGCGAATATATATTTGAAATATTTGTAGGGAATATAGTTCCCAAAATTTTGCTTGGTGTAAAGTCAGAAAACATGCACGTTGAATAATATATTCGGGGTTGGATCCTTGATCTCCCTAAAGTTAACAACTCATCAAATCTGGTATATTGTCCCGATAGGATGGAACGGAACTGGAAAGGCTATTTTTTTTTTTTTTTTTTTTAAAAATATTTTCATCTGTTATTTGAAACTATTGTTTCAATTTATCTGAATTTAACTCATGTTATATTACGCAATATTTATAATTGTACTCACCCATTGTATAAAGCCATAGATTTGACTTGTGTTATAATTGTATAGTATTCAGTATTATCATTTATTCATTGTGTCAAGTCAAATTTAAATAATTAAATAAAAAAGTTAATTTAATAGCAATTAAAAATAAAAATTTTATCAATATATATATATATATATATATTTTTGGTAAGTAAAATATATATATTTATTTTAAATTGAAAATATTGACAGTTAATTTTTGGAATGATATTTTATGTAGAATATATGTATGTTATAAGAAAATAATGACATAAAATTAATTGAAATTAGTGATTTTTTAAAAAAATATATTTATTATATATATATATTATGCGTGTGAACGGATTTTACATGAGGATAGTTATCTCAATTTATGGAAAAGGGCTATAGCCTTACAAGTATAGGGCTTTGTACTTTATTCGAGTTATTCTCTGATAATAAGTTTTTTTTTCCAAACAAAAGACACTTTATCCAAAATAAGATTGTATTTATTTTTTTGAGTTATATATATATATATATATATATATATATATATATATATATATTTGAAATGAATTAAATTTAGTTTTTTAGTTTATTGCATATTTAATTAAATATGAAAAATAAATAAGAGACAGACTATGAAAACATGGCCTTTACAGTCAATAATTCCCTAGTAGATTCACTATGTAGGGTAGAGAGGTGGAGGAATAGAGTATTTAACGGATCCCGAGGCAGAACTTTGCTTTTTTATTCTTTTCAGTCACACCCACAAAAGAAAGAAAAAGAGATCATTTGCATGTGCCTCAAAAACAAACAAACCAAATATATATATATATATATATATTATTCATTTAAAAATATATTATAAATATTATTATAATAAATTATAAATTTGATATTTATTATAAATATTATATAATAATTAAAGAAACGTTATTCATTTAAATAAGGGTTAAATTATATTATTCCCGTACATATGTATATATGTATATGCTTATATACATACACATGGAGTTCTCTCTTTTTTCTTGTATATCGTTGGTAGGTTCAAGACACGGCAGTAGGAGGAGGAGGAGGAGGAGTATTCAGTAGGCAATCATGCAACTACATTATTTAGCCGTTTGTTCTTTTTATGATCAATGATTAGACTGAACAAAGGGTAATTCTCCAGCTTTAAAGTTTGGTTATTTATCCACCGTGAGTTTAAACTTTACCTATCGAGAGAGACATGTGCATAAGAGTTTCATTCCGATAAATTAGCAAAGAAAAAAAAAAGGAAAAAAAATAAATATAGTTTCCACCCTATTTTCTCAACCTATAGTTTGTTCTATGTGTTAAAATATATATTATTAAACTAAATTGATTAATTGACTTAACTGATTTAATTTCAAGCTGATTTAAGTAGTAAATAAGTTTACGAGTTTAAACTCACAATCGTGTATATGCAATTATTTTAAAATTTTTTTTTTGTTCAACACTTATTTTTTTAAGATAATTTATTAGGTTCAAAAATAAATTAATTTTAGATATAGATATAACTTAAATATCACGTCAATAATTAAATGTGATTCATAACATTCAGTGTTGTAAACTAGCAATTAATTTAACTCAAATGTATGTAACCAAAATAAATAATAATTTTCAGTTAACTCAAATACTCAAAACATTGAACTTGGTATACATATGTGTATTTATATATATTGATGAATATATATATATATATTCTCGCTTGTTCGTTTGATTGGAAACATTCTCCCACCCAAAAAATGCCTTTGTCACCCAATTTTAATTACGACATGGTTGCACTTTCATCCCACTCTCTTTTTCTACTTTTGGTCCCAATTTTTATCCCATCATACGCCACACTTTTTAAACTTTTTGCTATAATTTTTCTTTAATTAAAATAATAATAATACGCAAATATAATACAAATATATTAATTATAA
The DNA here is from genome assembly GCA_025388415.1 of Cynanchum wilfordii. Lineage (NCBI taxonomy): Eukaryota > Viridiplantae > Streptophyta > Magnoliopsida > Gentianales > Apocynaceae > Cynanchum > Cynanchum wilfordii. Next base: position 245,338 of record JAHSUH010005456.1, on the reverse strand, counting down.
ATTTTTTTTAACTAATTAAATTGTTTTGACCCCAAATTTAGTGTGCATTTTGTGGGTTTAATTGAGAGGTGTTGTTAGATTGACCACTTAATAAGATAGTAGTCTATAAGTTATCGATGATTTGATGTTAAGAGTTATGAGTGTCATGTAAAAGCTAAATTGAGATATTTTCATTTTCTTAAATAAGAATTGAATTTTACGAACAAAGTTCGAAACGATATAAATTAAGTGGAGTAATAATATTTACGAAAATTAGATGGCGTAAAAAAAAGGAAAAAAAAAAGAAAGATGAATAGTCCATCTCAAGAGAGTTTATTTATTTATTTTTTATTAGTTATAAAAGTTATAAAGGAGAGGAGTCGTAGTTATTACCAAATCTCGTAACGTTGCGTTTCTGTTTGTCCAATCCAAACAATGCCAACCAAAAACGCAGGCCAAGTCAACGGTTTTTCCAAATCGCGGGACCCACACAAATCACCGCACTCCTCGTCCCGTAGTTTTACTGTCGCCACCGCACCGGAGATGCACTGCTGCTGCTGCGACGATAACGTGCCGGAGTCGTGCACAAGTCAAACTTTGCGGGTCCCATTTTTCAACCATCCCCGTAGAAAAAGATTGCATCACGTGGCTCGATATTATTGGATTTCCCCTTTTTTCTAACGGCTATTATAGGATTCTGTCCAATATAATGTTGCTGGTCCCACTTTCGAGCCGCATATTTTGATAAGCGCTTCCATCCCATTTTAATTTATATTTAATCGTTTTGAGATAATGACCTTCCTTTATTTTTAATTATTTAAATTAACCAAAAATATAGTTTAATTCTTTTTATAATTTTTATTTTATAAAAAATTACTACTATTATTATTATTATTTTTATTTTGAAATTTGATGTAATTTTGACTCTATTTTGTGTTGTTCAAAAAGTAAAAATGTTATCTAATTATGTTTTCTTGACATTATTTTTTTAATTATTAAATTAAAACGTAATGTATTTGAAATTTATTGTTGGATAAAAATGTTTTATTACTTTTATTATTTGAGACATATAAAAAAATATATTATTATCTATCTTTTTTACCCATTTGTAAGTGAAACTCACAAGTTAAAAACCCGCATAAAAGGACTTTAGGTATCTAATTAATAATGGAATGTGAGATTTTATGTCATAATATTACTTTTATTTTTACTCACGAGAAGATAACATTTCACACTTTAATTAATTACATAATATTTACTGTTATAAAATTATTAATTTAAATAACTTTTATTTCAAATGTAATTTAAACACATAAAATAATTATATATTTTAATTTGATTTTATTAATATTATAATAATAATAATTTTAGCTTTTATAATGGTACTTAACCAAGCGTGCACTAAATCCTAACAAATTCTAAATGAGTTGTCAGTGTGGGGCCATGGATTCCACCACTAAGACATGAACACGTGAATTATATATACAAGAAAAAAAAAAAAAAAAAGAAACAAGATATGTATATGATTGATTAATTGTATTTTTCTTTTTATACGCTATTTTTTGTATCTTTTGCCCAAAAATAAGGATATTTATCCAAAATAGGATTTTCTTTTGTCTTGTCTTAGATTATTTATTAATCTCTTTAATTTATACAAAATCATAAATAAGTATTAGTCCTAAATTATTTATTTAATAATTAAAATATTTCATATTCTTGTTTTGTATTTATAAATGTAAAATATTCATTAACTTTTGAAGCAAATTAAGAAATCATTAATTAAAAAAATAAATAATTTTTTTTTATAAACATTTTTATTGGATTTCCCCTTTTTTTAAAAAAAGGGTTTATAAAGTAATTATATACTAATAGATATAAATTTTTAAAAATATCAAATAACAAACAATAAATAGAAAAATCTTTTGTTACTTTTTTTTTTAAAATATTAAATAAAAATATTATTCCCTTATATAAAAAGAAAACATTAAATTTCACCATTTTTTTATTATTATTATTATTTTACCTTTCTGATTATTAGGAATGTTCTATGAAACACATAATTTATTTATTTATGTATATATATATATATTTTAAAAATAGAATGATATTAAATAATAATTTTACTAAAAATAAGAAAAAAGAGTAGAGTTGGGGGGGGTAGGGGGATGACAATAATGAAGTGGGTACAAAAGTCATAGATGCTTTCCTAAGCAAAAGGACAAGACACAATTCCATCGGAGGTTGTAATTTTTTAAAAAGTAGTGCACATCCACAGATAGCTTTCTGTAAATCTTTATTTTTATAATAATAATAATAATTAATATTATTTTATATATAAAATAAAAAGTAAAAGTAAAAGAATAGCAAGGTCTAAATATGGGACCCACATTTTGAAATCTGTGACAGAGACGGCAGTTTCGCCTCTGGTCTGAACTTCTTCTGTTTGCCTCCCTTCCCTCCTCCCCTTGTATAAAATAAAGTTTCTCTCTCTTATTGCTACTACTGTTGATTTTGCTTGGTTTTTTTCTTTTGCTTTCTCTCTCTAATCTTTAGTTTTTCTTCAAATATACATATATATATATATATATGTATGTGTGTATACAGTATTTATTGGCATATAATATTCTCTGTTAAAGTGAGGATTGAATTAATTTAATATAGTTATTAAAACAAGACTGCATATTTTCTTGTTTTTTCGGGTGTATGAATTCTCTGATTGAAGCAAAAGTCTTCTCTTTCACACCACCCCTTTCTCTTTATCTTTCTCTCTCTATACCCTTTTGTCTCACAGTCTTCTGTTAATCTGTAACCAGAGAGTGAAGAATCTAGGGTTTGGGATCACTCGAAAGTCCAACTTGAGAGGTCTGTTGTCCCCTTTTTTTTTTTTTTTTTTTTTCCCTTCTATTGTTGGGTTGGCTTCTCTATTCCTTTCTTTCTTTCTTTCTTTCTTTCTTTGTCGAGTTCGCAGAGTAATTAATGTATTTCAATTTGTTTTTCTACATGGGGTTTTTTTGAGTCTTCTCATGACTGGCTTGCTGACTTTCTCTGAGCTCTTTCTTATTTTCTCCCTTTTTTTTAGTTTTCTAGTTGTGTTTTCAGACGAATTAGATCTTTCTGGGAGGGTTTCTTTTTCCTGTATTAGTGTAGTGTAGACCTTTTTGGTAGTTGAGCAAAAATTCGTTGATGGCTTTACTTTACTCTTCACCATTTGAGTTTCATTTTCGTTTAGATTCTTGCCTTTTTTATGAACTATTGAAGATCTAATCAGGGGTCATTTCTGTTTTTGTTTTCTGCAATTAGGGGTCACCGTTTTCTCTACTTTTTGTTTGTATAATTTCTTTTCCCTTCCCGTAGTAGAGGGGTTCGAGAGTGGTGGTGGTATGGAGGAAGTAGAAGAAGCCAACAAGGCTGCCGTAGAGAGTTGCCATAGACTTCTGAGTTTAGTTTCTCAGCCTAAAGATCAGAATCAGTATAGGAATTTAGTGGTGGAAACTGGGGAAGCAGTCTGTAAGTTTAAGAAAGTTGTTTCTCTTCTAAATTCTACTTTAGGTCATGCTAGGATTAGGAAAGTTAAGAAAATTCAGACTCCGTTCCCCCAGAACATCCTTCTTGAAAACCCAATTTCCAGAACTGATTCTGATCAGCCGCTGCCGCCGCCGCCTAAAACCGCCCTTCAGCTTCTTCAAATTAATTCTCTCGATAATCACCACCACCACCACCACCACCCGTTACAAGATTTGGGTTCTAATGTCAGAAGTGCCCTAACATTGGGAAACCCTTCACTCGAATTGGGAAGCTCCCATGGCAAAAGCACACTTCAACTCACTCAACAAACTCCACCACCGCCGAACTATCAATTCCTTCAACAACAACAACAACAACAGAGATACCAGATTCAGCAACAGCAGCAGCAGCAGCAGCAAATGAAGCAGCAGGCCGAAATGATGTACCGGCGGAGCAACAGTGGGATTAGTCTCAACTTTGATAGCTCAGCTTGCACTCCTACCATGTCCTCTACTCGATCTTTCATTTCTTCATTGAGCATTGATGGTAGCGTTGCCAATTTGGATGGCAATGCATTCCATTTAATTGGTGGTTCTCGCTCTGCTGATCAGAGCTCATTTCAGCACAAGAGAAGATGCTCTGGTAGGGGAGATGATGGGAGTGTCAAATGCGGAAGCAGTGGCCGCTGTCACTGCTCAAAGAAGAGGTGCTTTTTTCTTAAGTTTAAATTCTTCAGCTCAATTCACTGATAATCATCTCTGGTTCTTTTATTTATTGCTGTGTTTGCTTTTTTTTCTTCTCGGTTTTTACTATAAACAGGAAGCACAGAGTGAAGAGGTCAATCAAAGTGCCTGCTATCAGTAACAAACTGGCTGATATTCCCCCTGATGAGTACTCTTGGAGAAAGTATGGCCAGAAACCCATCAAAGGTTCACCTCATCCCAGGTATCTTCTTTCCCTGTTCTCTGGGGGAGGGGGAGAAGGGGGCAGTTTTTTGGTTATGGCTTTTCATAAATTGGCATCACCATTAATCATCAAGAGTTCAACTACATATTACTTTATCTTTCAGCTATATTTCCTTTTTTTTTTAGAAAATTGTTTCATTGATTGCATGGATGTACTTCTATTCAACATGCATTTAAGTTAGCATGAGTAGTAATGCAGACTTTTATGGTATCTTGGATGAGAAAAGGAAAGTTGTTGGTGTTAGATAGGCCAAAGTCAATGTTGAGTAAGAAAGATTTCTACTACGAGTCCGAGAAGGAAAAAAAAAAAAAATCAAAGTATCAACTTATTGAACAATGAAAAGGGTTGGCTTCATTTATGTTCTTGTTGTTGTTGTCTGTTTTGATTGCAAGAATAAAGAAGAGGTTGTGAAAAATTTAACTGTAATTTTAGTAATATGTAAGTATGAATAAGCATTTGTGAGATTTATTTAAACGTAATCTACTCATACAAGAAGTGATTGACCTAATGTTTTTATTATACTTGTGGATTGTCATGCTGGTTAAGGTTTTTTTTTTTTTTTTTTTTTTTTTTTTTTGAACGGAATGGAACTTACCGAGCAATAATGTGAATTGGACTTTGCAGGGGATACTACAAGTGCAGCAGCATGAGAGGCTGTCCTGCAAGGAAACATGTGGAAAGATGCTTGGAGGATCCTTCAATGCTCATTGTAACTTATGAAGGGGAACACAACCATCCAAGATTGCCTTCACAGGCAACAAATGCATGATTATCCCTCCCTTCTTTAAGGCAGCAGAAAAAGGAGAAAAAAGAAAAAAAGAAAAGAAAAGAACTCAGCAAGATTGTTCAAGCCCTTTTCAAATCAATAGCAGTGAAACTTTTTGGCTGGCTTGAATTGCTCCTGTACATATTTTTGCTCTTTCTTAAGCTTGGGGGTACATAGGTGGGGGCAGATTCTCTGGTGTTAAAAATGATGCCTGAATTAGATCTGGCAAAAGACAGATGATGAAGAAAGAAGCCTTTGGGTCATTTCAAAGAATTATGTGGATCTTAAGGTTCTTTCTTAATTGCTTGGCATATATGGGCATTTATGAGCTTTGGTAATATACTGTTTTGGAAAATTCACGTCTTTTAATTTGACAGAATTAGAGTTATACATTATCTGTGATCAAATAGCTACTTGCTTGTCATGATTCTCTGTTCAAAATGTAAATACCCTGTTCCTGACACACACACATGTGCACAGAGGATGAAGTGAGAACAGTTGTGGGGGACATTTGATTGATGCACGAAATGATTTTTATGTCGGAAAATGTGAGTAATTCTGATTAATGTCCTAATGCATATAATTAGCTACTGCTGGTGGTGGGGAGGGGAGATTATTAGCATCTAGTTAAGTTTGATGCATGATGTTGTCTGAGAAAATATTCTGTCATATTTGTGGGCTAAGAGATACTATTTCTTCTCATTTTGTGCCATTCCTTGTCTGGTAGACATGGTACAAAAATGGCTTTTTCCTTTTTATATCTTTAGAAACATAAACATATGTTCAGTAAAGATATATGCACATATATATATATTCTGCAGATTGTGGACAATTGTTCTGATTCCTGAGTTGTTAGTAGGAATTTCTTGCTTTTGGTTTACAAATAGAATATTGGATTAACCAGTGGGAGTAGTAGAATTCTTTGATGTCATGATTTCTTGAGGTCCTCCTTCTCCCTCACTGTACCAGAAACACTGGTAATCCTATAGAAATGTTGGGACAATTTTGGCTTATGAGATGAGGCGTTATGGATGAGCTTTAATTTTTGTCGGAGTTAGGTAAGTTTTCGAAAAATCTTTTGCACGAAGTAAGTTTGCAAATCTCTATATTTTTTGGATACTCATAAGAATCCTATGCACTCTCTCTCTCAATAGTGAGTTAAGTTATTTTGAAAGATCAACACTTTTGAAAGTGTGGTAGAAGATGATGAGAAGGGAACATATACCTCTGCTTTCTGAATCCTTTCTGTCTAGCTGGTGATCATGATTCCACACTTTATTCTACAATAATCCCCACACCAAAGAACAAGAAAGAAAAACACTTGGTTCTGTTTTGTTCAGCTAAAAATGAGCATATTTTTACATTTGATTCCCATTTTTTACTAAAAAAAAAAATAAAAAAAGAAAGAAAAAGAAGGAGAATAAAAGAATAATGCTGGCTTGGAGTCTTATCTAATGGGTATTTTTCTGGACTACTAATCATTTGGAGTTTTGGGCTTTTACCTGACAGAAAAGACCTAATGGACTAAAACTCCAATTTTTTTTTTTTTTTTTAAAAAAAATTATGTATTGCACTCCATTTTCTATAATGGCAGATGATAAGGTTTTTGGTCCAAATGAAAGGAATTAATTTTAATTAATTTTAAATTTTATTTATGGAAAGATAGATATAAAGAGAATTTTTCCAGATTCTTGATTAATTGGAGCTTATTGATGAAAGAAGCTTGATTTTTTTATTAATTAAGAGGAGTCGTCATGAATTGTGATGTTTGGTAATAATGAAATCAAGAAGAAAAAGTCCAAAAAACAATGTGGTGTGAAGTCAAATGGTTTTAATTCGGTTCAGTTAACATTGCACGCCTTAAATTTGTCACGTGGTGGCTTCCTTTGTCACTTTTTTTCACAATGTATTGTGACTATTACACCGCTCAATCAATTTCCCATAAAAAAAATCATATTATTATTATTTACGTGTTTCCGACTTATTTTTATATTATTTTTAAATATATCATATTTAAAATTTAACAAAATAAACTAATTTAGTCATTTTCAAATTATTATTATTATTTTTCAAAAAAAAACTTGAATAACACAACTGTTACTGGGGTTACATACACCATTGTTACAGGAGACGAGAAAAACAAAAAAAAAAAAATATATATATATATATATATTAAAAGGTTCAGCTCCGAATACCTTCTTCCAAAAACTGCAGAAAAAATTTTTAAAACAAGCTGTACATATACGGCAGCTGACATCATTATCCGATAGAAGAATAAATCAGAAAAGTGTTTCCAATAAAATAACTGCCGCTAACACTCTAAATACTGTTACTCCTACCGATCACACTTTTCTTTCTCGATTACTACTCAAAAACTACGAGCAAAGGAAAACGGAGTCGACGGCGGACTAGAAAAGCGGTGCCGGCTGGTTCAGATCGAACAGAAAAGGCTTCTTGTCACTCCTCATCTCCTTTTCCCTTTTATTTATTGCAATACCTATATTCTCTAGCTTATATCCACTGTATTCGGATCCCGCAGCTACAGGTTTGCGGTTTCGATCCTCGTCGTCATTTTGGCCGGAAAATGCAGACGTGTACCAATGCGGGAGTTTTTCCGCGAAAATAATACTGTGGTTAGCAGGAGGAGTTTGAACAGTCACCGGAGAGTTAATCGAAACGGAAACGTTAGCAAGTCCGCCTTGTCCAAAATTAGTTTTCGCCTTGGAACCGCGGAGGCTCCTGGCGGCTTCGTCGTAAGCCAGAGCAGCCTCCTCCGCCGTATCGAAGGTTCCTAGCCAACGGCGAGTTTTCTTCCAAGGATCACGAATCTCCGCAGCGTACCTTCCCCAAGGACGCTTTCTGACTCCGCGAAAGTGAGACTCCTTTGCGGCGGCGGCTCGGAGAGGCTGAGGAGTCACCTGAAATGCTCCAGACACAGCGGCGTTCTTACTCATTTGGAGCGGTTCGACAACCATCTGTAAGAGGCGCGCGTGGGTGAGCAATTGGTTGGCCGAGTACAGAAGTGAGGGGGAGAAAAGAGGTTCAGGATTGAGAGTATTTATAACTGCCTTGTTGAACGCCGACAGGTTTGAGACTAAAGAGTATGTCCGCTTTTCCTTTTATTTTTTTTTAAAATTCCTTTTATCTCGAAGGTAAATTTTGATGGAGTTTTTCTTTAAAAAAATTACTGCAGAATGGGAAGCATTAAATGCATGCGTGCAGAGTAAGATTTTTTGGATACGGGCGCTGCCATGTATGAATAGTCTAAAATTGCACAGTAATCCTACGTTGACGTCATTATTATTCAATGGTTAGTAATATATCTTTTTTTCTCTATTTGAATTCATTTATTTGCAGATATTAAAATATATATACTTTTTAAAAAATAGAAAATTAGTATTTTTTTATAATTTATTTGTGTCTGATAGTCACTTTGACCCAACTAAATTAGAATTGAGGTGGATCAAACCTTTATTGGGAATAAGAAGAATTAAATTCTTTCCACTTGGATAATTGATAATTAGTATTTTTTTAATTAAAAAAATGTAAAAGATTTTTTTATTAAAAATAATTAATGAATGATGAGGGTAGCTGTCTACTTCTTGTAATGGTAATAATAAAAACATGGCAAATAAAGAAAAAGAAAGTTCCTAACCGCGTTTTGTGTAAGTCAAAACACATGCAGATACATGAATTTAATTCTTATTTGTTTGGTACCTTGCACTTAACTCATCTCCTTTTCCTTTTTTTTCAACAATTTCGTTGCATGGCATTTTATACTGATTCTTTCTCTCTTAAGCTAATTCCTTCCCCTTTTTTCTAATATTATGAAAACGATGTACTAGGTGCCGTATTGAAATGCAATTTAATAATGAAAAAAAAAAGCTATTATTATTTAATTTTATGTAATTCGATATTTACGTTTTTTAAAAACCGTCAATCAAATTACATAGATTAACTATAAATCCCACAACTTGAAGAGAAAATGTCATACATTTGATAGCCTCATAGTATAATGAAATGAAAGGAAAGAATTTTCAAAAAAAATATATATTATTTTTATCTGTAGACATTAAATTTAAAAAGTTTTTCTATCATTTTATACTTATTTATTTTTAAAATATAATTATTTTCATATTTTTAATGCTAAATATTGATCAATTGCTAGTTAATTTTGATAAAAAAAATATATAAATTTTTATAAAATGAAAAATTTTAAATAAATTAGAAAAACCTAAATAATAATAATTTATTTTAAATTTTTTGAAATGAATTAACAAATGGATCATAGTTTGTTGGGAAGAACAAATAATAATTGACAAGATAGGGAGTACATACGCGGGACACGTGTTGGACAAAATCATAATAAGTATATAGTAGTGAGATGATGTTGATATTGACGGGGCAACGGAGTGCTGACGAAATTCCCGCGGCGATGAAGAATTGAATTGAATGAACCGGCGGCGGAAGGCAATAGTTAGCCCCAAACTAATAATAATATTATTAAAAAAATGAAGTCATCGCCGTCGCCGGGTGGGTCAAGCCCATAGCCAAAAATCGATGCATACATATATATATATATATATATAGAGAGAGAGAGAGAAGAGATAACGACAGGGTGGGCGTGTGAAAAATCACAACGGCAGGGGTGCGTGTGTGATGTGAACTAAATAACAAAGAAACAGTACGGATTCAGCACGTGAATCTCTGCGCCGGCGGTTCAATATAACAACCCCAATGGTCCCCAACCTCCCCGCCCTACCAATTTATTATCTCTTCCTTTTTTTCTCCCCGTTATTTTCTTTACTCTTTTAAACATAAATGTTACATTATTTTTTTTTAAAAAAAAATATTATATTTAAATAAATTAAAAATATAAAATACGTGGATAATTTAAAGACATGTATGCAAATTGTATTTTTTTAGAGACTTTTTTCAAGGTAATGATTTATTTTAAAAAAATAAAAGAATAAATTGAAGTAAATTGATTAATATTTTAAGATAAACACAAAGTTTTATTTTTTAAAAAATGAACGTGATAAAAACGCAGTTAAGAGGAAAGGAGGTAGGGAGATACACACGTCTCCTTGACCAAAGCACACCTACCAGTATAGTACGTACAGTTAAAATTATAAATTACGTCTCTTTCTTAATTTGGTTCTTTTACTGCATCGTAATCATTTTGGGCTGACCTATCTCTATAGTCCTTCTTAGACTCTTTCCCCCACCCTACACCTAGCCCATATCCCTCCCACTTTCTCTATTTTAGGAAAAAAATTAAAAGAAAATACACTCCTTCAGATGAGTATTAGTAGAATATAGAATTTAATGAACCAAAAATTAAGAAGGTTAGAAAAGTGGTTGGTTTTTTTCATAGAAAGAAATAGACAAAATCTTGGGGTTTAAAAGATTAAAATAAAATAAAATAAAAAAAGAGCAGCAAATTCAATCATAAAGTATGTAGCCTAGGAAGAGATACTCATTACAAGAGCTACATACAAGCAGTCAAGCACGCAAAAAATGTGTATGATGATGCATCAGCAGGACTAGACCATGCAGAAGTAAATCAAAAGCGTGCTGTGATGGCTAATCAGACAGAATCGACACCCAAAAAAAGGACTTTCAGAATGTGGACTCCGTCTCCTCTCTCTCTCTCTAGACCACAGAATCAACCACTTCACCTAAACTGTTGCAGAGAATCAATATTCAGTAACAGTACGAGTGCTACAGACTTACTAAGCTCTACCTCGACTTGGGGGTGGGGGTGGTGTGGTGGGACTTTTTTGGAGTGATGTTTTGGGCGGGGACCAACTTTCTTTGTTTTCTCCTGCATTTCACCCCCCTACTTTGCATGGATTGCCTGTCCTTTCCCAACTAAAAATTTTAAAACCAAAATTCGCCCCCCTCCCCCAGCTTACTTCCCTCCTAAAACTACCACAGGTTTCATAAAAGACTTTTCAAAATGCATGCAGCCATTATAAATCTGGAGATGTTTTGCAAAGGGATGGAGGGGGTGGGGGTTTGTTTTCATTTTTTTTCTTTATTTCTGATGAATAGGAGCTGAGTTTATAAATGCAAAGAAATGATAACTAAGGCCCTACATGTGGAAGATGGAACAGCTCACAAAAAAGTTACATACCAAAAATGAAAGACAAACTTCATAATACTGTAGCGCAGCCCCCTCCTCCTGACCGGCAGCAAGAACTCTTCTCCAGGTCAAATCTTAGCTTTCCGCATTCTATGAATGAAAGTCCATTTCACACACAAAAACGATAGAGTAATTATTGTTCAGATGAATCTATCAAGATTTAATGAAAGGACCAAAGTGCAACGGTGTTATAAGACTGAAAGATTTATAAACATAAAAATATGTCTGAAAGAGCAGTAAGAAAAAAAAAAAAAAAAAAAAAAAAAAAAAAAAAAAAAAAAAAAAAAAAAAAAAAACCCCCCCCCCCCAAAAAAAAAACCCCCCCCCCCCCCCCCCCCCCCCCCCCCCCCCCCCCCCCCCCCCCCCCCCCCCCCCAAAAAAAAAAAAAAGAGCAGTAAGTAATAAATAAAACCCTTCTGATAAATGACTACAAAAGAGGATAGAATTGCATCAATAGAAAGATAGGTTAGCAACATTAAAAGGATCGCCATGTTCAATATAAGTCTAGCTGTTATGATTTGGATGGAGGTTTCTATTTAAACTATCTAATCTGTCACGTCTATTAAAATTATTTACTAATAGAAGGATCCCCATGTTCAACATAATTCTAGTTACTATAGTTTTGGCAGACTAGATATAGCTCACTCCATCGTCAACCTCAATTCTCATCAATTTCTTATCCTTTTCAAACAGCAACCTTCAATGATTAGTGATTCAAAGAATAAAGCTCAAAAGGTGACTCATGACAAGTCAGGCTTTTCTCACATGTTCAAACCTAGTTCTACATCAAGATATCTCATTTTCAGTAGGTACCTGTACTTGAGAAATTACAACAAACACTGTATGCTCAATCTATTAGCATCCACCATGAAACAGTGCAAAACTATTCAGAGCAAAGAAACAAGAAGGTTGGCAATCAGAATTCAAAACAAGGGTGAAGAAAAAAAAAACCAAAGAAACCTGGACATGGTGGAAGTGGAGTTCTGCTTAATTGGAGCAGCAAAAACCGAAATGCCAACAGCTAGCTACTAAGCATGTAACTCTAACATGCCTGTGACGATAAATAACACATAATCAGTTTAATGCAGAAATTATCAATTTATATTGTGACGTTGTTAGTGGTAGTAAAATCAAAAGAAGAAAGAGAAGTAACATGTATGACATAAAGGAAGGGCAATACAGCTCTAGATGCAACCGTAGCACTTTGAAGATGCAAATTCTGTTTTAGAAGTCATAAAACAGGAAGAGGATACAAATGTGTCTCATCTAAGGCTTCCAAATCACATCAATTGTCTAAATCGAAAACAAATGAGTGCTAGATTGTAGAAGAGAACAGCTGCTTGTCTCGCATTCTTGAAAATAGACTCTAAAACAATAAAAGAGTTCATTACAATCAAAATTTCACCACTTTTTCACAATCACCAAGGGCAATGGATAGTTAATCAGTCTGATTTTTTTTTTCCTTCTTGGGAAGTCAACAAATCCATCTAAGTTATCATCATCTCTTAGACGTTTGGCTCCCTACCTCTAGTAAACCACAAGAAATTCCTTCATTCTGTGTTGTATTAGAGCCATCACAATATAAACTCTAAAAGAACACAATAAGTTTTAATGCAGGCATGATGTATATTTCCCCCCCCTTTTTGGGCTTGTGTGATTTCACAGGCTGAATCATAGCGTATACTGTTGAATTAGCCATTTGTGCAACATCATGTATGATAAGGTAAATTAACAAGTTAAAAGAACACAAACTTTTCAAATTGTCACCAAACTGATTCATTGCATTTTTTAATTCTTCAGCTGCAGTTTGAGAAAGAACTGATTGCAAATGTCATGGAATTGATAGGTCCTTTAATAAAAAAACAATTTTAAAAAATTGTTAAAGATATTCAGGTTTTTAGTTACTATCTTCGGAACCAAATTCATAAACATTTAATAATTTAATATTCTTCATCTGTTTCTCAATAGTTATGGGCTTTCTGTAACCTTTTATGTTTTGGTTACTAAAATATCAAATACTACAAAGCTTATATATATTTTAAGCATCTCCTGTTTGTTGAACTGAAGTCCTTGATAAATAATGAAACCGATACATACAACTGCTCCAATTCTAAAATATGTAATGTTAAATTAGATTTCATGAAGATTTGTATCTTGTTATATTGATTTCAAGGCATCAAACAGTTAAAGAAAATCCTGAAAAAAAAATAGAAACATCAATATATCATGTATGGAAAACATCATTGTTGTTTCATCTTAGTAACAGATACGACAACAATAGCAAGATGAAGCCATAGCAAATTTCCTAGAGCAATTCTGCCAAAAAAGGAATAGTTCTTTGTTCACTATCAAAGTACTACATGACCAACAATCAACAAATGAGATTCATAACCTTCTGTTTTTCATATCATTTTAAATTACCACAAATTTTTAAAATGTAAATTGATCTTAAAACATAAAACTAGAGCAAGGAGGTCAGAAGGTCAGTTGGCAAAAGGATGCCCCAACCCCAATAGAGCATGTTCATTATGAGTATTACTATTGACTCTGAAGGGTGTAGCAAACACTTTAAAAAAGTATAGCCATATAATAGGTAGTAACTTCATTTGTTACGGAAATCAAATCATCTTATTGAACAGCAAGTGATTATGCCCAAAACATAAACTATAATATGAGGCTATATAAAGGGCCTCAACATACCAAATGAAATTTTACTCCCATTCAGACAAATAAAGGCCTAAAGCTCTAGCTTCACTATCTATGTTGGATAATTAAGCCAAAGTGATCGAGAAACACATACATAAAAATGATCCTCATGATGCCACGGAAAAGAAAATCCCAACAATTTCACGATTTAGGTCAAAATTGCAAATAAAAATTTTCTGAAAGAAAATGGGGAGAAGTAATTATAATTCACCAATATAAATGGAAAAGATCAGCAACGAAAATCAAAGAAAACAAATCATCGTCTCAGTTTCTGTAAGTTCACGCCTCAAACTCCGTAATTGCTAGCCATTAATACATACATACCTCTGCATAATCATTGAGTACCTTTGTACAATCCTCAAGTAATGTCCTTGAAATGCATTTCATATTGCTATCAGAAACATCCTAGCGCCTGTTACCAATGTTTCACAGGGCATCTTGATTCCTTCAACAACTTCTGTGATCGCGCTCGAGAAAATATCCAAATCAAAGAATCAATAACTGAATTTGCAGTATTCGAGCATATAAATCTCAGAAGAAGAATAGCAAAATAAAGGATTAAAGTGAAATAATAATCATTGAAATTTAACTTCGTATATTTCATTCTTATCTTTCAATTGAAAGTTCGCGGGAAGAAGGTAATAATGGAATTTGAAAGCCTTGCTTTCCCGCCTATACTTTCACCCGATTAATGTTTCGGGTCTTTAAAAACCACCCGGAGTCAAAAAACCAAATTTAAAAATAAATAAAGATATTTCTTCTGGAAAAGCCCAATTAACATTCCCGTGGTTTGGCCCAACTTTTTATTTTTCTCTGTTTGAAGAAAATAAAAATGATAGTCGGAAACTCTTGATCCAGTTAACAGAAAACCGGCGGTTTAATATATCGATTCTCAGTCCGGCAGCATCATTGCTTTATGAAAAATTCTTGTATTCAATCCTTTCACTATTTACATTTTTCATATTAGTCCTAAATCTTTTATTTAAAATAAATTAATCATTTATCTATTTTTCATTTTTTTAAATTGGTCATTTCGATTAAAATTGACCAATATCTAATCACTTTTTTACACGACTGATGCATTAATTAAACTTAAAAGATCTTTATGTCATTTTATGTCTTTTTTGCCTCAAGATACAATTATTTTCATATCATTCACGAATATCTTGAATTTAAAAAATAAATATATTTAATAATTATAATAATTGTGGCAGAAAATGCATAAAATGACAAAAAAAATTAATGAATATATCAGTCATGTACTAAAAAGTGGTCAAATATTAGTTAACTTTGATCACCGGGACCAATTTAAAAAAATTAAAAAAATAAATTTGCTTGAAATTAAAGATTTATGACCAAATTCGGCACGTGTGAGTTCGGATACTAGATTCTTAAAGAAAAAAAAATGACCAATTCATAGAAGTCTAAATAATTTGAGTCAAGGAGTCAAACTTAACTTGATTTGAAACACTCAAATTTAACTACTTGGTATTATCCTTATTATACTAAAGGAAGATTCCAAATTGACTTTGAATACTTAGATCATTTTTATATATCATTACACATTCACTTTACTTTTTGATGTGAGACGGATATTACAGTTAACAAAAAATATCCTCCAAATTCGCTGGCCACATGTCGAGATCTTGCAAATTTGCTTACCCCAAGTTGAGAGATCTAGAAGATTTTCTCCAAACAAATCAAGATTCAACTCGGTGAGACGATGGAGCAAGTATAAAAATGGTGGATTAGTAGAAAGAATAAACTGAGTTTCCTCCAACCCGGTAGCTTTGCGGACTCCTAATGCTTCCTTTAGGGCGGATAGTCGAGGTTTCGAATCCCCTGGGTTGGTTAGTGTCATATTAAAAAAGCTCTGGGTCAGACCGTCACCCTCACCCTCGAGTAAGAGTTGAACTCTGCGAGCGCTCCGCAAGCCGAGTCCGGATTAGTCTCACCAAATAAGATGGGGACACCGGACGCCCTAAATAGGTATTAAAAAAAAAATTAAAAAAAAAAACTGAGTTTCCTCCATTTTTGTGCACATTAAAAGAAAGAAGATGAGTGTGTTTCCTTTTTTTTTTGGCACATAAGAAGAAAGAAGATGAATGAGTTATTCCATCTTTTAACTAGAGAATTGATATTTGTGGATATTTATAAAGATAGGTGGATATGAAATAACGATTTTTTTTCCTTTCCATTTATGGACGGTTGATATTTAAATTTTATAAATATGAAGATTTGTGGGAGAAGTTTGAAGATTGGGTTGAAGATTATATGACGTTTTGAAGATTTGATTAAAGTTATGAAGAAAATGAAAGTTGTATGTTAATACCAAAATTGTCCCTAAAAAAGTTATTTTTTCCTTTTTGTTAAGGGTACGAAGTGTCTTAAATAGATATCAAATTATGAGACGATACTTTTAAATCAAATTTACAATTAAAATAATCTCTATTTGAAACAGATGTATATGTGAGTAGAGGTTCGAACCTCCAATCTCATTTAAGCTATAAGAGTTTCTTATCAACTCACTTGTATCGCGAAGTTAATTTATAAAAAAGGTAATATTTTGACAAATTAATAACAAAAAATATGTATTTAATCTTCAAATTTGTTTAAAAGGCTAAGAATTTTGAATAGTTTAAGAATTATTGTGATACTTTTATATATATATAAGTATGAGGGAGTTACTAGATAGTATAGCCATCAAAAATTTTAAAGGAAATATATAAATTTCAGTACAATGATATACATATATATATATATATATATATATATATATATATATATATATATATGATGCATCTAATGATTTACATATAGAAATTTGAAGATAAACATCACAAAGAAACTTTTATTTGGAAGATTGCAAAATATGTGTGTAAATAAACACTATTATTTTACCTACTCACTTTGATGATGTTGATATATTGAATAGAAACATAAAAATTAAGTTCAAAATGCCAAAAATGCAAATACAAAAGTCATATTTGATAACTTTACCAATTAATTTTTATTATTATAGTCATAAATAACTTTAATTAATATACGATCGAGTAGGTAAATATATAATACTATCAATTTATAAATATACACTTATTCGTATGTTTCAATTGAACTGAAATGATAAACAAAACTTTAGTTTTAGATGTAAATTTATAATAACATCTTCTAATTTATTATTAAGTTATCAATACATACAAAAAATTATTATTGATTATTCTTAATAAAACACGTATGACTAGCATAAATACAAAATTCACATAACAAAGATAATACAAGATTTTACGAAAAATTACAAGTTTTATATCGGTTTTAGTGAATCACAATTGTTTAATTTTGTAATGTTATTGTTGGAAAATATGATATTAATTTGTAGGTGGTAAACATTGAAAAACACAAGTTAGATAAGCCCTAGAGATGCATGCAATGAAAAGTATGAGTTATTTATTATATATGTTCTTGTTGTGTGTATTCATTCGTGAAATAATGTAATTCATAATAGTTATATATAATATTTTTTTCGTGTTATACAAAGTAATGATCGAAACCAATAATTGTATTTTATCGTAAAATTTCATAACTATCATAGCTGTGTAACTAGTTTGTGCATATTAATTTGGTGAATACAAACTAATTATCTATATGTATTGTATAAATACTTAGTTTCATACATTGCATGTGAAAATTTATAACACGAGCTTATCAAAACAACATTTTATATGTGTTATATGTTCAAGTTAATGAAATTACATAGTTGCAAACAAAAAATACTATTGGGGTAAATATTGTTTATAGTATTACGCTTTTTGAATGCAGAAATCTTTAATTACGCCTACTAATTATAACATCTCGTGTTAGGTTAATCTATAATCGAACTTGATACTACTTTTCATTTATATTTTCAGTGATGTTCTTTTCAAATTGGCAATGTTTGTTGATTCAATTTCTTAGTTATATATCGATTTGAAAGTTTTTAACCTTGGTATTTTTACTGATTCAAATATTACCATCAAATAAAATGTAACGTCATAGAAAGGTTAATTTAACATACATATCGAACACAAAAACAACAATTAAAAATACAAATCAAAGACAAGATTTATTTGAGGGTAGACAAACGATGCACAATGATACTATTGAAGATTTACATTACCTTTTTTAATTACATTACGTAAACAGATATGATTTCGAAAATATTTTCTTGATTAGCTCATATAATTTGATTTTGTAGAATCATATAACAAATGTAGAATTAATGTAGTAAATGTGAAGAAAAAATAAGAATGGAATAGAATGAAATTTCAAGTTGTGCATAGAAATGAAGGCATTAGACATGGTGCTTGTGAAATGTGTTCAACTTTAAGGACATTAAAATCAACAATTCTATAACCAAACGGTGTCGGATTTAAGTGATTTTTGATTCTACAGACTCCTATGTTACTGCAGAATTGTATCTAATATTCATATTAGGGTTTGGATTCAAACATTTTCATGAAATGCTCAAAAACCACGGTACACTCCGAGTAAACCTTCGTCCCGACCACTTTTGATTCCGGGAAAAGAATCTCCGGAACGAGTTAGGTTTATATGGTAAATGAATAATCAAATGAAAGCTCATGAAATTATCTACAAGAATAAAAAAATTTCATGAAAATCCATCTAGTGTAGCTCAAGTTATTAGTAAATGAATGGAGCATAAAAACACACCTTAGGTGACAAAAACAGCTAGGCTAACCTTAATTCTCAAATCCATGTGTAGTATAGCTAGCGCTTTATACCGTTGATAAAATATTATCTAACGGTCTAAGTTTAAAATTTTAGAATCCTGTCGATCCGCGTGAAATGACACTGGACCAATCAGATTTCACGTTTCAGATACGAGCTCTTCAACTTACAGTATTTAAATTACTCCAAATTTTCCCGTCGTCTCACACCAAGAAAACAACAGAGTCGAAGCTGATAGATTCTGCCTCCGTTCCCTCTCTTCTTTTGGATTTCGAGATAGATCCAATTTTGCTTTTCTTTCATTCACTTCCCCTTATCCATCTAAATTTCCAAACCTTCATTTCACTGTCGCTAAAGCCCTAACCCTAGCCCCCAATTTCGGATTGCTTCGATGGCCACAGAGGAACCAGCAGTCGTGGTTGAAACCGCTGAGGTTCAGGTCGAGGCGGAGCCTCCCCAGGAGGAAAAGCCCGCTGCCAAGTCTCCGAAGGCCAAGAAGTCCAAGGAACCTAAGGCAAAGAAGCCTGCTGCGCCAAGGAAGCGAAATCCTCCAACTCACCCCCCTTACCTTGAGGTATTATTTTTAAATTGTCATTTTAGTTACAGTGGATTGATATGGTGCTGTTTAGATCTAATGGATTGCTAAATTCTGTTTGGGTGAAATTATGTAGATGATTCAGGACGCGATCGTGACACTGAAGGACAAAACAGGGTCAAGTCAGTATGCGATCACAAAATTCATCGAGGACAAGCAGAAAAGCCTCCCACCGAACTTCAGGAAACTTCTGTTAGTTCAATTGAGAAAGCTGGTGGCATCTGAGAAGCTTGTGAAGGTGAAAGGCTCCTTTAAGCTTCCACCTGTTCGTGCCAGGCCAGCTGCACCGACTGCCCCATCTTCTCCGGCTAAGAAGAAGCCAGCGTCAGCCGCAACGAAACCGAAGGCCGTCACTAAGGCAGCTACTAAGGAGAAAAAATCTCCTGCCAAGCCGAAGCCGAAGGCAAAAGCCAAGGTAGCCCCTGCCTCGAAGTCTAAGGCGGCCGCTAAGCCGAAGCCAAAGCCTAAGCCTGTTGCCCAGAAGTCTAAGCCTGCCGCCAAACCTAAAGCCTCTTCGACCGCTGCCGCAAAGCCGAAAGCTTCTGCCCCCAAAGCAAAGGTTGCTCCTGCAAAGAGGAAGGAGGCTCCAAAGTCGACCAAGTCCAAAGAGAAGCCGGCCAAGGTTGCAAGGACGTCGACAAGATCGACACCTAGCAAGAAAATTGCGGCTCCTGTTGCGGCGGCAAAGAAGGCTCCTAGGGCTGCGGCAAAGAAGGCTCCTGCAAAGAGCGTCAAGCCAAGGACCGTGAAATCGCCGGCGAAGAAAACAACGGGAAGGAGGAGCCGGAAGTAAAATAGAGCTATGAGAGTTGTTGTTTGTAGGGGTAGTCTTGTAAATGTCTTGTCCTTTATAGGGTGTAGATGGCTTTTTGCGCCCTTAGAAGAAAACCACAGAACCAGTTTCTCTAGTTTTTTTTTTTTTTTCTTTTTGATTTTTTTTTCACATAATTACTAGTTTTATCCTTATTTTTTATTCCCCTAGAGACTTTACAATGCCTTACATGTAATGATATGTTTAATCCTAGGAGTTTTGCAGTACTTCTCTGTCACACTACAAAATTATATATATATATATATATATATATATATATATGTATGTATGTATTCTGCACATTTTATTGCCGAGTTCCTATAATCTTGATTTATTTTTGGTACTGCGATGCAATCTGTATGCTATGATTGTTCCTTGTTAGGGTTTTTTTGGGGGGAGGAGGGGGAGGGTTAGTTTTCCATTTTCCATTGCAGCTGCCGGTGAAAGTTTAATGTTGGGTAATGATAACGGTTGTTCGTTCTTTCGTTCGTTCATGGGAGAAAGGATTGCGGTTCAAGATAAAGAAGACGCGTGTGATGCACGCCAGCGGAGGGTGGTTGCTTGAAGTTGGGTGTGAGGTAAAGTTCGTTTGGGATAATGAAATTAACTCCGTCGTGCATTATTCCCATAAATCCACTTGAGTGTAGGAAACGTCTTTGTTCCGTCAATTTTTTCATGGTAAACGGCAGACCTTATAATTTATAATCGTAATAATTGCTCGGTTTTTTTTTCAGCTACTCCTAAATTGTTAGTGTATCTAACGGTTCAAGCGGAATCAGCAAAGACGAAGAGTTTCAAGCGTTAATTATTTCAAAATGGGCAATGCTTTTTGGGCTGCTGAAAAGCATACAATGGTTAGTGGTTACAGAAGCTTTGACATATTTGAATCTGCTTGCTTCCTGTTGTTGGTATTTGAACTTTTAGGTTTGCAATGCACTGTCAGCAGTAGTTGTAACATCTCAGTCTCAGTCATTGCCCTGCTTTGTTATGTCTTTGCAAGCTGTTACCTTTGTTGGTCTATTTACCATTTTGTCTAACTAGTTCTCTTTATTTAAATGAATTTACCATTGAAGTGTGCACTGAATATTTATCTGTGTTCTAGAAGGTAATTTGCTCAAATATACATGTTAATGTTACTTCCTACTGACTGTTGAAGGTGCTTATTTCGTTTACTTCCTTATGCCCTTAAAAAAAATGGAAATTTAGATATTTAACCAACCATAGTGATACCTGCTGGAGGTGGCAAAAGAATTTCTTAATCTGTTGTTACAAAATGCAGGACTTAATGTTAAAATGTTTTATTGTGAAAACTGTTTTAGGTTCCCTTGAGATTTCACAAACACCATAGAGAAATTTACAATAAGAACATGTGAGAATTTGGTGAGGATACTAGTGAAATGTCCAGAATCTGTTAAAATTTCCAATGAACTTATTGCTGTTTCCTTGAAGATCCTATGCTTCTTCAGTGAACTTCCCTTCTACTTTATTTGAGTTGCAGTGGCACATAATTGCATCCTAGAATGCTGAGGCTCCTAAGTGGTAATGCTGCTAAGTGGCGTTTAATAGACATCAAAATTAGATCTGCCAAGATAGATGTACATATTCTGGAAACTTCAATTCCTACAGTTAGATTATAGAGAAGCCCTGATTTCTAAAAGACGCTATATTACTTGTTATCTCAGTGAGGTAGTAAAATGGCTACAATCTTGGATTTACGTTTCAAGTTTCAACTGCAATGCAGGGAAAAATTCTCACTCTCCTTTTTGCGGCTTTACATGCAGCACTTGTTAGACTGTAAGGTTTTGCAAAAAGATATCATGCAAGGTATTCTTCTTTCCTAGAGATGTAGGTGTTAACTTTATAATGGCGAGAAGTTTATTGTTTTCTATCATTTCCCGTGTTGATTTTGGTTTAAAGAACATTCAATCTCCAGTCTCTTGTTAGATTTAGTTTCCAATTGAAATCAATGTTTGCCTATTTTCTCATAGAGCTGGTTGCTCTTATTTGGCTTCTCAGTCATACTTGTATGCCCAACATTTACCTTGATCAAAATCTAGATGTTTCACCTATATCTAGAAAAAGGTATTCCTATTTTAGCATTGGTATTATAAGGAAATTGTCAAGCTATCTGAAGCCCATAACCTTTTTGGTTTTGGATTCTGGTTTTCTATGCTAGCTACCATCTGGTTTACTGAGCATCTCCATTAAAAATTCTCCATTTGCCCTTATAGTCTAATTTATAGACCTTGGAGTGATCCAAATGTACTGTAGCTTCATATGCTATGATAACACTAGAGAAAATAGTAGAAGTAGATAATTCCGTTGTACTTTTGATCATGTTGTTGGGGATAAGTTTCCTGACTTTCAGTAATGTTGCATGTGATTTCCATGACTGGATGCTTCTCCACAGACACAAGTTTGTAATATATATAGATCATCATTTAGGTAGTTAACATACTTCTTGTACTTTAGAATGTGAGCAAAAAATGACTTTCGTAAACCTATTTGATGATAAACTTTGGAACGTATTTTTACTTTACATTGTCTTTCAAATGCAATTGCTTGACAGTTTAAGAATCCTTTTCCATACAAATATCATGGATACTGAGAACCTGAAGGTATATATTTAGAAGTAAGAGGATTTGGTTACTTAAGTTCTTCCGCGCTCTAAAATATACCCATTATGACGTGTTCACAGTAATGCATAGTTCATAATGCATCACATAGAGGAAAGGAAAATTCATGTGAAGAATAATCCATGATCAAAATGTGAAAATCGTCTGCATGAATTTGAGCGTGCTGGTGTTAGGTCCAAAGATATGCTATTGTTTGGCTGTGAAATTAGGTTGACACTTCCTTGAAATGTATGAGTTTAGTGAACTGTTTTTGGTAAATTCAACTTTCAACTTTCAGATATATGTGCATTTACGATCATGTTTACCTTATATTCCGTCTTGAAATGCCATAGATTTATGATCTAATGAATATGTTTTTCTTTCCTGTTTTCAACTACTTGTGTATCAGATTGATACATCTTTACTTATCTGCCACTTTGAATTCATTGTCTTTTCAGTTATTTTCTTACGTTGTGAATCCTTGCATGCATCTTTTGATTTATAGTTACTTTTCTTTTTCACCGTGGAACTCCTCTATGTAAATTTGCTGCAAGTTAAAAGGCAAAAATGAATGCTTTTCCTGATTAACAAAGACATTTTTTCATTTCTTTTGCTTATAAGGGTAGTACACCTTGACGTTTTCAATGGAAATGGATGGAGAGAAGAATATAGGACTCACACTCTTTTATCCGTATAAGAAGATTAGGCTACTTGGAAACCATGAGTCAATGATCTAATCTAGCTTATAAACAAAGAATTCTTGTTCGGGGAAGAGGGACATCAAATTTCAGCAGTAAGAATTCTACCAAGAGACCATTTGTTTCATAAACAGAATTCTATTTCTAGTCACACGATAATGTTTGAACCCTTCTGAACAGAGTAGTGATGGCTGCAAAATAGGGAAGATACATGAGAGGAAGAAGATCATGGAAATCTTTTCCATCTAAAACATAGTTAACATTATGTTTGTTCCTGTGATTCATAGTTAGAATTTAATGAGCTGATTTCTGTATTTAAGATTGAATAATAGGTGTATTTTTACCATAATTACTGGCAGCTTCATCCACTACAGGCATGACCACTGGATGTCTGAGTTCAGAGCAACACTTTCCAGTGAATAATGTCAAATAAAAGGTGATTCTTGTTTATGTAGTCTCTTTCATTTGGCATATTGTCATTCCCCTTTTTGTTTTCGTGTTTTTTCCTTTAGAAAACTTTTTAAGGAATGAATGCTTATGGTTGAATTCTTGTACATGGATATGTTGGGCATAAAAAAAAAAAAGAGAAAAAAAAAAATGAAGCTTTTAAGACTTCTTGTGGTTGTCGATAAAAATAACTATGTGCAAGTAATTTTAATGGTCCCAATGCATTCTTCAAAATTTGCTTCCAATGTTCTTGAAGTTCACTGTGTTGTTTGTTTCCATGAGAGAAGAAACATTGATGTTGGCCAGTATCCTCTTAATATCATATTCCTTTATGGATCCGAGGTTTCAAAGGTTCTTCATATATATATATATGGATGGATGCATGTACATATGCAGACAATCAATAGTTTCTTGTAAATGAAAGTCAATTATCTTATATTGCATTTTTTAGAACTAGTCTTCATGAAAATGCAAAGGAAAAATGTGAACTTGTACATAATTAACTCAAACCTAGATACAACATATTAGTGCTGTTGAAAAATCCCTGCCAAACACAATCTCAGTTGATACATTACAAAATGTGACAAAAATGGAAGTTGCAGATTACCCTCTGAACCTTTCTATTTTCTGAATTGCAAACTTGAGCTCTTTTTGAATATTCAACCTTGAAGGTGACAAAACTATGTCATTCCAAATAGAGCCTGATTCACATGCAGGATGTGGATTTTTGTAAAGTTCATATATGGAATCCCCTTCATCATTTAACCTTCCTACCATCTTTAAGCATTTTATCTCATCTGGATCTACCAACAGATTCTTATCTTTGTCTTTCCATCCTATCAGCTTCAACAAACAATGGTGAAAAAATTAATAGTTTTGTTAGTAAACCAACAACATACATATATGATATATGATATATATGTATCGTTTCGTAAGGAGGATATGACAATGAATGTAGATTGATTTTACCTTTGGTGGTCCTTCTAAAGCATTTGTACTATATAATCTAGCATTGTCTACAAGGGTGCAGTATGTCATAAATGCATTTGCAAATCTTTTGTGTGATTTTAGTTGTGGTTTCACCCTTACTGCTCTTCTGCACATTATAGCTCTCCTGTAACCATGCAACACCTTGAAAGTTACTAGGTTTAGATACAGTGAAATCCATAAAAGTGTATATATATATTTTCTCTTGTTCTTTTTCTTACCTTATGCCTCTAACAACAGCTAGATAAGCATCACAAACAACTCCGACCAACTCTATCCTGTAAGGTCTTCTCTTTCTATTGCCATCTTGATCTTGCTCCTCATCAATCTGTTCCCAGTAACTTTCTGTTACAACCCCATCTGCCCTAACCTTGTAACCAGTTCCCATTCGATAACGACGTCGATGAACATTTCTTGCCATTGTTACTGTCTGTATTACAAATGGCACCCAGGAAAGAGTTCCATCCATGATGACATCTCGGCCTTCATTAAGTGCTGTTACTAAAAGAGATGATGCTGCATCTGTAGATGATTGGTGTACCTGCAGATTCCAATTCATTGCAGTTATTTTGGAGTCATTTGGAAATAGGAAATTGATCCATCATACCAATTCAGATGTTTGTAGAAGGTCGTGGTGCCCTCGAGAATTGAGAGCTTTATATATGACATCTGATTCCTTGAATGCATCTGCTTCTATTACAACAGCATTCCCCATTGCTCCAACCCAGAATGGTCTGTTTAGATTTTAAAATTTATGAATTTTTTCTTGTTAGATGTGAGAAGGGGATAGAAATATCATGCTTCTTTATTTGTTTGTTCTTACTCTTTTAAAATGTCTTTCAGCACAGTACTTTTCCCAGCGCCCATGCCGCCACCCATGAGGAGCAGCACTGGACTCCTGTCCTTGTGAGCCATTGGAACCATCACATCCGTGCATTGTGAATCATCTGCAGATACTAGTCCGATGGCTTTCATTTCCTCCACCAAGGTAGTAAACACTCTTGCAACCTTCAAGTTCTTTGTTACTCGCTCAACTCTCTGTTCCCTTCATTACATACATACATACATATATATATATATACACACACAAAAAATATAGAAAAGTGTAAATCACTCGAAGGATAATCAATTTCTGCTTGATAAGGAAAGGAACAGAGGGGAAAAAAAAATGAACTAAGTTGTAAAAATCTCTGTACCTTGTTGCTGCCATGAAAATGTGTTTCAGCTTTTTCTTGGGTTCAGATTCAGCACTTAAAATCTGAAGAAAAATAAAGAATGAAACCCTTTTTTTTTTGGTGAATGTTTGTGTGTGCGTGAGAGAAAGTAGGGTAAATTGAGGAAAAAATCTTTAACCTGGCCTATAGTGTGAGAAGCTTGGCTCCAATGAAAAGCAAAGTAACTAAGAATACATCTCTCAATCTCTTCCACCAACTTTATGAACAGTGAGTCAGCTTCTGGCTCCCCTGCGAAGAAATTGTATAGCTCTTCCTCACACCCATCTGATTTCCGAATATATTCAGAAGCTAATTTGCATAGGACTGGACATTCTCTTTTATCTGCAAATCCCATTTGTCTTGCTGCATATACATACATATACATATATATATGTATATATATTCCATGCAGACGTACATGAGAGACCAAAACAATAAAGAATGATCTGGGAAAAGGGGGGATTTTTCCTCTCATCTCACAGAAAACTGATCAAATTCATTACCTACATAATGAGAAAACTTCTCCAGCTTAATAACTTGGCCGGAATCTGAAACTTTCATTTGCGGTATAATCCTTTTGTCCCTTAATCTTTTAAGATGATAATGTAATAAAACTGCAATGATTAACCCAATTGATGAGACAAGCATGATTTCACCGAGTATGGATTTGTCATCAGAAGTGCAATCTGAGGAGAGAAAATATATATATATATATATATATTATATATGCGATGGATCAGAAGAGAAAAAAAAAAAAAAAAACAAAGAGGAAATATACGTTTATTATTACCATTCTGCATATCTTATCTTAGATCTAGAAGTAAAAAAAAAAAAAAGAAAATGAGATTTTTTGAAGATTTGTGACTTTCTTTTGCAGCATCTGCAGAAGCCAGCCAGCCAGCATGGAAGAGAAAAACAAGAATTGCATAATACGAACAAAGTTGTTATGGTGATTTTATTTTTTTAATTTTATTTATTTATTTATTTTTGCATTTGAAACGCGTATTAGAAATACATGGATTTTATTTATTTATTTATTAATTAATTATTATTATTATCTTACAATAAAATTAGTTTGTTATTTCATACGTTTACGCTCTTATATTTGACACGTGTACAACTTTTATTTGTACTTTTCTAAATCCTTTAATTAACAACCACTAAACTTACTCTTGGATTATTCTAAAATTTATAATTTCTTAACTTACGTCACGTTATGGAGAAATTTATATATATTTTATTACACAAAAATATATTATTTATAATTATATATATATATATATATATTTTTTTTTTTAAGTGATTTATAATTATATCTATTAAATATTACTATAGCAGAAAGTAATTAAAATAATATTTATTTTATTTCCTTAATTCTAAAATACATAATTCTCGTCACTTTTCACATTTAGGGAAGAGAAAATGAAGATCAACCATAGTCGAGTCCTCGACTCCGTGAGATTCAGTTCGAAGATGGCGACGCCCAGGAACTTTGTCAGTGATGCTGCTGCTGGAATTCCGACGGATACTGGTAAGCTTCCGAATGATTTAATAAAGTCGCAAAAGCTTGTGAGTCCTCCAAGCCCAATATCAAGCTCCCGTGAAAATATTCTCAAAATAAAGTGCAGGGAAGGAAAAATTAACCTAATTGATGCCGAATGGTATTTCAAGGAGATGCTGCAAAGGAAACCTCTTCCTCCCATGTCGACGTTTAATTTGCTGTTGGGTGGTGTTGCAAAAAGTAAGCATTACGATCATGTAATTTCCATGTGGCCAAGGATGGTTCATGAAAATTTGAAGCCCAATTTTATTACACTCAGCATTTTGATAAACTGTTTTAGTCATTTGAAAATGTTTGGCCTTAGTTTTTCACTTTTGGGGACTTATTTTTAAGTGCGGATATCATCCCAATGTGGTAACGTTTATGTCACTGATCAGAGGTTTGTGTAATGATGGTCAGATTCACGAGGCACTTGAGTTGTTTAAGAGTAGGCCTCATATTAAAACTTGGGGAATTTTGACTTATGGATTATGTAAGAATGGTTATTCAAGGTATGCTCTTCAATTGCATAGAAAAATTGAGAGTGACACTGATATGTATTGGTTAGGGTTTAAACCTAATTTAGTTTGTTATAGCACACTCATTGATGGTCTTTGTAAAGATGGTTTAGTAAATGAAGCTAAAGAACTCTTCTTGGAGATGGAGAGCAATAGAATTTCGCCAAATGTGATGGTTTATGGGGCACTAATTCATGGTTTCTGTACTGCAAATAAATGGGAGGAGGCAAAAGGTCTTTTTATTAGGATGCTTGATCAAGGAATTCGTCCTAATGTAGTAACATTTAATATCTTTATAGATGCACTCTGCAAGATGGGAATGACTGAAGAGGCTAATGGGTTGTTGGATTTGATGATTAAGAGAGGTAAAAAACCTGATTCTTTTACTTTTAACACAATAATGAAAGGAATGTGTTTGGAGGGTAGGGTTGATGACGCAAAGAAATTGTTTCTTTCAATGTCTGCCGAGGGCTATGAATGTAGTGTCGTCAACTACAATGTCTTAATTGATGGGTATTTCAAGTGCAGAAGGACCGATGAAGCCATAAGGATCTATAAAGAAATGGTGCAAAAGGGCTTTAGACCTACTATTATCACTTTTAATTCTTTGTTGAATGGTCTTTTCCAGGAAAGGAAAGTTAAGGAAGCTATGACTTATTTTGCAGAGATGCAAGTTCATGACATTAGACCAAACTCTTCCATTATACAGACATTGCTAAATGGATTTTTCAAAAATGGCTGTGTTTCATTGGCAATGAGATTGTTCCAGAATCTGGAAGATAGTGGACAAGAGTTAAGAATTGAGACCCTTAATTGTGTTATCAATGGTTTGTGCAAATATGGAAAGCTTGAAATGGCTAATGAACTGTTTGAGAGGTTGCCCCAGAAATTTTTGGTGCCAACTGTAGTTACATATGCCATCATGATCCATGGGTTTTGTAGGAAAGGTCAATTGGAAAAAGCAAGTAATATTTTTAGGGAGATGGAGGAGAAGGGCTGTGCTGCTACCTTAGTCACATTTAATATACTTATGCGTGGTTACTGTAATAATAATGACGCACTTAAAGTGATTGAACTTCTTCAGAAAATGTCAGAAAGAAATTTGTCACCCGACGACAGTATAGTATCTGTAGTTATAGACTTGCTGTCAAAGGATGAAAAGCACAGAAAATATCTACATTTGATCCCAACATTTCCATCTGGAGCAAATGAGAGTTGGAAGACTTTGATGGAAGCAGGCAATAGAGATTATAAATTTGAGATACAAAGAAAAGGTGAATTGAGGGATGGCTAATGTTGTATGAAGAACGGCATGGCAGAAAAGGAGGATGCTCTTTTAGCATGTACAGGTAGCTGATGAAAGCAGTGAGAGATTCAGTTGGCAAGAAAGATAGTTCCAGAATGACTATTCTTCTTTAAGGTGTCATACAGTCATTGCCATAACTCTTCGAGACTCCATTACAGAGTCACCACTGATAATTTATCCACTGTAAAATATCTGTTTGCATATTTCTGGTAAAAAGATGTGTATGCAATTGCTGTGTCTTTGATTTGAGCCTTTTTTATCATTTAATACCTGAGGCTTCATATGAAATATGTACATTAGATGGTGTATTCTTGGTCTGCAGGTGAGTGAGAATAACTGTACTAGAAATGATCCTATTCCATGGATCTAGAAAACACTTACCTTAATGTTATCAGGAATTGGCAACTTCTTGGCTTGGTTCCAGCAGAATGTTAAAGATCTTCATATTAATTGCTACGTGTATGTATATATATAAAAGCTTCATACTCGCGTGATACCCCTTTTAGTGCAGGAAGGTCACATGCTTGGTCCATTGAAGCATCATCTCTAGTTACTGAAGTGGCTGAAGTTGTGATAGCAAAAGCAAATCTGTAAGTTTCCTGTAAAACATTATATATTTATATATATGTATAAGAGAAATTTGTTGGCAAACTAAGTTTTAGAAAAATGGAAAAATTAATCATGTCTCTTCAATTGGTCTACTAATAGACAATTATTCTAACTGACAAACTAAATCTGACACTGGATTGTTTCTTTGAGCAATGGTTCCTGAATTTCTAGACTTGTTATTTGCTCCTTGCACATATGTTATCTTTTCACTGATGCAGGCATTATCCACATTGTTTACCTTTGGAACTTATATTTCAGGGAAAATCAAGGCCTGAAGTTCTAAAAAGAAATTCGAGTATCAGTTGGCAGAGGAAGTGTTCTGTATAAATACTGAATGCATAATAAAGTAAATTCTGTAAGTCAATTTCTATCTTTCATCTGTTGTTAGTGATATGGTGACTTTATGCATTAATATTATATGAGGGCTGGATAGTTAGGCATTCTAAGTTGTTTAGTAATAATTTCAGATATCCAATGGTCTAAATCGAATTGAGGAAGAAATTAACTGAGTACTGTACCTTTTCATCATTAAGAGACGATGATGTTCATTGTGGACTATATGTCGATTTTGTGCTTGCTTTTCCAAGTTGTGGGGAATGAAGCCTGGTCCGAAATCATTCGAAAGATCTAAACATGTATAAATATATATATATGTATATATCTTCTGATCTGATCATATGATGAGATTGAAGGATTTCGAGCCAGACGACATTCCCCTCAACAAAAGAAACAACCCCTCAGATGAAGGAAGGAGGGAAGGCTAGCTGCAATGTGAAAGGAGATATATAGAGAGATGATAGGAAGATGAATAATAAATCGTACGGTTTTGCTTTGGCCATGCAATTACTTTTCATGGGGTCCTAATATACGTAAGATGAGCAGAGAATCGTTGTCGGCTCACATGACATGGAATCCACTTAATTAATTTTCCTGTAACACCATCATCCTTTACGCATACTGATCGACCCATCAAAATTCACTTTTTCAATTTTTATGTTAGATTATTTGATATTTTGTAATTATATATATATATATATATATATATATTTTTTTACTAATTTATATTTAATTTAAATTATATTTATAGAGTTTAACTTTTATTTGTAATCTCGTATAACATTCATAATATATTTTCTTAAATTTGTGATTTTGTGTAACATATAATTGAAATGTTGTAAAAGATTGTCAAAAAAAAGTTGCACTAATTGAATTTTTTATTTTATTTATCTATCTTCTTCTCTCTCTCTATATATATATATTATATAATTAAGTAAAACCAATTTAATTATAAGAGATGATTAACAGGAGATCATCTTTTCTTCTTGTGCAAATGATGAATTGGAAGATTCCATAAGGTATAAATATGTGTGTATATATGTATACACATGTTTAAAGCTGAATTAAAAAATTTTGCTTTGAAAGTTGACTTTGATAAATTTCTAACAGAATATTAATTAGACAAAAAGAGTTTTATTATTCTTTCAAGTAAGGGATATATCTCTTTTGCTTCCCACTAAGGGTAAAGGGGAAGGTGGGAGTTGGAGAACCTTACAGTCCATATAACATTATGACAAATATATATATGTATGTATTTGCTATTGCGATGCCAAGCTTAAATGGCAAGCTTACTTATGAAAAAGTGAAATTGGTATAATTCATTTATTTATGTGTTTCTAGTATCTTGTTTTTGAGTTTGACTCATATAAAGGATAATTTTGTGGTATATTTTTAGTTATATGTTATAGTTTTAAGAGTTTCTTTCGATAGATTTTTTTAAATTAATCGATGAAACACATTGGATTACTAAAGAATTAAGAATGACAAGTACTTTTAGATGAGTCTCAAACTATATAGGTGCGCTTTTACATTTAGATTAATTCAAGCTCGAGAGGGGTTAGCCCCTTGTAAGAGGAAGTTTTTTACCTCAAATTTTAAACAATTGTATACTTGAATTGAGAACATTCAACCAACAAATTTTTTACTAACTTACCTATACATTGGGTTGAGAGGTAAAAAAAAAAGTAAATAAGATGGAAAATATTCGCTAAAGCATATAATATTGTTGGGAAAAATATTGATACCTCAAAAAAAGGTAATAAAAGCTATAGGAGAAAAAAAAATTTAAAAAAATGCCAAAGACATCCACCATTTACACGAAACATCTAATGTGTTCTTCAAGCATAAAATCAACCATATCTGCTGATTTCCCCACGGCCCCCTAATAAATATATATATATATTATTAAAGATGGAGACTCGAATTTTATTTTGAATTGATTTAAAAAGTTTATGATCCTCTTAATAAAGACTTATTTCAATAAAACAATTGAGTCTATGGTGATAATGGAGCTTCTATGATAAGAATTAAGAATTAGGTCATGTTGTGGCTTCCTTTCTCTAATCACTTCAGCCCCAATTCCGAGAATCTATGTTCTTGTAAAAAACAAAATCAAATGGAGATTGCTCTCCAAAAAGCTCATCCGATACTTAAGTAAGAAACAATTGAAAGGAAAAAGTGAAAATGGCTAAAGTTTTTAGAAAAGAATTTTACTTTCTGTTCTTGTAGATCCTTCTCTTATTTATAAAGGTTTTTTTTTTTTGTAAGGAATTACAACTTTTGAATATCTTTAGAATATACGTGGAGATACTGAATATCTACCATATAATGCGTGTTAAAAAATAAAATAAATAAGATATTGAATATCTAATATCTACCATAATAATAAGATATTGAATATCTACGAGGTCACTCAACTCCTAGAGAGTCATCAAATACTTGAGAAAATTTTGAAACCATAATCATTAAAAAATAAATTTATCTAAAAATAGAATTTTTTTTTTTAAAAAATAAATAAATAAAGCACAAAAAATTATGTAATTCAATTGTATTTCTTTACAACACTTTGATCTGAAATCATCAATTGATTTTATAAAACATAGTAAAGAAAGCATAAGAAGAGAAAATAGGAGGGTACACATGAAAATTTTTAATTTTTTATCAATACTTAAATTAAAAAAAAAAATTAATCCTATACTTATTTATTTTTAAAAATTTCATCTTCAAACTCTTTTCATTTTTCTAACTTAATTTTTTTTTACTAAATTTGTAAAATTTTTCAACTAATTTAGTCATTATTTTTTGGCACCCTCTCCATATATATGCAGAGATAGGTGGACGAAAATCTAAGATCATAAAATGATTGATGCTCCGGATTTATGCCCTTTAAAAGTGAGCCTGTTAGCTTGAAAGAATTGATGCGCAAACTTTAAATGTTTCTTATAGGACGGATGATAGATGTTTCGAATCCCCTGAAGTGGTTAGTGCCACGTTAAAAAAGTTATGAGCCAGACCCTCACCCTCGAATAAGAGTTGAACTCTGCGAGCGCTCCGCAAACCGAATACGGATTAGTCTCACTAAATAAGGTGGAGACACAGATGTCTCAAGTGAGTATAAAAAAAATAAAATAAAATAAAGTCAGTTTCCCTTCCAATGAAAAATTCTTTACAAATAAAGAGAGAAAATATATTTCTAAGTGTAGAGGAGAGATAGATGGGGGAGATTTCATTTTGGTGCAAGTGCAAGGCACACGAACCGGGGTAAAAATGGAAAATCTCATATCAAAGTGTAGGGATCAAATAGCAATTATCCAAATATCGCTCCGCATTTAAAACCTAATAGATTTCTCCTGTCGGAATACTCTTAATCCCCCCAAAATCTTTGTTCCCGCCGTCTCTCACTCTCCCTTCGATTCGACTCCAGAAGAAGGTTTCAATTTGAGGTAGTTTCCTATTAATTTAGTATGAATCTCACGAACAATTCCTATTGTCAATTTTATTAGTCATTTCGGTTGCGTGTCTAGTGTTCTACGAATTCAATTGCATATGTGGTTTAGTTTCCAGTTGTTTGATGGAGTCTTGAATTCTTTTGAAGCATGAAAATCTTTGGCTCGTCCTGTTACCTCGTGTTTTGATAGCTTTTCTTAATGGTGCATGTAACAGACAAAAGTTGCTAGTGTAATCTTCATCTTTTAATGGTTATTTAGCTTATCGTATCGGGTGTACGAAATTACAGGTTTTGTTGTATTTTTTATTGAATATGTAACAATTAGCAAGCCAAAGCGAGTGACTTGTAGACTCTGAATACTTTTACATTATTTTCAATTCTTATTGTTTTGTGTTACATTGTATTTTTCTTTAGGATTTGAGATGTTCCTGAAAATTTTTGTGTGCTTCTAGTATCTGACTTCCTTCAGATGAAATTACCTTTGGAGTATTGACTATAATGAAGCCGTATCATATGGTTCTTCAGTATTCTAGATTCATATATAGTCCTTTTTATCTCATTTTAAGCTTATGTAGTATATCTCTTTTGCTTTATTTTCTGGGTGCAATCTACGGACAATTATGAAATAAATCAGTGTGTATTATCTATTATGTGATTTCCAATTCCCATATACTCTTGTGTCATTCAATCCTCATGTTATCTAATCTTTGTATCATTTCTAATATAAGAAATAGAAAATTGGTTAGACTAGTTGATGTTCAGTTGTTTCATATATTTCCAATATATCTTAATTTGCAAGTTACATGGGTATTTTTATTTTTGAAAAACCTGACGGAGTATACTTATCTGGCTATATTCAGTAAACAAAAATCAGGAAGTTAAAAAAAAAAAAAAGAAAAGAAAAGAAAAAAATTGTAGGCTTGAGCTATTCTAGGTTGCATTCCGCTCTTTACTATAGATTGCAAGAACGGCTGTAGAGAAGCCACCCAGGGGTGTGAAGTTGTTTAATTATGTCTAATGATCTCATTGCATATAGGTAAAGATCTCATGTTAGTTTCCTATTTCTTTTTTAGTAAATGGAAGAGGAAATTTTTGAGCAACATGACATAGATAATGTGCAAGAAGAGGATAATGCACAAGAAGAGGATAATGCACAAGAAGAGGAAAATGCACAAGAAGAGGATAATGCACAAGAAGAGGATAATGAACAAGAAGAGTATAATGCACAAGAAGAGAATAATGCACAAGAAGAGGATAATGCACAAGAAGAGGATAATCAACAAGAAGAAGATAATGCATCTGAGGACATACATCCATCAGAGGACAATCATGAACCTGAAAACAATTCAGTAATCCCTGAAGATAAGAAGTGGCCTGGATGGCCAGGAGAAAATGTGTTCCGGATGCTAGTTCCTGTGCAAAAAGTTGGTGGCATCATCGGCCGCAAAGGGGAGTACATAAAAAAAATATGCGAAGAAACAAAGGCTCGTATAAAGATTCTTGATGGTCCTCCTGGAACTACTGAAAGAACTGTAAGTACATTAATTATTTCTTACTGGCAGTTGAACAAACTAATATTGAATACACAATTGGTATGCATTGTGGTCTTAGATGATTGTATCTGGTAAAACCAGTTAATTCCCGAGTGCTGATGAAATTGTTTAGGAGGATGCTGAATTGGTTTTATTCAAGAGTTCTTCACAACTGTTTTACTCTTTTACTTTATGTAACTTGGATTATGGTAAATAAGTCAGCGATCCTGCATTATGATCTTTGTTTATTTGTACCAGGATATAGTGGATTATTGTGGTTCATATTAATGGTGAGAAACATTTTGAATTGAGCTACTGTGGTTTAGTTTATGGGGAAGCTTCTTTTGGATATACTCCTGTTGAATCTCTTATGAGTAATTTCTGATTAAAGGCTTAGTTATTAGAGCTTTTTGAATTCAACACTTTTCCAACCTTTTCTCTTACTATATAAAACTCGATACTGTTGAATACAGAGTGAATAGATCTTCTGTTATTCAAATCTGAGATTGGAGATTTAGGGAAACGTTGAGAACTATAAGCTATACCAAATAATGTCTACTAAATAGTTACACACTGCTATTCAGCATCTACTAACAAAGATGAAATATAATAATGGGAGTCTACCTACCAAAAAAAACCAAAAGATAGGTGATATACTTTTAGTTGTTAATAGGTCAACGGTAAAACATGCCAACCAGAGAACAAAAATGAGAGAGGAAAGTTTATGTTTTATAATAACCAGAATGAATGTTTGCAGGTTTTGCAAATTAGGCAACTTTTCCATCCCGAAAGTGGCTTCATACCAGAAGAACCAAAGATCCAGATTGCAGCAATCAGCATTGAGCATAAGACGTGCTGAAAAGTTCTTCTGGTTATGTGTCTGATATATCTTGTGTGGACATCTGTACCATGAAGCTATCCTCTTTCTACCTGGTAACTTCGATACTTGGTCGATCGGTGTCTTGCCAAAAGATAGTAAACTTATGATCATAAGAAAGTAATATCACCCCCAATTTTGATAAGTTAAAATTAAGCTAAGAGAAAAAAATGAGCCAACATATATAAGATCTAATAATCTGATTGCTAACTGAAAATCATCTAAAACCTAAAATCTTATAGTCTTATGTGAAAGTCTTGCCTTGTGTAAGGCTCAGTTTTCCTTTTGTTGTGCTGGGCAAGTTAAGCATGCTGCCTAATGGCTCTTGCAGCATGTTAGATTTAGATTTTCCACAAGGCTTTTTCACGATTTTAATGTGTATCTTGAATGTGTGGAAATATCATTGCTAACATATTGTAATTTAAAGTGCTTTTACACCAATGGTTCAAGGGAAATCCTTTTTGATATTTCTTTTAATTTTAGATGATCACAGAGGTGTTGTCATTATATTTTTGTCAAACTAATTTGGAAAGTGCCTGTGGTTTCACCAAATAGGTGGTTTGTATAGTTGATGATGAACAAAACCTTGCTCTTATTTAGATGTGACCAGATTGTTTGATCTACTATACTTAAGACAAACTGGTTTCCCTGACATTCCATTTTAGCTATCTTTTAGGGGCATTTTTAGTATAGTTATTGGTGAGAAGTGTGTTTTTGGGATGATAGCTTGTTTCCATGTACCCTCTATTTAGCGTCATTCTGTTGTAGCTACACATCTGTACATAATATGTGTTCAGAGAGAACTGTGATTATGACAACTGTAGACTGAATTTACGAATCTGTTTGAGTCACTGCCTTCTGAAACTGATTTGAATTTAAGATATTTGTTGTTATTTCTCTGTGGACTTTTTGCAGTGACATGTGGAAGTTACTTCTATTGTCTTGGCTTGTATCTGACTTTATCTGATCTACATTTTACAATCAGGTTATGGTTTCTGCAAAGGAAGAGCCTGATATTGCTCTTCCTCCTGCAATAGATGGGTTGCTGAGAATCCATAAGCGAATAATTGATGCTGATTCAGAGCCAGCTAATGCTCAATCAGGCACAGCTAAAATTTCCACAAGGTTACTTGTAGCTGCAACACAGGCTGGGAGCTTGATTGGCAAGCAAGGTGCTACTGTAAAATCTATCCAAGATTCTTCTGGTTGTAACATCCGTGTTCTTGGAGGAGGTAGGCATTCTTTCAAACTAATAATTTTTTTACTCGTACCAAAATTTCTGCTTCTATTAAACTATGCTATATTCTTGTTTCCTGCCGAGGACCTTTTGAGTGCAGAAGAACTTATATGTGATGAATTGAAGAAGTATCTGAGCTTTCTTCTGTTCATGTTGTTTCTATTTTTAGAATTAAAATTGGGAATTCATTTGGATAAGGATTATTAATTTTTGTATTGGTCTTAAATATAGTAAATGGATTTTAAAGAGGGCTTCACTTTATTTAACTATAACTGGGCAGATATATTTCATGTGGATTGTTGACCTGCATAAACAATAATTTAGTGTGAGTAGTAACCAGAATATTTTCTAACAGAGGCTAGGAGATAAGGAGAGAAAATTTGTTGCATTATGGAAGATTGTCATTATTGAAAGATTTTTGGTACATTGTTTTCTTTTATTCAAATCCTTGTTATATCAATGATATCTATGATTGGTTTTTGATTTGGCTGTGTAGTTACTGTATATATATATATATATATATATTGTTGAGGACTTGTTTTTATGTAATACTTTTTCTTTGGTAGGGAATTGTCACTCTTCATTTGTATATCAAATTGGACAATTTCTTTCTATATTTTTTCTAACAACTTCTGCAAACCAATGCCTACAGAGCACCTCCCAGTTTTTGCCCTGGCCGATGATAGTATTGTTGACATACAAGGGGAGCCTGTGGGTTTGCACAAAGCAGTAGAACTGATTGCAGGTCATCTGAGGAAATTTTTAGTTGATCGCAGTGTTGTTGGGGTATTTGAAGTGCAAGTAAGTGACATGGTCTCTTTTGTAAAGAAGAGAAAAAGGGGTGTGTTTTGTTCTCTAATACATAGTTATAATATGGTTTACTCTTTCTATTCAGATGCAAATGTCAAATAGTCGAGCAAACCAAAATATGCCTCCACCCCAATCTTGGGGACCTCCGCCTCAAGCTTTCCCAATGTCTGCTGGAGGGGGAGCTGGCTATGGGCCACCACCTCAATATATCCCACCTCCACGTCAATATGACAATTACTACCCTCCTACAGACATGCCTTCTTTGGACAAGTCACCTCGTACTGGCCCACCTCCTTATGGAAGAGATTCATCTG
Organism: Cynanchum wilfordii; assembly: GCA_025388415.1. NCBI lineage: Eukaryota > Viridiplantae > Streptophyta > Magnoliopsida > Gentianales > Apocynaceae > Cynanchum > Cynanchum wilfordii. The sequence continues at coordinate 206,650 of JAHSUH010005456.1, read as the reverse complement.
CTGGGGCTCGCACGACGAGCTTTCCTCCGCAACAATCAATGGTCACAAAGGTTTTCTTCTTTCCTCTTTCTCCTCAATCTGTTTGGTTTTACTTTCAATGATGAGTACTTAGTAATTGATCTAGTCATGACTTTTAACATTTGCTAAATAGAGATGAGTGAAAATGGTGATGGTTTTGAGCTTTTGTTACTTGAATTTTTATCAAGTGCTGTGAATTGATAATAAATTACTGCTTCTTTGTTGCATTTTTAGGTCACACAGAATATGCAAATTCCTCTCTCATATGCAGATGCTGTTATCGGGACTTCTGGTTCAAATATCAGCTACATACGGCGTAGCAGTGGTGCAACTATTGCCATCCAGGAAAGTAGGGGTGCTCCTGGAGAGATGACTGTTGAGATTAATGGGTCTGCATCTCAAGTTCAAGCAGCGCAACAACTGATACAGGTTCCCTTGCCTCACCCTCTCCCCCCCACCGTACTTTTTTTCTAATGATATTTATCTTTTTTGGTTTTACTTGGACAAAAGAATGCCTTTATATATACACAAGTTGGATCTTAAGATTTCATCAAAATATTGTCACGTTATAAACCTATTAGTTTTTGTTGGAACCTTCCCACGTTATCAAGTAATGTTCTATTTAGGTTTTAGAAACCATGTTTATCCACTCTGACTCATTTTCTTATTGCTGGTGCGTGTTCAGTAGAAATTGCACATCGTTGATATTATCTTCAGGAGGATGGTTTACATGTTTTCTAGTCTTTTAGTTGTAAAATTTTGACTGTACAACCTCTATTGCAGAACTTTATAGCCGATGCTGCAAGCAGTATGCAAAACTCTGCTGGGGGACCTCCTGCGCAAGGATACAATCCTTATCCTCATGGTCCAGTTTATTCTTCCCCGCCGTCAAACAATGCTGGGCATGCACCACCAGGAGACTACAGTTCTGTTTATGGGGCTAGCTATGGCTATTAAAGATGAGAGCTGATTTTTGGGTGTTTCATGGTCTTAAAAGGAGCTTTGTGTTATGGGCCTTCGCGTAGAGAGGAAGTCTAGACGTAGCAGAATCCTTCTTCTGATCCTATTGTTTGGATGGCAGATTTGTTCCTTTAGTCATCATGATAGGGAGAAAATAACTGTTCCTTTTTTTTATTCCCTCTTGGCCTATTATAGAAAGTTACGATTATTTTCCGGAGAAAAAAAAAAAAAAAAAAAAAAAGAAAACCTTGAATTTTCCTAAAACAGTCTCAAACCTATCCATCGGAATTTCATATTGATACCTTTTCTGTTTATAACTAATTTCTATGTTTAATATTCTCAATTTGAAAAAGAATCTCGAAATTTTCTTTTATCCTTTCCTTTTTTTTTTTTTTTTTTAACCTTGATTGAAGAATTTTCCGTAACAAGTTAAAAAAGAGCTAGCAAAATGATCGCGCTTAATGGACACTTTCCTTGCAGGCGAAATTTAAACGATTAAAGTAAACAAAAGTCATCCATGACATGAAACATTTATTCCATCGATTAAGAACTAAAAATATATGATCTATAAATTATTAAAATGAAAGGTAAAAGGCATAAAAGAATTGACTTTCAATAATTACCTAGTAAGGGGGAAAAAAAAAATGGCGATGAATCTTAGATGTTACGAGAACATTCTACTGAAGATTCAATGCCTGGAGCATAGAAAATACTAAGAGTCGGTAAATATGAAAAATCCTCAGGGGGGATTTCTCGATCTAAGCTTCTAAGCTAACTATGGTAATAATCTGAGGAATGAACACTTTACAGGGGTGAAAGAATATACTAAAAAATGTAAAATGTGACTCAAATAGGTGCTGCACAGGTTGTACGAAAATGTCCAGTCTGGTTACAGCGGCTGCAATGCACCACCCGCTTCACATGTCCCCTATCTTCTGCTCGAGCTCGCCTTTTCCTTGGTTGTGTTGGAGCTCTAAAGGACCTGGGTGGGTTTACAACAATGTCCATACCACTATTTTGGTACGTAACAACATCCATACAACTACTGCCTTCCATTCGAGTATTATCATGATCATCTGCTACCTCCTTCCACAGTGACCTATCAGGAACGGGATGTATTGTTTGAGAATAAGCCTTGCGATATGTTGCCATGGTGAAACAACTTTCAGTAAACCGATAAACATTCTGTCTGCAGGAGAGAAGAGCTGCCACAGCATGAGCACACGGCAGACCATATAACTGCCATCCTCTGCAGGTACAACTACGGTTTCGAATATCCACAACATGACTTCCCTCATGAGATATCACTTCAAATTCAGCCTCGGTAGCTCGGAGAACCTGGTATGTACGTGCTCTCTCGATAGCCTCTGACACATGCCTTTCGGCAGATGGAACGAGTACAGATGTCCCTGCCACACTAACCTCGCGTCGTTCATTAAACCATATCATCAGCTGCCTGCGAATGCATTCCATCATCTGGATTATTGGAAGTGCAGAGGCTTCAAGAATCCAGGCATTCAATGATTCAGCTATGTTGGCCGTCAGATGCCCAAACCGTGTTCCCTCAAAGCATGCAGTAGCCCACAAACAAGGTGGAACTCGCCGAATCCAATAACCAGCTTCTTGAGATATCCCTTCTATCTCAACAATCTTGGTCTCATAATCCTGTAGGGTAAGAGCATTAGCAGCCTCCCAGAGAAGGTTAACGAGCACAGTATTGTTAAATTCCTTCTGAAAGCTCTCGCTGAGATGTCGCAAACAGAAACCATGAAAAGCAGTTGGAAAATTTGTTGCCACTGCATCTGTAATACTCTTCTGTCTATCAGATAAGATTGTCAACCTTGGCATGTTCTCTGTGTTAACTTCAAGAAGATTATGCAACTCAGAAAGAAACCACATCCAGTTCTCATCATTTTCCTCATCAACAACACCAAATGCCAAAGGAAAGAGAGCACCATCCCCATCAAAACCACTAGCAAAGAGCATTGTCCCAAGATATTTGCTCTTTAGTACAGTTCTATCAAGCCCAATTGTTGGACGACAAGCATTTAGGAAACCAAAGATTGATGCTTGAAAGGAAACAAAGAAGCGTTGGAAAGAACTATCCATTGGATTCACATAAACAGATGCTATACTCCCTGGATTTGTCCGTTTGATCTGCTCGCAATATTGTGGGAGAAGGCGAAAGTCATCTTCAAATGAACCACGAAGAGAAGCAATAATCCTCTCTTTTCCTCTCCATGCTTGCTTGTATGACAGGGTTATCCCATGAACACGGTGTATCTCTTCCAGTATTTCCTTTGGTTTGTAATGAGGATTTTCTCTAAGACTTTGTTCCACAGAACTTGCAACCCATTGCACTGATGCCTGTTGATGACCAAGATGGGCAATTCCACCACATGTATGTTCTTTATGAATAGTTCTGATTGAGAATGTAGGAACACCTGGGAGCTTTGCAGCATGAACTCTCCATGGACATCCCTCACTAGCACATTTAACAGTGAAACGAGTCTTATCAGACTTAACTGTCTGTATCTCAAAGTGAAGAGCAATTGCTATGTCTCTCATAGCCCGACGACAACTCTGTACATCAGGAAACTCTTGCCCAACAGTCAATTCATATGTAGGAGCAACATGGTCACTTCGAGACTGCAGAATAGGAGTGGTGACCACAAGATGAGGGTGCTGGAAAGACATGTCTGGGTCACCTAGAACTTCCATGTCATGATTTTGGTTCAGAACGAGTTCCAGGTTTCCATCAAGAACATGGCTCTCTACCAGTGCTAATTCATGATTATCTGGCAAATCTAGGTCATGGTGCAGGGGAACAAGAGCCAGTTGTTGATTTTGGTTCTCCAGCATTCTGTCATCTTGATTTGAACAGCTGTCATCATTTTCCCGTGGAAGGCATTTAGTATCATCAATCTGATTGAATTTATTTTCATCATCATCACTTGGATTACCTCCACTAGGATGCTCACCCTCAGGGCCCAAACCATGGTCATGTTCAATAGCCACTTTATGATCATTGGCTTCAGCCAGGAAAAGATCCTGATCGTTGGCATGACCTAAAGTTGCATCTTCACCGATTGCCTGTCCAAATTCTCTGGCTTGGTCATCGTCCTGTCCTGATCCTAAAGTATGAATGTTTCCAACAATTATATCCTGAGCATGAAGCATCGCAACATGTGGATTCTGAATACTTGGTGTCTCTCCCCTCTGCATAGCAATCAAATCATCATTATCCACACCAAGATGATAACAATTCAAACTTTGATTCCTCTAGATCATTCTCATTATCAAAATCAAGCACTCCTATCGGGGGTTACTAGCTATACCATAAATGGAAAATTGATCATGAGCAAAATAACTGAACTAAATATGCTGTATGCGAATAACAGACAAAAAGATCATATTCTCTAAATAACCTGACGGAAACACACACAAATTAAAATAATATAAAGAAAAAGACAACCATAACAACCACACCGAAACAACACAGTTGAAAAATCCCTAAATTGACAAAAATTAACTGTTCTGCATCTTCACCACAAAATAAAAAAAAAAAATTCTGAGGAGAGAGAACTTACCATGAAAGTACCTAATCAACAATCAATTGTCCAAAAAGAAGAAAAAAACACGATATTCAATTCTTTAGGTAGCCCCAGATTCCAAATATAACTGCACCAACGATCGCGAATCACAATTTAACCTGCAAGAGAAAAAAAAATGATAAAATTAGATTTAAGTCACGAAACATCTCTTAAACAAAAAAGACGGAAAATAGGAAAATTGGGAGGGATGGTAGAGCTGGGGGAGGAAAAGAGAAAGCACAGAGAGAAAAATTTTGATTTTTGGCGGGCAAACATGTAGATACAATAATATATATATATATGTGTGTGCGTGTATAGTAATGGAGATTAGAAAATACCTGAGAAAGTGAAGGGCAATGAAGGAGAGAAGACAGAAAATAAAATTAAGAGAGGGGTAGAAGGGCAGACATGAGAGATGCCGAAGCTTCAGAAGAGAGATCTCTTCTTCAACCAGAGGGTATTTATGTCATCCTCGCTAAGTCCTTTACCTTTTATTTATGGAAACCCCACTATTGCCCCTCGACTTTCTATTGGGCCTCAAAATACCCACTTTTTGGGTCAAAAATCTTGTCCACTAGGCCCATTACCATTTTTTTTTTAAAATAAAGGGATAATGCCTATTTCTTCTCCCCAAAAAAAAAAGAAAATCCTAAAGTAATACTTTTTTAAAAAATAATAAATAAATAAATAAATATAGGGCAACTAAATGAATTCATATTTTCAATTAAAAATAAAAAAAATAAAAATTCTAAGCATCTCTTTTTTTTAATAAATAAAAAATTGGTAAGTCTTGAAAAAAAATATATAAAATTAAAAAATAGAAGGATGTTTATTAAAATTCAGCACAAGAGTAGAGCCTTATTCAATTCATGCACTCTTAAGAGTTCAAAGGATTGGATTTACCCAAGGATAATGTAGATATCTAAATATCTATTTCTTATTTCTTATTTTTTATTTATTTTTTTAAAAGTATTATGATAGATATCATAATATTTATTTCTTATATTATATTTATATCATGATATTTAGATAACATAATATTTATCTTTTATATTATATTTATTATGATTAACAATAGATATCTCAATATCTCCATATATTTATGTATTTAAAAATTACAAAGTTCCTTATTCATTTAGAAGCCTATTTTTATCGGGTAATCATAAATTATTATAAATATAAGATTAAACGACAATAAAGGTAAATGAAATTCTTCTTTAAAAACCTAGTTTTTTCAGTTTTTCCTCTTGTTTTGTTTCTGATTTAAGCATAGGAAGAGCTTTACAAAAAATAAATCTCCATTTTAGCTATTAAGGTGATTAAAGATTAAAGGTCACATCAGATAAGAATACAACTATTAGATTACATCGACCAAAATCTTTACATTTTATTGTTTATTATCTAATTTTTTGGAAGAAAAAAAATGTTAATATAGTTACAACATTATATCAGAAGACGAGAAAGTAAGAAAAGGAAAAAAAAGGAATGTTTTTAGTGTATACTTAACAGCATGTCATCTTGGGGGAGTTAGTGCGTTTGACTCCTAATATTTCCTTTCGTATGGTTGAAGTTTCGAATCTCCTAGGTAGTTAACACCATGTTAAAAAAGCTCTGGATCGGGCCTCATTCTCGAGTAAGAGTTGAACTTGAAAAAAAAAACAGCAAGTCATCTTTAACATATCTTTCTCGTTCTGAGTTTGACTCACCTTTGTCAATTGTGAGGCAATTTTACATTTGATTTGTCAAATAAGAATCCATCAATTATTGTAGTTTTCAGTTAATAAGGTTATCGAGTTACGGAAAAAGGGCATACCAGGCTTAACTGAACTGAAACTGTCTAGAACTCTTCGAGGTGGTGGTGTAAAAAGACCTCCAGATCATCATTGCCCAACATCTTCTGATATTTTAGTATGAGGTTGGCTGATTCCATAGTAGTCTCTGAAGAGCAATACACCTTGATTTTCTGCAGTGTATAAATATCTCCAATTTCAATTGGTATTTCTTCAAGCTCTAGGCATCCGTTTAGCACCAAATGCTCCAGACTAGGAAAATGGTCACTTGAAGATATCCATTTGTGAAGATCCATATGGGAAAGTTTCAAGTATCTCAGGCGACGAAATCCGTCATCATTTGTTTCCCATATTGGTCCACTGAAGAAATTGTCTTGTATCTTCAGAATCTCAAGATTTGGTAGCAGGGCAACTATTGACATTTCTTCCCAGGGGACATGACTGCCGATCAGAGTTAGCTTTTTCAAGTGTGGGGGGAACTTGTGTTGGTGACCTATGCTGCAAGGCACCATTGACAAAGTCTGATATTCGAATTTCAGTTTCTCAAGTAGATGTAAATGACCAAGATAAGGGAAGCAAAAGGGTTTTCGATTGTGGGATAAAGTCATATAAAATCCCAGGCTTCTAACATTAGGAGTTCTTGCCAATGTATCAGAGATAGTACCTGAAGGATACAAATGGGATATGGATTGCAAATTCTCGAGTATGCTCATTGAAGAACCACAGTCTCTTGGGGGATCATTCAAAATCATTTCCTGTGAAATGCAAAGATGCCTCAACTGTACCATCTTCCAAATATTCATAGGCAATTCCATCCATCCTCTCTTATCCACATCAAATATGCAGGTTTCTAGGTACCTAAGATCAAATATCGATGACGGAAATGGATGACTAATGCTGTCAAATTTTAAGGCCAAGTACCTCAAATGAAGTAGCTGCAAGATTTCCGCAGGAAAGTTCAAAAAGATGTTTCCTAGTTCCAATCTCCTGAGAAGCCTGTATATTGAAATAGCCTTGATTGTAAATACCTCATCTGCAGGAGCATAAAATGCATTATAATAAGGATGGAAGTGTTTCCTGCAAGTAGAAAATGGATCAACAGCAGTAACTACTTGCTCAGTATCTGAGGAGAAAGAATCCTTCCATGCATGACAGTCACATATTGGCCACAGAAATCCTTTTTCCTTGGCTTTCACAAGGCACAAATCTCTCAAAAAAGCATGAATCTGACAAGATTTTATTCCACCATCGCTGCTCTTCTTCACAACTATTACAAGGCTCTTATCAATAAGAGCCTTTAGGTAATCCTCCGCTACATCCTCCAATCTCTTTCCAGGGATATGCTCAACAAATCCCTCCCCAATCCAAGACCAAATCAACCTTTTCACAGGAATTTCATAATTTTCAGGAAATGTTCCAAGGTATAGAAAACAAGATTGTAATGGCAAAAGCAAATGTTTATAACTCAATTCTAAACACTCTATCATGAATCCCATTAGTTTAACACCAGTACATGATCGTAAGTTTCTCTCAAATTCCCTCCAGTGTTTTTCTGTTTTCTCTTCTTTAGAGAGGATTCCAGCTATGGCAGCAATTGCACGTGGTAGACCCTTACAGTGTGCAACAATGGTCTTTCCTAATTGTGCAAGTTCATCCGGAACAGTGTTTTCAGTAGGAAGTACCTTTTGCTTGAACAAATCCCAACTTTCATATTGATTTAGAAATCGCAGCAAGTGTGGGGGTTTATCTGGTCTAATTTGCATAGCCACATCCTTGGAACGACTAGTCAATAAGATTCTACTACCATTGTTATCTTTGGGGAAGAAGATTTCTAAATCCTTCCAGGCAAAGATGCTCCAAACATCATCGATAACGATGAGATATCTTCTTCCTTTCAACGACTTGTACAACTTCTCTCCTCTCTTTGCATCACAGCTACTGCAGAAAATTGGGTCTTTCTCATGTACAATACAACACAATAAATTACTCAGTAAATTGCTCAATTGATAGAACTCAGAGACATAAGTCCATGCACGAACATGAAAATAATAAGAAATCAGTGGATCACTGTAAAGTCTTCTAGCAAAAGTTGTCTTACCAATACCACCCATCCCGATTATGGAAATAACTTCCAGTTGTTTCGTTCCACCTGTAAGTTTATCTACAAGTTCTATTGCCTCAGCATCAAAGCCCACCATCATTATATCTTCTTCCAAAATTGAACTGTAATTTAGTCTCGATGAATTTTCGGAAAAAGATTCTCCGCCTCTGTCACCGGAAACTTCGGCAATGTTTTTCCCCTGGACAACTTTGATCTTTCTGACCAAACTAGAAACCTTTGAATAGTGCCGGAGGAAAATACCAGTAGATTTCATGGAAGAGAAGTTGATTTTAACGATATTGCTGCTTATATATGAATCAGTGGCAGCTAACAGTACTTCCAGAGCATCTGAAATTTCAGAAACTAAATTTGAAAATGCGAAATTATGTCTCGGAGACTGTTGCAAACCTTCCAGAAAGTAGCTTACGAATTCAAGATCCTCCTTAATTGATCTTATTAATTTAGACTTCCTAGTCATGCCGGAAATGGAGTTATGGCCAAGTAACAGCTCCAGATCCTCCAGAATGAATCGTACAGCATTTTGAGCCTTCAAAATACAAGTTCCTGTTGACTCGTCTGAACTGGATCTAGAATCGTCGATCCCGCTTTGCTCCTCCCGGGGTATCTCTTCCGGCATATCTGCTTCTCTTCTCAGGGAGATTGATTGATTCTCTTTTTGTGAAACAGAGAGTGATTCCGAATGGTGTGGAAGAGAATAATTCCTTTAGTAGAGTTAGTGGACAATCAAATCTTTTGACTTTGTTGACTATTCCTTTTTTTTAATTAAGTTTGTAAAAAATTTCGACCATTTTAGTTTCAGCAGGAAAATTATCAAAAAAAAAACTGCCAAAAAGTTCTACAAATTTGCCAAAGCTGACAAACTATTTGTATAAAAAGTTAGAACAACTATTCTATTTTGTATCAGATAGGTGTAAGTCTTTACACAAGAGAATACCCTGCTATGCTAGTGTGCACAAATCATTTGAATTTGCTAAACTAGGCATCTGAAAATTTCTCCAAGAAGAACTTGAGAATAATAAGACTATTAGGCCTAGACATCAAAGATATGTTTGATGGAAAGAATTGTAAAATAGAATGAATATTGTGGAAGTGAAGATAATGAATCAAATGTATCTTCACCAGATGGTTCCTTTGGAATGTGCTGCTTCAATCTTTTCCAAAACTTCAGGTACAACTTTCTGCACAGACAAATGGTGTAGCTGACTATTGCTTCCTTTTAGAACTCTTTCATTCGAGAGCATCGATATTTTCCCTGTATCTAAGTATTTACCAAGTACTTCACTCCAATATCCGTCATCTTCATTCAGATTCGATATTCTCATGATATCTAATACTTGATCCAGTGATGCAACGTTCCTACCAGCACCACAACCAGTAGCAGTTGCAGCCCCCACTGCATTCGCTATGGTTAATGTATGGACTAAAGGCAGGTTATGTATGAAACCAAATGCTACAGCAGCTACAAAACTATCTCCACAACCCACCGTGTCAGTGACATCTACCTGCTCAGTTATAATCCATTCAATGGGAAAAGTATTAGCTAATTGCTCAGGCAGGCAAAGAATGCAAAACATGAACACCAAAAAGGATTTTCGGATCTTTAGCTAGAAAGGTCATTTTAAACAAAAACATATTCGAACATTATGAATTTGTTCCTATTCTCTGAAGCAAAATATACATGATCTTTCTTGTAGAATGTAATTGTGACTGAAAACCTTTACTTAAAAGAAGAGGGTATTCTAGCACATATATATATCTGTGTGTGTTTCACTATTCCTTTTTCCCTCTTTGTTCTGTGTCCCAAAAAACATTTGCATAAGAATGTTTGGAAGCAAACTATAAAAAAGAAGCTCTTGGAAAATAAATGCAAACCTTGAATGCAGGGGCACAAGATATACTTGACATAGTAATTAAAAGTGAACCCTTTGGCCCCATCTTAATTATCACCCACTTTGTGCGGTCACCTTTCTGGAGCAACTCCTTCCCTGCTAGAATTGGGCATGCTATGCCAGTCAATGATTCAGCCTGAAAGCATTATCATAATAAACATAAGCAATTCCAGAATTTAAAATTTGACTCTAGCAAGAAAGGATTGACCAATTGAGGGAATGGTAGAAATATTAATCTGCAGTGCCACAAAAATAACGGGATAAGAAAGAAGTCATGTGAAAGGAAGATTGTACAAAACAACATAAACAGAAGAGAAAATAAAGACTTGAAAGATTTCTGTACAGTCTGCATTTTTGAAAGTGCATGCTATGAGACCACTAAGCAGGGGGAACTCAAGTTTCCCTATAGGAAACTCAAGAGTTAGACATTGTTGGCACTCACAAATTCATTCAGAGTTACATTAGGCTCAACCTTAATCTCAAACCCTCCCTTAACCAAACTCTGGCTCCGCCTTTGCTGCTAAGCAGGTCACATGGCCTAATTGATAAACCAGTCAAGGTCTGGAACCACAATTCACAAGATACATAGTGGCCAAGAACAGGAATGGCTGATGGCTCTAGGTCCATTGGAAACAGAAACATACATAAAATACCCGCAAATTCAATAAAAATAAGCTAAAGTTTCAAGAAAAAATGCATCAATATGGCTACAAGAAAGCAATGTAGAATTAGGATTCTGGGAACTATTCAGAATTTTCTAACAAAATTCAGGAAAAAAACACCAATGTACTACATGCAATAAGTGGCATTACAAAATATAATCTAAAAACTACTTGAAAAAAATGTTTAGCAAAGACTAGTACATAAAGTATAGTAAAAGAGCTATTAAATGGATGCAAGTAGTAGCCAAACCTCTTCAGAAGTTAATAGAAGTACGTCACTCAATCTTAAAAACTTGTCAAGTGCTTCTTGTTCATCCAGTGTTCCATGATGAAGCAATTTTCCCTTCGGCCCAGGGTCAAAGAAAACAGATGTTCCAACCTCAACAGCATATTCCAGAGAGGATACAAGTAGTCTTGGAGAAAGCTCATCAAAATCATAACCATTGAAAAAGAGGATCTTTGATCGTCTAATGGACTTCTTGACTTCACTGGAAAGTTTTTTCATCCAACTAAATGCAGGATCCTTGCTAAAATCGGCTCGGCTGGAAACAGATATAGTCAAACACATTAGATTTAACTAGTGGAAGAAGTCGTGCTTTAACACAATTTGGTAACTCCACCAAGAAAAAGGTTAATTTACCTGCAAAAGCCATGTCTATGCAAAGGATCTACTAAAACCCAGCATAGAAGAGTTTCGTCGACTGAACTGCTACCATTAGTACCATTTTCTTCCTCATTCATTTCCACAATATTTATTCCCTCATTACGAAGCACATCGATGAGAAAATCTCCATATATTTCATCACCAACATGACCAATTGCAACACAGCGAAGGCCAAGTCTTGATGATGCAATAGCCACATTGCAGTTTCCACCAGCTTCCCAAAATCGCTATGTGCAAAAGGTCAAAGAAACAAAATCTTGAACATCCACGTGAATAAACAAAAAAAATAAATAAATAAATTAGGGCATTCCACATACATATTAATAGCTAAACATGTGTATGAATGTAAGCAAAATACTAAATCTCAACCAATCAAACTCAATGTCAATTATGATGAACAGATTCGTTTTGTCTAGGCATTGCTTAGAGTAACAAGAATCAAACGAAATTGAAAAGCGTATACTCATTTAAACCGCAAAACCTAAGCAGTAAGAATCTTCAAGTTAGCTAACATCCGTGAGGTAGACATTGAGTATCATTGTTCAGGAAATTGAAGATGTTGCAATATGCAAAAACAGAAAACCATACCTTATCAGGAGGAGACTTAGATAACTCAGCCAAGAAAGCTTTCCTCTGGTCAAGAGGCTTAGGAGGCAATTCAGGAACATCTAGCACAATGTCAACACAGAGATTTCCAAGAGTCGCTACATCAATTTCTTTACCTGCTCCAACATTTCTTGGCCTCTCACCATCCAAAAAGCCACTGGGAAAGTTCAACCTCTGTTTGGGCAATGGAGTTTCAACTCCTCTGCAACTAAGAATTGAATAACGGGGATTCCTTCTAGTTGGTAAAACCCCAAAATCAAAACTCAAAACATTGATAGGGTTATTCATTAAAAGACCATTTTTGAATGGAATTTTTACATGATTTGATTTTAAGGATATAGCTTCCTGAAACTGCATTCTATATAGGTCGTTGAAGAATTTGAACTGAAAATAAGAATGGAGGAGAAAGGAGGGCTAGGAAATGGGAGGAAAGTAAGACCAGGGTAGCGTTGAAGGGCAATACTGGGGACTGCAAATTTCAATATTCCCTAATTCTTGCGTTATTTGTTGAAATTCTTGTAGAATCTTGCACAAGAATGTATATATGGGGGTAACAACATGGAATTTATATAGGTGTACTTAGTCTATACATTCCGTCCCATTAAGATATTTAAACTTACCCCGCAAGGGGTGGTCGAGTTGGTGCGGTGGGTTGCCTGGTGCCCGAAGGTCCCGGGTTCGAATCATGTCAACACATTTTTTTGTCGAGCTTGTTACATAAGGTTTATCTAGTGTAGTTTACCGATTTGGTGGTGTGGTTTTTTTTGCGTTATACCCGGGAGTTTACCCAGTGCGCACTCAAAGAGAAGAGCTGCGGGTTTCCTCCGAAAAAAAAAAAAAAAAAAAAAGATATTTAAACTTTTTGTTAGATAATTTTTTTTTTAATAAAAACAAATATTCAAGAATACAAAAAAAAAAGTGAAATGTTAAAAAATAAATAAATAAATAATTGAAACATAAAAAAATTTAATAAAATTGAGATAAACAAAAAAAAATTGAAGCTCCAAGTAATTGTCCAATATAAGTCCAACTATAGGCCCAAACCCAAATTTTACGCCTAAATATTAATTGGCAAGATCTAAACTATCTGTCCAATCTTAAGTCAAAATGTCTCAAAATCTTAACTCAAGCCCAAATTCTAGGACCAAATATTTTCTAGAAAGCCCATATTATCAGTCCAGAGATAAAAAATTTTTAGTCCAAGTCAAAAAATAGGCCCAAGACCAAATCATCCTAAATGTTTTCTGGTAAGCCTAAAATACCGGTCCAATCTTAAGTCAAAATGGTCTGAGCCGAATACAAATATAGCCCCAATACCAAATCCTGCATACAATTAACGCCAAAGCAAAAGTTTAAGCCCAAATATTTTCTGTAAAAGCCCAAAATTATCTCTCCAATCTTAAATCAAAATGTTCTCAGACCTAATCCAAATATAAGCCCATGAAAAAATCCTGTATAAATCTTAGTCCCCAACCGAAATTATCTGTCCAATCTTAAGTCAAAATATTCACAGTCCAAGTCCAAATATTGGCCCAAGTCAAATTCTGCAAAAATTTAATGCCCAAACCCAAATTGTAAGCCCAAATACTTTCTCCTAAACCCCAATATAGCAGTCCAATCTTAAGTCAAAATGTTTTCAGTACAAGTCCAAATATAGGCCCAAGACGAAATCCTTCATCAATCTAATGCCCAAATAAAAATTATAAACCCATATAATTTTTTAAAGCCCAAATTATCTATCCAATCTTAAGTCAAAATGTTTTCAGTCCAAATCCAAATTAGGCCCAAGAGGAAATCTAACATAAATTTAACGCTGAAGCCCGCCCAAATTTTGTGTCCAATCTTAAGTCGAAAACGTTCTTAATCCAAGTCCAAATAGAAGCCCAAAATGAAAACCTCTATAAATCCAATGCCAAAATCCAAATTATAAGCCCAAATATTCCAAGAAAAGCCTAAATTACTTGTCCAATCTTAAATCAAAATATCAAAATGTTTTCAATCTAAGTCCAAATATTGGGTCAAGACTAAAGTCTGCTTACGCCAAATTTTAAGCGGGCCGAGATTTTTGACGGTATTTATTTATTAATTAATTACTTATATTATTATTTTTTTAATTCAAAAAGCATTTTCTTAATTAAGGTTTATAAAATTAAATACGCAAACCTTATAATTAAAGGGTTGGGATAATTGTTAGGTAAGAAAATTTTACTGACTTTAATAATATAATAAAATTATCAATTTTAATAGTTGTCCTCTCTTTTTGCAGATTTTCACCCATAAGAGAACATCTTATTTTTTTAATAATTTTATTTTGTATTTTTTGGTAAAAAATAGAAAGAAAAAAAAATTACAATGACTAATGACAATCTTACAATTATTTTTTCATTAATTTTACTTCTTTTTATTTTTTCTTTTAAACATTCGAGTAATTTTAGGAAATGGGGGTATAAAAGGTTAAAAAAAAACCCAAAGACTTTGGGGGAGTTGGTAAGCGGACTCCTAAAGCTTCCGATGGTCGAGGGTTTAAATCTCCCGAGGTGGTTAGCGCCACGTTAAAAAGCTCTAGATCAGGCCTTCACCCTCGAGTAAGAGTTGGATTCTGCAAGCGCACCCCAGATGAATTTGGATTAATCGGCCCGTGTTCGGATACCGGATGCTTAAGAAAAAAAAAAAAAAAAAAAAAAAAAAAACAATATAAGAAGGCTAATGCCTAAACGGGCATGCGTCTAACTATATAAAGGCCAAATTATTAAACTCAAGCTTAAATTCTTTTTCAAAATTTTTAAGCATAAACACTAACAAAATCCCAATTGTAAAGCCCAAATATTCTCAGTCTGAGTCCAAATATAAGTCCATGACAAATGCAAATAAAATCTTAGTCTCAACCCCAAATTTTAGGTTCAAATATGTCATGGAAAAGCCCAAGTTACCGATCCAATCTTAAGTTAAAATATTTTCATTTCCTGTCCAAATTAAGGCCCAAGAGAAAACCCTAAATAAATCTAACGCTCCAATGAAAATTTAAAGTCCAAAAATTTCAGTTGAGGCCCAAATTACCAGTCCAATTTTTAAGTCAAAATGTTATTAATCCAAGCCCTAATATTCTCAGTCTTAGTCCAAATATAAGCCCATGACAAAATGCAGATAAAATCTTAGTCTCAACCCCAAATTTTAGGTTCAAATATGTCATGGAAAAGCCCAAGTTACCGATCCAATCTTAAGTTAAAATTTTTCATTTCCTGTCCAAATTAAGGCCCAAGAGAAAACCCTAAATAAATCTAACGCTCCAATGAAAATTTAAAGTCCAAAAATTTCAGTTGAGGCCCAAATTACCAGTCCAATTTTTAAGTCAAAATGTTATTAATCCGAGCCCTAATATTCTCAGTCTTAGTCCAAATATAAGCCCATGACAAAATGCAGATAAAATCTTAGTCTCAACCCCAAATTTTAGGTTCAAATATGTCGTGGAAAAGCCCAAGTTACCGATCCAATCTTAAGTTAAAATATTTTCATTCCCTGTCCAAATTCAGGCCCAAGAGAAAACCCTAAATAAATCTAAAGCTCCAATGCAAATTTAAAGTCCAAAAATTTCAGTTGAGGCCCAAATTACCAGTCCAATTCTTAAGTCAAAATGTTATTAATCCAAGCCCAAATATTTCTCCAAGAGCCCAATTTATACTATTCATCCACCATCTTCACCATCTTCCTTACCTTCCACCATCTTCCACCATCAGTGATATTTTGTATCTTTTTGGTTGGGGTTCTTCCATTGGAACTAAATCCAAGGTGGGAATCTGAAGTTGAGGCATTGAAAGCATTCAAGACTTCTTTCACGGATGATCCGTCGAGTGCATTGGGGGATTGGACGAGTGCCCAAAGCCATTGCAATTGGTCTGGAATTGTATGCAATACTTTAAACTCATTTACTGGAAATATTCCTCGTGAAATCGGTCTCTGTTCCCAGCTCCAGGAACTGATTCTCTATGCCAATTCATTTTCTGGACAAATCCCAGAAGAAATTGGAAGTCTTGCAAAATCTAGAGTCACTAGATCTTGGAAACAATTTCTTCAACGGTAGCATACCAGATAGCATATCCAAATGTAAATCCCTCTTACAATTAGGCCTAATTTACAACAATCTCATCCGCAGAATACCATCCGGTACGATACCACCAGAAATCGGAAACCTGACAAACTTACAAGTTCTTCAGCTGTTTTCCAACTCATTTTCAGGAAAAATCCCAACTGAACTCGGTCATTGTCAAAATCTAACGTTGTTAAACATATACACCAATAAGTTCATTGGTGAAATTCCTCCTGAGCTTGGAAACTTGACTAACTTAAAAGCCCTGCGTTTGTACTAAGGAAGATGGGAAGATGGGAAGATGGTGGATGAATAGTATGAATTGGGGAAATTTTAGTTTTTTTTTTAAAAAAAAATTGAATTGTTATTTTTACTCTTCCGAGAAAATTATATTTATTAAACATAACGTTGACCAATTGGCCAAAATTATAAAGATAATGATGAAATTATCTAAAATTTTTGAAAAGGATGAAATCGTCAAAATTTTATAAGTTAGAGGATGAAATTAGTCAATTTACCTATATTTATATAAGTAAAAACTTATAATTTTAAAGTATAAAATGATATTTTAAAATAATAATAATGAATATAAAATTATTCAATTGTTTCATAATAATTAATTTACATTTAATCTTATTAAAAATTAAAAAACTAAAAACTAAAAACTAATTTACATACTTTTGTTTTTTAAAGAAATTTATATACCTCAAAAACTCAAACAATTTGACAAATATACGAAATTTAATAAGATAGATGATATGTACTTTTAAAAAATTATATATCAATCACAATAGAAAAAAAAAAGAAAAAAAAGAAAAAAATTACCGAAATATGATTATTACTTTGAATACTAATCCTATATAAAAAATAGATATAGGAAGATAAATATATAAAATAAAATAAAAAAACAATAAAGACAAACAATGTAATCTTATATATAATAATGTGAATTATTATATGGTTTTGTGAATACAGAGTCTGTCGAAATTATTAAAGAACTTTATTAGTTTAAAAGGAAAAAACAAATAATTATTGTTAGATATTTTATAAAATTATTGTTATAGAAAAAAAAAATTATTTTAAAAATCTGATGTTTTAATATAACTCTTTTTTAAATATCTAATTGTTCTAAAAAAAAAAGAATAGAAAAATATCTAATTGTTTTTTTAGCAAAAATTTAATTAAGTTTGGAGTCTAAAATTTTATTTAAATTTTTAAAAATTAATTAATAAACTTTAAAAACATTTAAATTTAACTTATTTAAGAAACAAATTAAATTAATTAACAAACTTTGTTTGTGAATTCTTTGATTGGCAACACATGTACGTAACCCGCAATAACATTTTAATCAAAGATTTTTATGTTTAAGTAAAATATGAAAGAGAATATTATAATTTTTTTATATCTAATATCATAATATTAATTTGTATTTTTTCGGGGGGAAAAAAAGAAAAAGAAAAAGGTTGTTAAGTAAAATTATAATATATTAAGGTCAAAATGATCTTATTTAATTTTGAATGGAAAGAGTAATCTTCTCGGGCAATTGTAGTGATTTTGTTGAGGCAGACCATTCCCACGTGCTGCTAATCTGACCATGCCAATTTCAATCAGATTCTGCTCTGCATCACTACCTCTGAAATAGCAACATTAGGCCGGTTCATATTAGAATAATCAGCTGCTGGATGGATCACTTGAAAGTACTACGAATGAAAGGGATCTTGTCAAGCTTGAAATCCAGGAGCTTCTTTTTGGGCACAAGTCAGGAAGCAATGAACATAGAAAAGAATCTTCTGTGGGAAGGCCTCTTGGTGGAACTTGGGATCAAAGCTGCTGGACCTGAAATTGACCCACATTCTCTATAATGCCATCTGTGGTCGGAAATGTTGTTCCTTGGCCAGTTCTTTAAGTCTGTTGACAACACTTTGGGCAACGGTACCATAAGCCTGGGAGACTACACAATCTGGCTGTGATACAACAATGGGGATACCCTCATCAGAACTGCTTCTGATCCCAACTTCCAGTGGTACCTACAAAAAAATTGAGAAACAACCAAGGATATCAGCTGTTTGACAAACTGATAAAGAAGCAGAGGTCCCCAACTCTTATACTATGATGTGTATTCTCCAGCCCAAATCTATTTGATTACCAGCATAGCAATTTCAACACAAAGCCCAGCTAGGTATCATCAAGATCTAACAGGAACTATACCTCTCCAAGAAACTTCATGCCCATTTCCTCTGCTGTCTTACGAGCTCCCTCTTTACCAAAAATGTATGAGGACTCCCCACAGTTGGGACATTTAAAGTAACTCATATTCTCCAGGAGTCCAAGAATCTGCAGAACAACAAACCAGATGTCATCAAATTGGAAAAGACATAGAGTGCAAGGGTTGGAAGGAACTGTGCTTCATATATAGATGCAAAAAATAAAAAAAAAAAAAAAGAGATGGCACTCTGCTTAAAATCAAATACCACGGTAAAGAACAGTTAAAAGACAAAATGAAATATGCCTACATATATTTCACAAACAAAGAAAATGGTAGGGAGCACCAAAACCCCCCCTTTCCTTCATAATTTATTCCACCACATTAGAGGAGAGAATCAGGGATACATATGTTCTTTTCTACTCACTCTGCGTACATTAATCTAAAGCAGTTTAATTAACACAAGAATTTCATGAACCTACCGGAACATTGACTTGAGAGAACATTTTAACACCTCTTCTAGCATCCAATAGTGCAACATCTTGTGGAGTTGAAACAATCAATGCTCCTGCCACCATTACAAACTTGTTATAATAAAACGACAAGGTTAGGTTGCGTGGAGGAGATGATGAGTACTTTTATAATAGTACTAATTTTCAATTTTCAATGACGCGATAGTTTCTGCAGTTTAGAATTTTCCAATTACGGCGGAAAAAATGTATAAATACTACTGCTACTGCAATCAATGATAAACAATATTCATTCACCTTGGATTAGAATTAGGGTTTTGTTAATTTCATAAATCTCGGATAATTCAAAGGGATAAGACCAATCTCTGCCTCTTTTCAACAAATTAAAAATGCAGGGGCTCATCAAATTCGTCCTCCTTCTTACCATCGTTTGCCTCCTAATTACATCGGCAGTAGCTCCTCCAGGAGGCGGAGGCGGCGGTAGTAGCGGAGGTGGAGGAGCACGGGGCGGAGGCGGTAGTAGCAGCGGAGGGGGAGCAGCACGGAGCGGCGGTGGTAGTAGTAGCGGTGGTGGAGCAGCACGGAGTGGTGGCGGCAGTAGTAGCGGAGGTAAAGGTAGTGGCAGTAGTGGAGGCGGAGGAAGCGGGAATACTGGTGGAGGTAGCAGAAACAGAGGAGGAGGAGGAGGTGCTGGCGGGGGAGATGATGGGGACAGCGGAGTTAGTGGTGGTACTGGTAATCAAAGAGGAGGCAACTCTGGTATTGTTCGGCCTATGCCAATACCTACTGGTCGTCCAGGAAGCTCAGCTCCCCATAGCAGCTTATCTTTTAAATGGCTCTACGCCAGCATCTCTTTGTTGGTTCACGTTTCATATCTCCACCAAGTCATGTAAAATGTTTTGGCTTTGGAGTTCAAAGTTGCAAAAACCGTTAGAGCCTTTAGTTTATAATTAATGTAGGGTTTGTATGTAATAGTTTTGTAAATAATAAATGTTATTAATTCGATAATAAATTTAATAGAATAATAATTATTATTTTATTTTATAATTGTAAAAAATAACTTCAAAATATCACAAAAACTTATTAAAAATTAATCTACTTTCCTATTTTTTTAAGAGAAGATATATTATTTCCATAAAAGAAAGCGAAATAGGGGTTTTATTACCGTTGGACAGTCGATGACGGGCTTATAATTAGTCTTCAAATTTCTACTTCTTCCATTTTCTTTTCCCCTATTATTTTTTTTCTCTCTCTCTCTGCGAGGGCAGGGCTCCATCGCAGTCGAGCCTTGTACCGTTATAATTTCATATGCTGTGGGAATTTTCTGCCCAGCAAAATACAAGAAAATATTACAAAAACAAAGAAGAATCTCTATACAGATGAAAGCTATCTATCCAGATCAAGTTTTTAATCGCATATGACCTCCTTCAGGCTTCAATGGCAGTTTTCTTGTAAGTAGTAATCCCTACTTTTTTTTTCTTTTTTTCCTTTTTCTCTTTCTCATTATTGAAAACCCATCAAGATTTTGGATACAACCATTCAAGAATCCAAGAATTCGCAAGAATTTTCTGAAATAATGTTATCTAATATATATATATATATATATATATATATATATATATATATATATATATATATATATATATATATATATATAAACGATCAATATAATAAGTGAGGCCTTTTCTGGTAACAGGGGATTGGGGAAAGAGAGGGACGGTTTCTTTCTTTGATTAAAATTTATTTAATTAAAATCCAGCCATGGCGTTTCCCATTTTGTGAAACTTATTTTCTTAGTATCTTAATTATCTTTAAAACAAATATTGACGAATCTCTTTTTGTTCCTGTCTTTTCCTTTTCTTTTGCAGCGACATGTTGACTTCTTGAGATATTAACTTTGGATTTCGAAACGTTTCTGCAATTCCTCTCTTGGTCTCGACGGAAGATTAATTGTATATCCGCCTTCAATGGCAGTTCATTTATCCCGCACCATGGAAGTAAGTACTAAGCCCTACCCTTTTTCTTTTCTTTTGCTTTTTTTGGTTTTTTTTTTTCATTTTCACTCTACAAAAACCCATCAAGATTTTGGATATGATAATTCAAGAATCCAAGAATTAATGTCTATATGAATTTTCTGAAATAATATTGTCTTTATATATCTATATATATAAACGATCTATCTATATTTCTGAAATAATATTGTCTTTGATTAATTTTTATTAGGTTTATTGTTTCTTGTGGGCTGTTGTTGAAATCCCTCAAATTTTCACCAACTTATGCACTAAATCTAGCTATGACGTTCCCTTTTATGAAACCTAATTTTTTCCCTTCATCATATTACATTTACATGCATTTTTAGAACTTATTAACAAATATTGATGAATCTCTTTTCTTCTTCTATCTTTTCCTTTTTCTTTTGCAGCGGCATGTTCATTCCAATGATGAAGTGCCTTCTTTTCTGGTTTTCTTTTATTCAGCAAAGGCGACCATTCTGTAATCATAAATTCCGACAATCAAGTATTTTCTTCATCATCTCATCTAAATGAAATCTTATTTTTTGTCTTTTGGTGGAATTGAATTTCTCTATTCATGTTCATGATCTAATATGCTATGTATGTTTGTTTTCAATATATGTTTGATGAATTTCTCTATTCATGTTCATGATCTAATATGCTATGTATGTTTGTTTTCAATATATGTTTGATGAGTTTCTATTACATTGTTTATTTATTTTTTTATTTTCTGAATTTGTTAGACTTAATTTGAATTGCTTTTTGAATTTTTAGTGTTGTAGAATTCTTATGGTGAAATTACCATTTATAACTTCATCCTTTATTTTATTTTCATTTTTTAAAAGTAAAAATCATAATTTTTTTAAAAGTATGAATCACAATTTTTTTAAACTATTATTATTATTATTTTATTCAATAAAAATCATATTTTCTCTCAAGTGAACTATTTTTTATATTTTTACTTCTTATTTTAAATTTTTATTTTATTTTAGTATTTTGATAATAAGAATATTGGCCAATTAGGTTCCTATATATTAGAAAATTTATAGGTTAGTTCCTATATACAATTTTTATTCCATTTATAAACGTGACAAATTTTAGAGAGGTAAAAAAGACTTGAAAATGATGGAGAAGTCTTGTCGTAAATCAAATAATTTTGGGTATTATGGTTCCATTCCATTTTGTGGGAAAAGAAAAATGGAAGTCTTTTTTTGTTGGCCCCTCTAGAAATGGTTACGTTTTCACATAATCTATTTTTGTCAAAAATAGAAGGGTATGAGATAGAAGGATCATGCATAAAATGAGGTGACGAGGCAAATTTTAGAGAGGCAAAGAAGACTTGAAAATGACGGATAAGTCATGGTGGAACGTGCGAAACAATTTATTTTTGAGTATTATCGTTCCGTTCCATTTTGTGGGAAAGGAAAAATAAGTCTTCTTTTTGTCTCATCTAAAATTGGTCACGTTTTCATTGTGTAAAATGAGGTGACGCGGCAAGTTTTAGAGAGGGAAAAAAGACTTAAAAATGACGGAGAAGTCGTGGTAGAACGTGCGGAACTAATTAATTTTGGTATTACTGTTCCGTTCCATTTTGTGGGAAATGAAAAAGGAAAGTCTTTTTTTTGACCCCTCTAGAATTGGTTACGTTTTCATGTGTGATAAAATATAGAAGGGTATGAGATGGAAGGATCATTGTGTAAAATGAGGTTATGTGGCGAATTTTAGAGAGACAAAAAAGACTTGAAAATGATGGAGAAGTCGTGGTGGAGCGTGCGGAACCAATTAATTTTGGGTATTACCGTTCCGTTCCATTTTGTGGGAAAGAAAAATAAGTCTTTTTTTGACTCCTCTAGAATTGGTCACGTTTTCACGTGATCTATTTTGACAAGAAATAGAAGGGCATGGGATGGAAGGATTATTGTGTGAAATGAAGTGACGTGACAAATTTTAGAGAGGTAAAAAAGACTTGAAAATGACGGAGAAGTCGTGGTGGAACGTGCGGAACCAATTAATTTGGGTATTAACGTTCCGTTCCATTTTTGTGGGCAGAAAAAATAAGTCTTTTTTTTTTTTCTCTAGAATCGGATCGGTCACGTTTTCACGTAATTTATTTTTGTCAAAAATAGAAGGGTATGGAATGAAAAGATCATTGTGTAAAATGAGGTGATGTAACAAATTTTAGAGAGGCAAAAAAGACTTGAAAATGATGGAGAAGTCTTGGTGGAACGTGCGGAACTAATTAATTTTGGGTATTACCGTTCCGTTCCATTTTGTGGAAAAGGAAAAATGTAAGTCTTTTTTTTGGCCCCTCTAGAATTAGTTACGTTTTTACGTGAATGGAAGGATCATTGTGTAAAATGAGGTCATGTGACAAATTTTGGAGGGTAAAAAATACTTCAAAATGATGGAGAAATCATGGTGGAAATGAGTATTACCAAAATGAAAGGAAAAATAAGTCTCTTTTTTGGCCTTTCTATAATTGGTCACGTTTTCATAGATGAAATGATCATTTTATAGAAATTGTAATAAAATAAGGAACTATTTTTTCCATTAAAAATATTTAATTTTTATATATAAATTTTGTAGTTTTAACCTATATTAACTTCCTAAATTTATGGCTTATATAAAAAAAAAATTCCTAAATTTATGTTTTTAAGCATTATTTTATTAAATGAAAATCATTAGTTTTCCTCTTTATGAAAGTGAACTATTTTTAAATTTTTTATTTCAATATTCTAAAAAAAATTGTTTTATTGAATAAAAACCATGGGAGCTATTTTATTCACTATCTCATCTTATCCATTTTTTTTTGTTTGCTAACTGCATGCTTTTTTTATGCATGACAAAATTACCACGAGATGAAAAATATGTGGAACTGTCTTGTGTGTCTCCTTTGTAGCTGTTCCAAAATCTGAAGAAAAGGATACCAATACTTTGGTATGCACAGATTCAAGGTTTGCTTTGCAAATACTGTTTTTGAGATTTTTTATTTTGTATGAGATTTCATGCTTCCAATGGGTGAGTTGTTTTATTCGATAGCTTAGCTTGGTTGTGAATGGAGATTCACTCATTACTTAGTGTGTACCCTGTGTGCAATATAAGTAATATGTTATGATATTGTCAGATGCTGAAATAAGGCATTGAGGCAAGCATACCAGAATGGGAAGAATGGTAAGCGTCAAAGATCACAGAGAGATTATCCATTCAAAAAGAGAAAGCTTTATGGTAAGCTTTTGGTCTTCAGAGTTTCAGTATCGAATGCATTAGTAGTGATGGTCCCTGTCGATCTCTCAGGAAGGGCTCTTCTGGAGATGCTCTGATACAATGCATTGTTTCTGCCACTTCATGATTTTAACATCTATTGCAGTTACTGGGGAATCAAATTCAGCAGCTGGAGAACATTCTGCATTCCGGTCAAAGAATTCTCCTGGTATGGGATCCTCTCACTAATGTGATTTCAACTATTAATTTTCTTGAGTTGGCCAAGTGGTGATGTTTCTTTCTTTTTATGCAGTTAAGCTTAAGATAAAGTCTTTCAGGGTTCCAGAGTTCTTTATTGAGATTTCAGAAACTGCAACTATTGGTTCCTTTAAGGTATTTGCAGTTCCAATAAAGTTAATGTTGTCATTATTTTAATATGGCAACCAACTTATTTAGGCTACAGTTGAATATCAGCCTGACAATTTGTTCAAGTGTGGTTAAACATCATTAGTTTAAATATATTCTTTCTTTAAAAAATTTCAGCAGCACCTCTGTTTTTATATAAATTTTCTTGTATTTCTTTTCTCCTTCCATCTTTACAACTAAAAGAAATTCTTTTATTTGGTTGGTAACATAGTTTACGACTAATGTTCTGCAGAAGACAGTTATAACTGCCTACAACTAATGTTCTGCAGAAGACAGTTATGGAGGCAGTTACTGCAATTCTTAGTGGTGGATTACATGTTGGTGTGCTTCTTCAGGGTAAGAAAATAAGAGATGATAACAAAACTTTATTACAGAGTGGAATATCTCATAATAACAAAACTTTACCCCGGAGCCAAATGCTTCTCAAGCTTCTGAGCGTTTTAATCCTGAAGATCATCCATTTTTACTTCCTTGTGATACCCCAGAGCCAATATCAAGGTATTCGAGTTGTCTAATATACCGTTTTTATTTAATGATACTGCAGTTTTTCTCTTTTGCAAGTCATCAATTAGCACTGGCTTGTATGTTATGAAATCCATCTAGGTAAAGGATGGATCTATTGGATTGTACATCCTGCTTTTGACAAAATCAGGTGTTGAAAATTCTGTTATCAGGTGTCGATAATTCTGCTATCAGTTATTAATAATTCCGCTTTTATTGATTGTTTCTGATATGAGACGAGTTTATTTATTTATTATTAAGCTTTGATATCAGCTGTAATTGTTTCTTTCTTTAATTAAAGTTTTATTAATTTTTTGCTAGGTTTATTGTTTTTGTTGGCTGTTGCTGAAATCCCTCAAATTGTCACCAACTTCCGTTGTAATTCCAACCATAGCGTTTCTACTCTGTGAAACCTAATTTTTTCCTTCTTCATTATATTACATTTATATGTATATTTAGGACTTATTTATCTTCGTCTATCTTTCCCTTTATTTCTGCAGGATGCAGCGACATGTTTAGTGGGCTACCTTTTTTGACCTGCAACAGTAAGCTCTTAATTTTTCACCTTCTTTACTTGATTTGTGTTTCTTCGAGTTATTACTTGAAACTTATTTTATGTAGTTAACTTATTTATTTTATTTGACTTGTTTGAGTTATGACTTTGAACCTTTTTATTTTGTGAAGTTATTTTACTTGTTTTGGATTATTACTTGAAACTTATTTTATCTTACTTGTTTCGAGTTATCAATTGGAGTTTATTTTATATAGTTGAGTTATTTTACTAACTTTGTTTGGAATTATTACTTGTTGCTTATTTTATGTAAATTAGATATTTTACTTGACTTATCGTATTTTGATTTATTAATTGATGTTGATGAGTATCAAAGTTATTACTTGTTGCTTATTTTATGTAAGTTAGATATTTTACTTGGCTCATCTTGTTTTGATTTATTAATTGATGTTGATGTTGTTATTTTACTTGACTCACATTATGTTTTGCTTGGAAGTTATCTTATTTTACTTACTTTGTGTTACCAATTGGAGCTTATAACATGTTGTTATTTTACTTAAGTTGTGAGTTATCACTTATAGCCTAATTTATGTAGGTAAGATATTTGATCTTAATTTATATTGTTGAGTTATTTTATTCGACTCGCCTTTTTTTCGAGTTATCGATTGGAACTTATTTCATGTAGTTGACTTATTTTATTTGATTAACTTTGTTTGGACTTATCACTTGTAGCTTATTTTATGTAGTTAAAGATATTTTACTTGACTCGTCTTCCTTCGAGTTATTGCTTGGAGTGTAATTTATGTAGCTATATTATTTTACTTGACTCGCCTTATTTTGAGTTATCACTTGAAAGTTATTTTATTTTACTTTTTTCGAGTTATCAATTGTTGTTTATTTCATGTAATTAAGTTATTTTGAGTAACTTTGTTTGGAATTATAACTTGTTGTAACTTAGTTAATGTAAGTAAGATATTTTACTTTACTTATCTTACTTTGAGTTCTCAATTGGATGTGTTAATTTATGTTATTGAGTTATTTTATTTGCCTCATCTTTTTTCGAGTTATCACTTGAAAATTATTTTATTCTTCTTTTTTTGAGTTATCGATTGAACTTATTTCACATAGTTTAGTTATTTTACTTGATTAACTTTGCTTGGAGTTATCAATTGTAACTTATTTTATGTAGTTAAGATATTGAGTTATTATTTGGAACATATTTTATTTTACTTCCTTTGAGTTATCAATTGAGACTTATTTCATGTATTTGATTAACTTTACTTGGAGTTATCACTTATATTATGTAGTTAAGATATTTTACTTGACTCGTCTTCCTTCAAGTTATTTCTTGGAGCTTCATTTATGTAGCTAAGTTATTTTACTCGATTTATTTCGAGTTATCGCTTAGAAATTATTTTATTTTATTTTGCTTCGAATTATCAATTGAAGCTTATTGCATGTAGTTGAGAGTTTTTTTACTTGACTAACTTTACTTGAAGTTGTCACTTGAGCTTATTTTATGTAGTTAAAATATTTTACTTGACTCGTCTTCCTTTGAGTTATTTCTTGTAGCTTAATTTATGTAGTTAAGTTATTTTATTTGACTTGTCTTATTTCGAGTTATCACTTAGAAATTATTTTATTTTACTTTGCTTCAAGTGATAACTTGAAACTTATTTCATGTAGTAGAGTTTTTTTACTTGACTAACTTTTTCACTTGAGCTTATTTTATGTTGGTTAGTTATTTTTCTTGAATGATCATGCTTTGTGTTATCACTTAAAGCTTATTTTATATTACTTTTTTTTTTTGAGTTATCAATTAGAGATTTGACTAACTTTGTTTGGAATTGTCACTTGAGTTTATTTTATGTTGGTAAGTTATTTTGTTTGATTGATCTTATTTTGTGTTATCATTTGGAACTTATTTTATGTCGTCGAGTTTTTCTAGACTCGTCTGGCTTCTATTTATTACTTGAATTTATCTATGTAGTCTAGTTATTTTATTTGACTTACTTCGAATTCTCACTTGGAGCTTATTTTATGTAATTAACTCGCTTTACTTTGAATTATGACTTGAAATTTATTTTATTTAGTTAAGTTATTTACTTGACTCACTTGCTTCAATTGTCATTTTGAACTTCTTTAAGTTTTTATGTAGTTAAGTTTTTGGCGTCCCTCGTTTGCTTGAAGTTGTCACTTGGAACTTCTTTTATGTATTTAAGTTATTTTATTTGACTCACCTTGTTTTGAGTTATCACTTGGAACATATTTTATGTAGTTAAAAATATTTTATTTGACTCTCCTTACTTCGAATTATGACTTCAAGCTTATTTTATGTGTAGTTAAGCTTATACAATTCTTTGCCAACTCCATGTTTTTTCAATTGTAGATGAAAAATGTGTTCCAATAGGATCAAGTTTGCTTTGCAAATACTGGTTTTGAGATGGGAAGTTGCATGTTTCTTGCTGACATTTTTGAGGTGTTACTTCTTCTTTTTTTTTTTTCATGCTGATTTTACTTGATTTTTTATTGGACTGTCTCCATGGTTTCATGAAATATTATACTTTTTTAACAAGACTGATTGACGTATATACTCTTTACTTCATGTGTGCAAATGAGGTGACATGAGGAATGTTGCATGTTGGTATAATTTTGCTATGAGTGTTGTCGAGTCTTGCTTCGAATTTTTAATTATTGCTTAATTTATGTTGTTGAATTATCAATTAAAATTATTTTATTTTACTTTGCTTTGTGTTAGTAATTGGAGCTATTTCATGTAGTTGAGTTATTTTACTTGACTTACTTGCAATTATCACTTGTAGCTTATTTTATATAGTTAAGAGATTTTATTTTACTTGTCTTGTTTCGGGTTATTACTTGAAACTTATTTTATTTTACTTTTTTTTTTAGTTATCAATTAGAGCTTATTTTATGTAGTTAAATTTTTTTTATTTGATTAACTTTGCTTGGAATTGTCACTTGAGCTTATTTTATGTTGGTAAGTTATTTTTCTTTATTGATCTTGTTTTGTTTTATTACTTGAAACTTATTTTATGTCGTTGACTTTTTCTTGATTCGCCTTGCTTCGATTTATTATTTAGAACTTATCTATGTTGTCTAATTATTTTACTCACTTGCTTCGAGTTCTCACTTGAAACTTATCTTATGTAGTTGGATTTTTTTTAGTTAACTCGCTTTGCTTTGAGTTATCACTTTAAATTTATTACAACATCTTCTAAATTTAACGTAAGCATAATTATAAACTTCTCATGATAACTTCAATCGGAATAATTTAATTGCACACATTCCATCTTAATCTAATATATGTTGTACACTAAATCTAATTCTTTAACCTTTCATCAAGAATTCCAATCTTATTCAAAATATCTAAATATCTTAGTATTTACAATAACTATCTTCAACATAGAGGGTATAAAGGTAATTCCAATAATCACCGAGGATCACGAACCATCATGAACCATGCTCCGATACCACTAAATGTCACGACCTAAATTTGGGCATAATTTAAAAATTAGAAAATCTTAATTCCGAAGACGTTACATCCTCTAAGTTGTTATCTAAAGAATGCAAAGCCTCAAAACAATATCAATAAAATACATCAAAAATTCCTCAATAAAAATACTTAACTCAAATATTTCAGAAATATACATAATTTCCAAAAATAATATCTTACAAACATTACTAATTTGACTATGACAAATTAAATCCAATATCCAAAACTCATAACTCCAATAGAAAAAAAAATTACCGATTATTACTTTAAATAGTAATCCTATATAAAAAATAGATATAGGAAGATAAATATATAAAATAAAATAAAAATACAATAAAGACCAACAAGTTATCATTAGAAAGTTGTAATATTATATATAATAGATATATGCCTTTGTGAATTTCACATGTGATACAGAGCCATGTCTAAATTATTAAAGAACTTTATTAGTTTAAAAGGAAAAAACAAATAATTATTGTTAGATATTTTATAAATTTAATGTTATAGAAAAAAAAAATATTTTAAAAATCTGATGTTTTAATATAACTCTTTTTTAAATATCTAATTGTTCTCAAAAAAAGAAAAGAAAAATATCTAATTGTTTTTTTAGCAAAAATTTAATTAAGTTTGGAGTCTAAAATTTTATTTAAATTTTTTAAAATTAATTAATAAACTTTAAAAACATTTAAATTTAACTTATTTAAGAAACAAATGAATTTAAATAAATTAACAAACTTTGTTTGTGAATTCTTTGATTGGCAACACATGTACGTAACCCTAATAATGAATATAAGTAGAATATGAAAGAGAATATTATAATTTTTTTATATCTAATATCATAATATTAATTTGTATTTTTTCGGGGAAAAAAAAAAAAAGAAAAAGGTTGTTAAGTAAAATTATAATATATTAAGGTCAAAATGATCTTATTTAATTTTGAATGGAAAGAGTAATCTTCTCGGGCAATTGTAGTGATTTTGTTGAGGCAGACCATTCCCACGTGCTGCTAATCTGACCATGCCAATTTCAATCAGATTCTGCTCTGCATCACTACCTCTGAAATAGCAACATTAGGCCGGTTCATATTAGAATAATCAGCTGCTGGATGGATCACTTGAAAGTACTACGAATGAAAGGGATCTTGTCAAGCTTGAAATCCAGGAGCTTCTTTTTGGCCACAAGTCAGGAAGCAATGAACATAGAAAAGAATCTTCTGTGGGAAGGCCTCTTGGTGGAACTTGGGATCAAAGCTGCTGGACCTGAAATTGACCCACATTCTCTATAATGCCATCTGTGGTCGGAAATGTTGTTCCTTCGCCAGTTCTTCAAGTCTGTTGACAACACTTTGGGCAACGGTACCATAAGCCTGGGAGACTACACAATCTGGCTGTGATACAACAATGGGGATACCCTCATCAGAACTGCTTCTGATCCCAACTTCCAGTGGTACCTACAAAAAAATTGAGAAACAACCAAGGATATCAGCTGTTTGACAAACTGATAAAGAAGCAGAGGTCCCCAACTCTTATACTATGATGTGTATTCTCCAGCCCAAATCTATTTGATTACCAGCATAGCAATTTCAACACAAAGCCCAGCTAGGTATCATCAAGATCTAACAGGAACTATACCTCTCCAAGAAACTTCATGCCCATTTCCTCTGCTGTCTTACGAGCTCCCTCTTTACCAAAAATGTATGAGGACTCCCCACAGTTGGGACATTTAAAGTAACTCATATTCTCCAGGAGTCCAAGAATCTGCAGAACAACAAACCAGATGTCATCAAATTGGAAAAGACATAGAGTGCAAGGGTTGGAAGGAACTGTGCTTCATATATAGATGCAAAAAATAAAAAAAAAAAAAAAGATGCACTCTGCTTAAAATCAAATACCACGGTAAAGAACAGTTAAAAGACAAAATGAAATATGCCTACATATATTTCACAAACAAAGAAAATGGTAGGGAGCACCAAAACCCCCCTTTCCTTCATAATTTATTCCACCACATTAGAGGAGAGAATCAGGGATACATATGTTCTTTTCTACTCACTCTGCGTACATTAATCTAAAGCAGTTTAATTAACACAAGAATTTCATGAACCTACCGGAACATTGACTTGAGAGAACATTTTAACACCTCTTCTAGCATCCAATAGTGCAACATCTTGTGGAGTTGAAACAATCAATGCTCCTGCCACCATTACAAACTTGTTATAATAAAACGACAAGGTTAGGTTGCGTGGAGGAGATGATGAGTACTTTTATAATAGTACTAATTTTCAATTTTCAATGACGCGATAGTTTCTGCAGTTTAGAATTTTCCAATTACGGCGGAAAAAATGTATAAATACTACTGCTACTGCAATCAATGATAAACAATATTCATTCACCTTGGATTAGAATTAGGGTTTTGTTAATTTCATAAATCTCGGATAATTCAAAGGGATAAGACCAATCTCTGCCTCTTTTCAACAAATTAAAAATGCAGGGGCTCATCAAATTCGTCCTCCTTCTTACCATCGTTTGCCTCCTAATTACATCGGCAGTAGCTCCTCCAGGAGGCGGAGGCGGCGGTAGTAGCGGAGGTGGAGGAGCACGGGGCGGAGGCGGTAGTAGCAGCGGAGGGGGAGCAGCACGGAGCGGCGGTGGTAGTAGTAGCGGTGGTGGAGCAGCACGGAGTGGTGGCGGCAGTAGTAGCGGAGGTAAAGGTAGTGGCAGTAGTGGAGGCGGAGGAAGCGGGAATACTGGTGGAGGTAGCAGAAACAGAGGAGGAGGAGGAGGTGCTGGCGGGGGGGAGATGATGGGGACAGCGGAGTTAGTGGTGGTACTGGTAATCAAAGAGGAGGCAACTCTGGTATTGTTCGGCCTATGCCAATACCTACTGGTCGTCCAGGAAGCTCAGCTCCCCATAGCAGCTTATCTTTTAAATGGCTCTACGCCAGCATCTCTTTGTTGGTTCACGTTTCATATCTCCACCAAGTCATGTAAAATGTTTTGGCTTTGGAGTTCAAAGTTGCAAAAACCGTTAGAGCCTTTAGTTTATAATTAATGTAGGGTTTGTATGTAATAGTTTTGTAAATAATAAATGTTATTAATTCGATAATAAATTTAATAGAATAATAATTATTATTTTATTTTATAATTGTAAAAAATAACTTCAAAATATCACAAAAACTTATTAAAAATTAATCTACTTTCCTATTTTTTTAAGAGAAGATATATTATTTCCATAAAAGAAAGCGAAATAGGGGTTTTATTACCGTTGGACAGTCGATGACGGGCTTATAATTAGTCTTCAAATTTCTACTTCTTCCATTTTCTTTTCCCCTATTATTTTTTTTCTCTCTCTCTCTGCGAGGGCAGGGCTCCATCGCAGTCGAGCCTTGTACCGTTATAATTTCATATGCTGTGGGAATTTTCTGCCCAGCAAAATACAAGAAAATATTACAAAAACAAAGAAGAATCTCTATACAGATGAAAGCTATCTATCCAGATCAAGTTTTTAATCGCATATGACCTCCTTCAGGCTTCAATGGCAGTTTTCTTGTAAGTAGTAATCCCTACTTTTTTTTTCATTTCTTCCCTTTTTCTTTTCACTTTCATTATTGAAAACCCATCAAGATTTTGGATACAACCATTCAAGAATCCAAGAATTCGCAAGAATTTTCTAAATAATATCATGATATATATATTATATATATATATATATATATATATATATATAAACGATCAATATAATAAGTGAGGCCTTTTCTGGTAACAGGGGATTGGGGAAAGAGAGGGACGGTTTCTTTCTTTGATTAAAATTTATTTAATTAAAATCCAGCCATGGCGTTTCCCATTTTGTGAAACTTATTTTCTTAGTATCTTAATTATCTTTAAAACAAATATTGACGAATCTCTTTTTGTTCCTGTCTTTTCCTTTTCTTTTGCAGCGACATGTTGACTTCTTGAGATATTAACTTTGGATTTCGAAACGTTTCTGCAATTCCTCTCTTGGTCTCGACGGAAGATTAATTGTATATCCGCCTTCAATGGCAGTTCATTTATCCCGCACCATGGAAGTAAGTACTAAGCCCTACCCTTTTTCTTTTCTTTGCTTTTTTTGGTTTTTTTTTTTCATTTTCACTCTACAAAAACCCATCAAGATTTTGGATATGATAATTCAAGAATCCAAGAATTAATGTCTATATGAATTTTCTGAAATAATATTGTCTTTATATATCTATATATATAAACGATCTATCTATATTTCTGAAATAATATTGTCTTTGATTAATTTTTATTAGGTTTATTGTTTCTTGTGGGCTGTTGTTGAAATCCCTCAAATTTTCACCAACTTATGCACTAAATCTAGCTATGACGTTCCCTTTTATGAAACCTAATTTTTTCCCTTCATCATATTACATTTACATGCATTTTTAGAACTTATTAACAAATATTGATGAATCTCTTTTCTTCTTCTATCTTTTCCTTTTTCTTTTGCAGCGGCATGTTCATTCCAATGATGAAGTGCCTTCTTTTCTGGTTTTCTTTTATTCAGCAAAGGCGACCATTCTGTAATCATAAATTCCGACAATCAAGTATTTTCTTCATCATCTCATCTAAATGAAATCTTATTTTTTGTCTTTTGGTGGAATTTTTTCTCTATTCATGCATGACATATCTATGTATGTTTGTTTTCAATATATGTTTGATGAATTTCTCTATTCATGTTCATGATCTAATATGCTATGTATGTTTGTTTTCAATATATGTTTGATGAATTTCTCTATTCATTGTTTATTTATTTTTTTATTTTCTGAATTTGTTAGACTTAATTTGAATTGCTTTTTGAATTTTTAGTGTTGTAGAATTCTTATGGTGAAATTACCATTTATAACTTCATCCTTTATTTTATTTTAATTTTTTAAAAGTAAAAATCATAATTTTTTTAAAAGTATGAATCACAATTTTTTTAAACTATTATTATTATTATTTTATTCAATAAAAATCATATTTTCTCTCAAGTGAACTATTTTTTATATTTTTACTTCTTATTTTAAATTTTTATTTTATTTTAGTATTTTGATAATAAGAATATTGGCCAATTAGGTTCCTATATATTAGAAAATTTATAGGTTAGTTCCTATATACAATTTTTATTCCATTTATAAACGTGACAAATTTTAGAGAGGTAAAAAAGACTTGAAAATGATGGAGAAGTCTTGTCGTAAATCAAATAATTTTGGGTATTATGGTTCCATTCCATTTTGTGGGAAAAGAAAAATGGAAGTCTTTTTTTTGTTGGCCCCTCTAGAAATGGTTACGTTTTCACGTAATCTATTTTTGTCAAAAATAGAAGGGTATGAGATAGAAGGATCATGCGTAAAATGAGGTGACGAGGCAAATTTTAGAGAGGCAAAGAAGACTTGAAAATGACGGATAAGTCATGGTGGAACGTGTGAAACCAATTAATTTTGAGTATTATCGTTCCGTTCCATTTTGTGGGAAAGGAAAAATAAGTCTTCTTTTTGTCTCATCTAAAATTGGTCACGTTTTCATTGTGTAAAATGAGGTGACGCGGCAAGTTTTAGAGAGGGAAAAAAGACTTAAAAATGACGGAGAAGTCGTGGTAGAACGTGCGGAACTAATTAATTTTGGTATTACTGTTCCGTTCCATTTTGTGGGAAATGAAAAAGGAAAGTCTTTTTTTTGACCCCTCTAGAATTGGTTACGTTTTCATGTGTGATAAAATATAGAAGGGTATGAGATGGAAGGATCATTGTGTAAAATGAGGTTATGTGGCGAATTTTAGAGAGACAAAAAAGACTTGAAAATGATGGAGAAGTCGTGGTGGAGCGTGCGGAACCAATTAATTTTGGGTATTACCGTTCCGTTCCATTTTGTGGGAAAGAAAAATAAGTCTTTTTTGACTCCTCTAGAATTGGTCACGTTTTCACGTGATCTATTTTGACAAAAAATAGAAGGGCATGGGATGGAAGGATTATTGTGTGAAATGAAGTGACGTGACAAATTTTAGAGAGGTAAAAAAGACTTGAAAATGACGGAGAAGTCGTGGTGGAACGTGCGGAACCAATTAATTTGGGTATTAACGTTCCGTTCCATTTTGTGGGCAAGAAAAAATAAGTCTTTTTTTTTTACTTCTCTAGAATCGGTCACGTTTTCACGTAATTTATTTTTGTCAAAAATAGAAGGGTATGGAATGAAAAGATCATTGTGTAAAATGAGGTGATGTAACAAATTTTAGAGAGGCAAAAAAGACTTGAAAATGATGGAGAAGTCTTGGTGGAACGTGCGGAACTAATTAATTTTGGGTATTACCGTTCCGTTCCATTTTGTGGGAAAAGGAAAAATGTAAGTCTTTTTTTTGGCCCCTCTAGAATTAGTTACGTTTTTACGTGAATGGAAGGATCATTGTGTAAAATGAGGTCATGTGAC
Organism: Cynanchum wilfordii; assembly: GCA_025388415.1. Lineage (NCBI taxonomy): Eukaryota > Viridiplantae > Streptophyta > Magnoliopsida > Gentianales > Apocynaceae > Cynanchum > Cynanchum wilfordii. The sequence continues at coordinate 170,984 of JAHSUH010005456.1, read as the reverse complement.
AAATTTTGGAGGGTAAAAAATACTTCAAAATGATGGAGAAATCATGGTGGAAATGAGTATTACCAAAATGAAAGGAAAAATAAGTCTCTTTTTTGGCCTTTCTATAATTGGTCACGTTTTCATAGATGAAATGATCATTTTATAGAAATTGTAATAAAATAAGGAACTATTTTTTCCATTAAAAATATTTAATTTTTATATATAAATTTTGTAGTTTTAACCTATATTAACTTCCTAAATTTATGGCTTATATAAAAAAAAAATTCCTAAATTTATGTTTTTAAGCATTATTTTATTAAATGAAAATCATTAGTTTTCCTCTTTATGAAAGTGAACTATTTTTAAATTTTTTATTTCAATATTCTAAAAAAATTGTTTTATTGAATAAAAACCATGGGAGCTATTTTATTCACTATCTCATCTTATCCATTTTTTTTGTTTGCTAACTGCATGCTTTTTTTATGCATGACAAAATTACCACGAGATGAAAAATATGTGGAACTGTCTTGTGTGTCTCCTTTGTAGCTGTTCCAAAATCTGAAGAAAAGGATACCAATACTTTGGTATGCACAGATTCAAGGTTTGCTTTGCAAATACTGTTTTTGAGATTTTTTATTTTGTATGAGATTTCATGCTTCCAATGGGTGAGTTGTTTTATTCGATAGCTTAGCTTGGTTGTGAATGGAGATTCACTCATTACTTAGTGTGTACCCTGTGTGCAATATAAGTAATATGTTATGATATTGTCAGATGCTGAAATAAGGCATTGAGGCAAGCATACCAGAATGGGAAGAATGGTAAGCGTCAAAGATCACAGAGAGATTATCCATTCAAAAAGAGAAAGCTTTATGGTAAGCTTTTGGTCTTCAGAGTTTCAGTATCGAATGCATTAGTAGTGATGGTCCCTGTCGATCTCTCAGGAAGGGCTCTTCTGGAGATGCTCTGATACAATGCATTGTTTCTGCCACTTCATGATTTTAACATCTATTGCAGTTACTGGGGAATCAAATTCAGCAGCTGGAGAACATTCTGCATTCCGGTCAAAGAATTCTCCTGGTATGGGATCCTCTCACTAATGTGATTTCAACTATTAATTTTCTTGAGTTGGCCAAGTGGTGATGTTTCTTTCTTTTTATGCAGTTAAGCTTAAGATAAAGTCTTTCAGGGTTCCAGAGTTCTTTATTGAGATTTCAGAAACTGCAACTATTGGTTCCTTTAAGGTATTTGCAGTTCCAATAAAGTTAATGTTGTCATTATTTTAATATGGCAACCAACTTATTTAGGCTACAGTTGAATATCAGCCTGACAATTTGTTCAAGTGTGGTTAAACATCATTAGTTTAAATATATTCTTTCTTTAAAAAATTTCAGCAGCACCTCTGTTTTTATATAAATTTTCTTGTATTTCTTTTCTCCTTCCATCTTTACAACTAAAAGAAATTCTTTTATTTGGTTGGTAACATAGTTTACGACTAATGTTCTGCAGAAGACAGTTATAACTGCCTACAACTAATGTTCTGCAGAAGACAGTTATGGAGGCAGTTACTGCAATTCTTAGTGGTGGATTACATGTTGGTGTGCTTCTTCAGGGTAAGAAAATAAGAGATGATAACAAAACTTTATTACAGAGTGGAATATCTCATAATAACAAAACTTTACCCCGGAGCCAAATGCTTCTCAAGCTTCTGAGCGTTTTAATCCTGAAGATCATCCATTTTTACTTCCTTGTGATACCCCAGAGCCAATATCAAGGTATTCGAGTTGTCTAATATACCGTTTTTATTTAATGATACTGCAGTTTTTCTCTTTTGCAAGTCATCAATTAGCACTGGCTTGTATGTTATGAAATCCATCTAGGTAAAGGATGGATCTATTGGATTGTACATCCTGCTTTTGACAAAATCAGGTGTTGAAAATTCTGCTATCAGGTGTCGATAATTCTGCTATCAGTTATTAATAATTCCGCTTTTATTGATTGTTTCTGATATGAGACGAGTTTATTTATTTATTATTAAGCTTTGATATCAGCTGTAATTGTTTCTTTCTTTAATTAAAGTTTTATTAATTTTTTGCTAGGTTTATTGTTTTTGTTGGCTGTTGCTGAAATCCCTCAAATTGTCACCAACTTCCGTTGTAATTCCAACCATAGCGTTTCTACTCTGTGAAACCTAATTTTTTCCTTCTTCATTATATTACATTTATATGTATATTTAGGACTTATTTATCTTCGTCTATCTTTCCCTTTATTTCTGCAGGATGCAGCGACATGTTTAGTGGGCTACCTTTTTTGACCTGCAACAGTAAGCTCTTAATTTTTCATCTTCTTTACTTGATTTGTGTTTCTTCGAGTTATTACTTGAAACTTATTTTATGTAGTTAACTTATTTATTTTATTTGACTTGTTTGAGTTATGACTTTGAACCTTTTTATTTTGTGAAGTTATTTTACTTGTTTTGGATTATTACTTGAAACTTATTTTATCTTACTTGTTTCGAGTTATCAATTGGAGTTTATTTTATATAGTTGAGTTATTTTACTAACTTTGTTTGGAATTATTACTTGTTGCTTATTTTATGTAAATTAGATATTTTACTTGACTTATCGTATTTTGATTTATTAATTGATGTTGATGAGTATCAAAGTTATTACTTGTTGCTTATTTTATGTAAGTTAGATATTTTACTTGGCTCATCTTGTTTTGATTTATTAATTGATGTTGATGAGTTATTTTACTTGACTCACATTATTTGGTGTTATTACTTGGAAGTTATTTTATTTTACTTACTTTGTGTTACCAATTGGAGCTTATTACATGTTGTTATTTTACTTGACAAGTTTTGCTTGAAGTTATCACTTATAGCCTAATTTATGTAGGTAAGATATTTGATCTTAATTTATATTGTTGAGTTATTTTATTCGACTCGCCTTTTTTTCGAGTTATCGATTGGAACTTATTTCATGTAGTTGACTTATTTTATTTGATTAACTTTGTTTGGACTTATCACTTGTAGCTTATTTTATGTAGTTAAAGATATTTTACTTGACTCGTCTTCCTTCGAGTTATTGCTTGGAGTGTAATTTATGTAGCTATATTATTTTACTTGACTCGCCTTATTTTGAGTTATCACTTGAAAGTTATTTTATTTTACTTTTTTCGAGTTATCAATTGTTGTTTATTTCATGTAATTAAGTTATTTTGAGTAACTTTGTTTGGAATTATAACTTGTTGTAACTTAGTTAATGTAAGTAAGATATTTTACTTTACTTATCTTACTTTGAGTTCTCAATTGGATGTGTTAATTTATGTTATTGAGTTATTTTATTTGCCTCATCTTTTTTCGAGTTATCACTTGAAAATTATTTTATTCTTCTTTTTTTGAGTTATCGATTGAACTTATTTCACATAGTTTAGTTATTTTACTTGATTAACTTTGCTTGGAGTTATCAATTGTAACTTATTTTATGTAGTTAAGATATTGAGTTATTATTTGGAACATATTTTATTTTACTTCCTTTGAGTTATCAATTGAGACTTATTTCATGTATTTGATTAACTTTACTTGGAGTTATCACTTATTTTATGTAGTTAAGATATTTTACTTGACTCGTCTTCCTTCAAGTTATTTCTTGGAGCTTCATTTATGTAGCTAAGTTATTTTACTCGATTTATTTCGAGTTATCGCTTAGAAATTATTTTATTTTATTTTGCTTGAATTATCAATTGAAGCTTATTGCATGTAGTTGAGAGTTTTTTTACTTGACTAACTTTACTTGAAGTTGTCACTTGAGCTTATTTTATGTAGTTAAAATATTTTACTTGACTCGTCTTCCTTTGAGTTATTTCTTGTAGCTTAATTTATGTAGTTAAGTTATTTTATTTGACTCGTCTTATTTCGAGTTATCACTTAGAAATTATTTTATTTTACTTTGCTTCAAGTGATAACTTGAAACTTATTTCATGTAGTAGAGTTTTTTTACTTGACTAACTTTTTCACTTGAGCTTATTTTATGTTGGTTAGTTATTTTTCTTGAATGATCATGCTTTGTGTTATCACTTAAAGCTTATTTTATATTACTTTTTTTTTTTTGAGTTATCAATTAGAGATTTGACTAACTTTGTTTGGAATTGTCACTTGAGTTTATTTTATGTTGGTAAGTTATTTTGTTTGATTGATCTTATTTTGTGTTATCATTTGGAACTTATTTTATGTCGTCGAGTTTTTCTAGACTCGTCTGGCTTCTATTTATTACTTGAATTTATCTATGTAGTCTAGTTATTTTATTTGACTTACTTCGAATTCTCACTTGGAGCTTATTTTATGTAATTAACTCGCTTTACTTTGAATTATGACTTGAAATTTATTTTATTTAGTTAAGTTATTTACTTGACTCACTTGCTTCGAATTGTCATTTTGAACTTCTTTAAGTTTTTATGTAGTTAAGTTTTTGGCGTACCTCGTTTGCTTGAAGTTGTCACTTGGAACTTCTTTTATGTATTTAAGTTATTTTATTTGACTCACCTTGTTTTGAGTTATCACTTGGAACATATTTTATGTAGTTAAAAATATTTTATTTGACTCTCCTTACTTCGAATTATGACTTCAAGCTTATTTTATGTGTAGTTAAGCTTATACAATTCTTTGCCAACTCCATGTTTTTTCAATTGTAGATGAAAAATGTGTTCCAATAGGATCAAGTTTGCTTTGCAAATACTGGTTTTGAGATGGGAAGTTGCATGTTTCTTGCTGACATTTTTGAGGTGTTACTTCTTCTTTTTTTTTTTTCATGCTGATTTTACTTGATTTTTTATTGGACTGTCTCCATGGTTTCATGAAATATTATACTTTTTTAACAAGACTGATTGACGTATATACTCTTTACTTCATGTGTGCAAATGAGGTGACATGAGGAATGTTGCATGTTGGTATAATTTTGCTATGAGTGTTGTCGAGTCTTGCTTCGAATTTTTAATTATTGCTTAATTTATGTTGTTGAATTATCAATTAAAATTATTTTATTTTACTTTGCTTTGTGTTAGTAATTGGAGCTATTTCATGTAGTTGAGTTATTTTACTTGACTTACTTGCAATTATCACTTGTAGCTTATTTTATATAGTTAAGAGATTTTATTTTACTTGTCTTGTTTCGGGTTATTACTTGAAACTTATTTTATTTTACTTTTTTTTTTAGTTATCAATTAGAGCTTATCTTATGTAGTTAAATTTTTTTTATTTGATTAACTTTGCTTGGAATTGTCACTTGAGCTTATTTTATGTTGGTAAGTTATTTTTCTTTATTGATCTTGTTTTGTTTTATTACTTGAAACTTATTTTATGTCGTTGACTTTTTCTTGATTCGCCTTGCTTCGATTTATTATTTAGAACTTATCTATGTTGTCTAATTATTTTACTCACTTGCTTCGAGTTCTCACTTGAAACTTATCTTATGTAGTTAGATTTTTTTAGTTAACTCGCTTTGCTTTGAGTTATCACTTTAAATTTATTACAACATCTTCTAAATTTAACGTAAGCATAATTATAAACTTCTCATGATAACTTCAATCGGAATAATTTAATTGCACACATTCCATCTTAATCTAATATATGTTGTACACTAAATCTAATTCTTTAACCTTTCATCAAGAATTCCAATCTTATTCAAAATATCTAAATATCTTAGTATTTACAATAACTATCTTCAACATAGAGGGTATAAAGGTAATTCCAATAATCACCGAGGATCACGAACCATCATGAACCATGCTCTGATACCACTAAATGTCACTACCTAAATTTGGGCATAATTTAAAAATTAGAAAATCTTAATTCTGAAGACGTTACATCCTCTAAGTTGTTATCTAAAGAATGCAAAGCCTCAAAACAATATCAATAAAATACATCAAAAATTCCTCAATAAAAATACTTAACTCAAATATTTCAGAAATATACATAATTTCCAAAAATAATATCTTACAAACATTACTAATTTGACTATGACAAATTAAATCCAATATCCAAAACTCATAACTCCAATAGAAAAAAAAATTACCGATTATTACTTTAAATAGTAATCCTATATAAAAAATAGATATAGGAAGATAAATATATAAAATAAAATAAAAATACAATAAAGACCAACAAGTTATCATTAGAAAGTTGTAATATTATATATAATAGATATATGCCTTTGTGAATTTCACATGTGATACAGGCCATGTCTAAATTATTAAAGAACTTTATTAGTTTAAAAGGAAAAAACAAATAATTATTGTTAGATATTTTATAAATTTATTGTTATAGAAAAAAAAAATATTTTAAAAATCTGATGTTTTAATATAACTCTTTTTTAAATATCTAATTGTTCTCAAAAAAAGAAAAGAAAAATATCTAATTGTTTTTTTAGCAAAAATTTAATTAAGTTTGGAGTCTAAAATTTTATTTAAATTTTTTAAAATTAATTAATAAACTTTAAAAACATTTAAATTTAACTTATTTAAGAAACAAATGAAATTAAATTTAACAAACTTTGTTTGTGAATTCTTTGATTGGCAACACATGTACGTAATAATAATGAATATAAGAGAATATGAAAGAGAATATTATAATTTTTTTATATCTAATATCATAATATTAATTTGTATTTTTTCGGGGGAAAAAAAAAAAAAAAGGGTTGTTAAGTAAAATTATAATATATTAAGGTCAAAATGATCTTATTTAATTTTGAATGGAAAGAGTAATCTTCTCGGGCAATTGTAGTGATTTTGTTGAGACAGACCATTCCCACGTGCTGCTAATCTGACCATGCCAACTTCAAGCAGATTCTGCTCTGGCATCACTACCTCTGAAATAGCAACATTAGGCCGGTTCATATTAGAATAATCAGCGGCTGGATGGATCACTTGAAAGTACTACGAATGAAAGGGAACTTGTCAAGCTTGAAATCCAGGAGCTTCTTTCTGGCCACAAGTCAGGAAGCAATGAACATAGAAAAGAATCTTCTGTGGGAAGGCCTCTTGGTGGAACTTGGGATCAAAGCTGCTGGACCTGAAATTGACCCACATTCTCTATAATGCCATCTGTGGTCGGAAATGTTGTTCCTTCGCCAGTTCTTCAAGTCTGTTGACAACACTTTGGGCAACGGTACCATAAGCCTGGGAGACTACACAATCTGGCTGTGATACAACAATGGGGATACCCTCATCAGAACTGCTTCTGATCCCAACTTCCAGTGGTACCTACAAAAAAATTGAAAAACAACCAAGGATATCAGCTGTTTGACAAACTGATAAAGAAGCAGAGGTCCGCAACTCTTATACTATGATGTGTATTCTCCAGCCCAAATCTATTTGATTACCAGCATAGCAATTTCAACACAAAGCCCAGCTAGGTAACATCGAAATCTAACAGGAACTATACCTCTCCAAGAAACTTCATGCCCATTTCCTCTGCTGTCTTACGAGCTCCCTCTTTACCAAAAATGTATGAGGACTCCCCACAGTTGGGACATTTAAAGTAACTCATATTCTCCAGGAGTCCAAGAATCTGCAGAACAACAAACCAGATGTCATCAAATTGGAAAAGGCATAGAGTGCAAGGGTTGGGAGGAACTGTGCTTCATATATAGATGCAAAAAATAAAAATAAAAAAAAAAAGATGCACTCTGCTTAAAATTCAAATACCACGGTAAAGAACAGTTAAAAGACAAAACGAAATATGCCTACATATATTTCATAAACAAAGAAAATGGTAGGGAGCACCAAAACCCCCCTTTCCTTCATAATTTATTCCACCACATTAGAGGAGAGAATCAGGGATACATATGTTCTTTTCTGCTCACTCTGCGTACATTAATCTAAAGCAGTTTAATTAACACAAGAATTTCATGAACCTACCGGAACATTGACTTGAGAGAACATTTTAACACCTCTTCTAGCATCCAATAGTGCAACATCTTGTGGAGTTGAAACAATCAATGCTCCTGCCACCATTACAAACTTGTTTTAAGTTGTCATCCAACAGAGACGGTCTCCCTCCGTGTTTTTTTTTTTTTTTTTTTTTTTGAAAAAATGAAAAAGACTTGTCACCTTGTAGAATCAATGTTACATTTAACTTTTTTTTTCTGGACAAGTTAAAAAATGCGCCCACACAGATGAAGTAATTAACATCCAGTTCATGTTAAGGAGAAAATTCTTTAACAAAAATTACTAGCGGAACCAGTATAGCTAACCTATATTTTAAGGAATCCATAGACCAAATTAAACTGGAAAAAAAGTAAAAAGTAAGAATTAAAAATTTTAAAATTTTAAAAAATTTAAATTAATTTTTTTGTTAAAAAAAAAAAAAAAAAAAAAAAAAAAAAAAAAAAAAAGAGAAGAAGAAGAAAAAAAGTTAAAATGCTAAATGGTTTTGATACACATTCAGTCAAAAGTACTCTAGGTGAAGGGGAGGAGAAAAGAGTTGTAATTAGCTCATAAAACAAACATGGAGGAAGTCCTATGACATTATAGTGTTAACTTCTTCTATAAATGAAAAATGGCAATAAAATCAGATAGCTGAGGCACAATGCAGGCCATTAATCAATTTACTAATATCATGTAATCCAAAAGTTGAATTCATGAGCTAAATTTAAGCTTCTAAACTGCAACATCCTTCAAAAAGATGATTTTTATTCTTTTCTTTTCCATTATAAACTAAAATAAACTGATTTTGAATAAACCTTTTAGGTACCTGATAATTGCAGCCTCTGGGAAATAGATATCTGAGCATCACCAGTACCAGGGGGCATATCCACCACTAGGATATCCAAGATTCCCCAATTTACTCCCCTGGTCATCTGTTCGAGAGCTTTCATGACCTGAAAGTAAAAAAATGAAACAAAGTTCTGGTAATTTTGGTGACATAACATAAACATCTAATAATAGTAACACAATTTTGTCTGATAACACATTACTTAATCACTTAAACAAATTGTAACTTCGGGCAAAACCAACTACCTCCAAGAAATTTGCAACCAAAAAAAAAAAAAAAAATTATGACACAGAAAAAAGATAAATTGACTAAAAGTTTGGGACAAGGACTTCAACAAAAAGGAGCTCCAAGATATCAAACAAAAATTGTTTGAGGGAATACCATAGGACCTCTCCACACAATTGCTGCACCTTCTTCAACAAGAGACCCCATTGACATGCACTTCACTCCATAGTTCTCAATTGGAATCATTTTTTTATCTATTGACAAAAAAGCATAAGAAGCAAATAGGTCAAAGTTATCACTAAAATTCACAATATAACAGTAAGGGTTTCTCACCTTCATGAAAACGGACAACATAATCTATAACTTATGTTAAGTAGTTAAACCTAACCCATTTCTATGAGTTTAACTTTTAAAACGGATGACAATTTAACAAGGTATCAAAGAGGGAGGTTTTGAGTTGACTCCAGTCTTTGCACCCATTTGTCTATTATTGTTCACATGTGGGCCTTTGTTCGACGTACTTGTGAGAGGGAGTGTTAAATGGTTAAATCTAACCTTTATCTGTAAGGTGACAATTTAACAACTTCAACCATACATGTATCAGAATGAGCAATACACTGGCGAAGTAAGTACATATGCTTTAGTAAGTGTAGGTTGTTCATTTAAATATCAAACACAAGGGTAAAAATGTGGTAACAGCATAAAGGAGCCGCCATTAAGAAGAACCTATAACTTGATTCGGACCAGTTCTTCAAGCCTCGGAAAAAATAATGAAGCATTTATTACATCTTACAGTTAAAGAATCACCTAAACTGATATCAGGCTTTCCATGGAGCTTCATCATCATAGGAACTGAAGGTCCATACACATCAGCATCAAGCAATCCGACATTAAGTTGACACTTCTTCGCAAGTGAAACAGCCAAATTAACTGCACAGTAACAATTTGCAAACATTACTATATTAACTAATCCATACAAAAAACCCACATTGATTTATCAATATCCGTACAAGAAAAATGCATAAAAAGAAAAGGTGATGAAAAATACCAGCAGTTGTGGACTTGCCAACACCACCTTTACCAGAAGCAACAGCTATGATATCTTTAACCCCTTCAATTCTGAGGTTTTGAGCATTGGAGCCTTTCCCGCCCTGCGCTGAGAAAGCCCTTAAACCTCCTCGCTTCAACTGATGAAATTAAAGACAATTTACGAATTACCAAGCTATCAAGATTAAGGAAGTTCTTGATCAGTAGCAAATTACTTACATTTAAATATCTCAAGAATTCCTTCATAATCGGAGATCGATATCGAAATTACAAATGAATGAGTGATAAATCTTGGGGTTCTGTACTGTATATAGCCCTTTCTTTTTCCTCATTCGAGGCGATGAGCAAGAAATGCCCTTAATTGCCAAATAAGGCCCTGAACTTTAATCATCTGTCAATTGAGTACCGAAATTGGAATTTTGTAAAGTATTGTTAAACATATATATATATATATATATATATATATATATATATATATATATATATATATATATATCGTACCGACTGATGATAACGTCTGACATGGATGTTATGAGTTCGAGACAACGAGTATTGAACCTTTCAATTTCGTGTATAATTTAGAATGCATTTTTTTCATCATATCAAACTATAGGCTTTGTTAAACATAAATATTGAAAAGACAAAAATATCATCAAATCAACGAAAGATTAATAATATTAAAGGAAAAAAAAAAGAAATTGGTTAATATAGCTTTAATGAAAAAACTTTATTATTAATTGATTATTAATTAATAATTAACTTTATTCAATCTTATCTTAATAATTAAAAAAAGAAGCTATTTACCAAAAAAAAAATTAAAAAAAAGCTCTATAATTATAAAAAAAAAATAAAAAAAATTAAATAAATGATTTGGAGCCCAGGGCCCGAAACTCAACCCACCCAATCGACAACGGGGGCCCGCTACAAAGAAAGTAAAGAAATGGAACGAACTGGCGTGTCTGCTTGCACGTAGGGAAGGATTTCGTTCAGCGACTTAGTTCCCATGATGACGACGAACTAGGAAATAGGAATCTGAAATTCGGTTCGTTTCAACGGTCCGTTATAATTCCGGAAAAGGGACCTCATTGTAATTTTTTGGCGCTTCAATCCTTTGCTAATCCCATTAATTTCATGATCACTGATCATGATCATCATCTCCTTCCTTATCTCCATCAGCTCATTTTTTGCACCAAACCCAGGTTCGGAAATATTCTTCCACGTATCTGTTTTTCCTTCAATCCCTTTTTTCTTTTTCAAGAATTTTGATGATTTACGATGTTACATTTTCATTTTTATTTTAAAGGTTGAATTTTTCTTTTACCCACTTCTTGGGCTATTTATAGAAATGTAGATTCAGTCATTTCAAATGCCAGACATTTCTGTGTGAAATGCATTGTCTTTTCCCTTTCTTGTATCATATTTTGGGGGGAGATTATGGTGTAGTCGTAGTTTGATCCGTGTTGAATTTCTTTCATTTTCGTTGGTTTAGGGTTTGGCCTCTGTATGTAACGAGTGGAATGTATATAAGATACATTAACTTGTTGTGTAAAGTTTTATGTAAGAAAATTCTCATTGGCTCCTAAAGTACATTGTTTCAGTAATTCTTTTATGATGTTCATATATAGTTATATACTGCATTATGGCTTTTGAGTTACTTTGGTTTAATTAATTTTTTTTTTTTTTTTTTATGATCACAGAGTTCCATCACTAAAGATATTGTGGTTTGATAAGCATCATCTTTCTTTTGGGGGTGTTAGTCTGATATTCAGCAGAACCTAATAGAGCTTGGTAAAAAGTAAGGACTCATGTGATCTCTGGAATTCTGTTTTTTTGTTGGTGGAAAAAAATGGCAATGATGACTGAAGTATCTTATCTTAAGCCTACTAGACGGCAGGGATTTATGAGTCTCTTGTCTTCTGCAGCTTGTGAATGGTTCTTGATAATAATGCTGTTAGTTGATGCAACTTTCTCATATTTGCTTACAAAATTTGCCATTTATTGCAAACTGCAAGTGCCTTGTCCATTGTGCTCTAGGATTGATCATGTACTCGAGAAAAACAGACCCGAATACCTTAGGAGTTTATTCTGCAGCAACCACAGAGAAGAGATCTCATCCCTTGTGTGTTGTCATAATCATGATAAACTAGCTGATATCCATTCAATGTGTGAAGACTGTATCATGTCATTTGCAAGGAGCAAGAAGCCCAGTACTAAATCATATCGGTTGTTGGTGGGTAAACTGGGTGCAGACATTGAGGATTCTGGTTTAAAGATCCAACTTTTGAGAACAAGTTTTACACCTGATTATCCTGGTACACGGATCTGCTCTTGCTGCAACAAGATTCTGAGAGCTAAATCAAATACTCAAAGACTGCTTCACATTAACCCAGTTGGATATGGGGCTTCCAAGGCCAATGTCAAACCACCATTGCCTCGTACTTCAAGTCGTAGTCGTTTTAGCCGTCGTGAAAATTTCAAAAGACTAATGAATAAATTTTCAGGGCCAATGAATCCTCCTCAAGCTGTTGATAGTACCCATGTTGATCCTCTATCACACGTGGGCTATACAGAGTTGAAGATCACTTCTGATTCTGAATCTGAGGTTCCAATTTCTGATGAAGAAGATATTGCATTTCATTGGAAAAATGACCTTGACATGGAATTCCAACAGGACTCGCAGAAACTGCTCAGTGTATCCAGTGACGGGTCAGGTCCTTCAAAGGAGATGCATCAAACTTCTAAACCACTTCCTTCGCTTCTTGATCAACCTATGCAACTCAGATCAATTGATCAGAATAGCATGAATTCCTCAACTTCCTCAACTCTGAACCCTCTTCCACACCAGGTTTCCAAAGAAATTAACTGGTTACATACTAATCCAAATCCTAAGATACCTGCATTGCCTGAACTTATTTCATTAGATGATCTTCCCCCATCGGTGGAGAATACCAAACCCAATGCTTTGCTTGAACCACCATCTGAACTTGCCTTACTATCAGAGCTTATATCATTGAAGAGTAAGTGGAATCTCCTCATCTCTCCTTTGTGTTTTATTTTTATACTCTTGCATATTGAAATGAGTGCTCATGATTTTCTGAAAAAAAAAAAAAAAAATCAGTTTACTTGTGTCCTTGTGTCACTTCACCTATCCTTCTGCAATGTATTTGCAGCACCGGATATTACTGGAATCAGCGAGTCCATTGAAGTAGGATTTCCAAATGAAGTCAGTCCTCCAGTGCCCAACAATTTCACCTCAGATGACCAGTTGGCTCCTCGTAATAATGCAGAAGGTGCATCAGGTATTCCTGCAGAAACACTCACCACCACCAATTCTAGAAAACTTGAAGAAGAAATCACTAAGTCTTCAGCATTGTCATCATCTCCAAGTGTTGATGAATCCTCAAAAGATATGAGTACTGAGATGTCTTATCACCCTCATGAAATTCAAAGAAGTGATTCTCCTACTTGCTCCGATGCCACAAATATGATGCAAATGGTAGCTGCACTGGAAAGGCATGATTCTTATCGTGAATCTATAGATGGCATCACTGTGAAAGAAATTGAGGGTGAAACTGTTGTTGACAAGCTAAAGCGCCAGGTTGAGTATGATCAAAGATGCATACGAGCTTTATTTAGAGAATTAGAGGAAGAAAGAGGTGCTGCAGCTGTTGCTGCCAATCAGGCCATGGCCATGATTACGAGACTGCAAGAAGAGAAAGCATCACTTCATATGGAAGCGCTGCAGTACTTAAGAATGATGGAGGAACAGGCAGAGTATGATATGGAAGCATTAGAAAAGGCTAATGATCTTCTTGCTGAGAAGGAGAAAGAAATACAAGATATGGAAGCAGAATATGAGATTAACAAAGGTAATTTCTTAGAATATCCAGTGAAAGAGGATCCATATAAAGAAACTAGTGATACAAAAGAAGATGAAAAGACACATCAAGCTCCTCATATTGATTGTCTTAGTTCTACTGATCTTTCAGAACATACAAAGTCGTCAGAAAGTATCTGCACACCAGAACAAGTGGATAGCCTAGCATCAAAGTTGGAGGGTGAAAAACTTTATATCTCACAGTGTCTGAAGAAATTGGAGTTGAAATTTCTTGAATTATCCAGAAATGGAACACTTACTGACTTGTCAAATGGTGGATGTTCTGCAAAAGGAGCAAGTGCAGATGATAATCAGGAAGGTTTACCTGATAAGGGGACACAAACTAGCCATTCAATACGAGAGAACGGCTTGTCAATGCATAGAGATTCAATATCAAGTAACGGAAACCTTGAGAAGGAAAAACCTGCCAATTCAATTGAAGAAAATTATATTCACCAGCATAGATTGTATTCTAATGGGGGTGAATTGATGTTGGACTCCTTTAGAAGTCAAATAACTAACCTGCAAGATAGGATGGGAGCGCTTGAGGCAGATGGCGATATTCTCATTCATGCTTTGAACACACTCCAAAATGGAAATGACGGATTAGAGTTTATTCAAGAGATAGCCCATCAGTTACAAGAGCTACGGAATACTGAGTTCAAAAAGAAGTGCCTGTCTATCCCTTGAGATTTGCTCAACTGCAACCATAGAGTAAGCATTTTGCTGGGATTTTTCTCTGGAGCTTGTCTTTTTCATTTACATTATCTCTGCAAGTAGAAAAATCCTAGTTCTTCATTACGTAGAAACATTTTGCAATCAACCAATCTTGCTAAAATTGTTGGACTTAACACTTCCAAAATTGCTACAATCTCCTTATAATTTATTAAATACATAGTAAATTCTGTCAGAGCTTTATCCATATTTAGAAAGAGGAAATGATTATCCAGAAAAGGGAAGATAATAAAAGCAGTAGAGGAAAAAATTATGATGACTTGTCGAATTTCCTGGAATGCTTATATCATTTCTAAATTCAGATTTCATGAAGATTTTACATGCTTATGTTTGCTAGCAATACATTGATTTTGCTTCTAAAAATTTAAACTTCATTAGTCCTGATAATGATTGGAGATCCTACACCCCTGGAACCACTGTAAGACTCTGAATGTTCATGAAATGCCATTTGTAAATGATGTAGAAACTATTTTGGTGGGTGGGTAACTTCCATAAAAATCTTAAATTGAACACGTTCATGATTTAGCCTGCTTCATAGAGGTGGAGATTACACAATTAAGATAGAGAATGGAATATTTTTAACAATTCTTTTCATTTTCAAGTATGATAATGCTCTTTCATATTATACCAGTTGTGATATTTTTAAACTTTTAAAGTTGATTTAACAAGATGAGACTGACATTCTTTCGCTGCTTCTCTCCAATTGTAGTTCACCATTTCCTTCTTCCTTTTATCCAATTTTCTATGAACTCAAAAGTCAAAACTTTTTTGTTTTTTCTTCCTCATTAACAGGAAAGGATTTTCTTTCTTGAAAATGACTGTATAATTCCTAATATCTAAAATTCCAGATAGGACAGAAGTAGCAAGAAGGAGACATAATATCATCTGTTCATCACTCAAATTGCCAGCTTATGGTGGAGGAGGGATCTGAGTTGATTGATTGCTTGTTTGCTGCCAGATAACAAAACAAAAAAAAAAATAAAAAAATCTCAAGGCAGTAGTTTTCTGAGAAAAGAAGAGCATGAGTTCTAGAAGAAACAAAATGTGTGGTTTGACATACTTTTTCTTTTCTTTTCTTTATTATTTATTTGGTTGAGAGCCCAGTTTTGTCTCCTTTTTGTTCTTGAGGTTGGAAGGGTTTTCTGCTTTGTCATTTTTCATATTAAATTTTAGTTGAGAAATGCCTACAAAAAGCTTAGAGAAATGACATCCTATTTGTAAATGTAAAATATAGATAGAAAACTCAACAACTTTCTTTCTTTCTTTTCTACACTCTGATTGGGTTGCCATTATATAATATATCACTTCCTTTTGGTTCTCAAAAAAAAAAAAAAAATATGTGCAATGCTTTTAGGCATTGTCTATGTCCACCTTGAAATTAAGTTCTAACTCTAAAATTTAAATAAAATGAGGAATTTTGATCCGAAAAGCTCGTGGTTAAAAATTCACAATATCAGTTAATTTTCTTAATTTTATTTTAAAAAATCAAGATTGTTTACCTATTTTGTCAAGAATTTATAAAATTTAATGGTTTGTTTGATTCTAATTAATTTAAAATAAAATAAAATAATTTAGTCACTTTAAAATAGAATTAAATATGTCAAATATAAATTTATTTGTGATCAAATTTACCAATTACTCATTACAAATATATTTATATCCGTGTATGATATTGGAAATAAGGTGAATGGCTTTAATTAGTTTGACTGATTTCGCATTATATTATCATTCTTCTTCCTCCAAATGGAAAGTCTATGATTTGAAGCCACAATTAATGCCGGATATAAAATAATAAAATAATTTCATAAAATATTTATTATTAAATATATAAATAAAATTATTATTAATTAAATTTCGTTCAGAAATTTTTAAAATTTAAAATATGTATATTATTTATTTAAAAAATTTACAAAATAAATTCCATTTGATTGTGAAAATAATCAAGCCGCATAAGATAATTTATCATCGGATCTCTCCATTAGTGGTAATTTTTAAACTTGTAGTTGCAAAATATTTTAGGGGATTCTTCCCAAAATATGGTTATTTTTTCACCATATTCTCAAAATATGGTATCTATATTTTGACAAAGTGGATGCTTGAATATTTTATTAAAAAAAATGAACATCTATTTTGCCAAAATCACACGTAAAAATATAAGAATCTTTTGTTATTCACATGTGGAGGGATTTTTTAAAAAATTATTAATTTCATATCATACTAGACTTTTTTTAAAAAAAATTCATCAAATAAAATAATATTGTGTATATGTATATATATATATTCAATTATTTGTTGTTATATTATATATATAGATAAGAATAATTTTAGTAAATTTATTTATTTATTTGAATAAAATTTTTATATAAATATATAATATAAATTTATTAAATTAATAAAAATATTAAATTACTTATTTCAAGAACATAAATATAAGTTTTAAATTAAAATTACAAAAACTAAAAAAGTAAGAATTTTATGTTATTCACATGTTGAGGGTTTTTTTTAAAAAAAAAAATTATTATTGACTTATCAATTCATGTCATATTGGATTTTTTAAAAAAAAAAAAATCATCAAATATATAAAATATATAAAAGATTTTTTATGTCAATATATAATATAAATTTATTAAATTACTTAATTCAAAAACATAAAAATAAATCTTAAATTAAAATTATTTGAATATATAAACAAAAAAATTACTTTACATAAATACATAAAATATTATTTTAATATTATAATATATTATAATTTTAATTGATATTTTCATCCTTCGTTAAATACAATATAAGTATAATAATAATAAATATAATCTATATTATGAAAATTATATCGTTATAATATCAACCAATTTCATTCTTTTAACTAACCGAGGAAGAATTTGCAAATTGATAAAACTCGACGGGCGAATTTTCCATCTCCAAGGAAAAACACTCAGATCTTCTATCAGAAAAATTCTCAATTCTCCGGGCTTAAATGTTTATAAATTACTATTATTAGAAAATTATAAAATTAAAATTTATAAATAAATTTAAAAAGAAAAAAATGAGGAAAGTAGACTTTAAATATTTTATTAAAAAAAATAAGCCTCTATTTTACCAAAATAGATGTATCATATTTTGAAAATATAGTAAAAAATATCATATTTTAGAAATAATCCCAATATTTTAGTGCCAAAAGAGGAAAAACAGGAGCGGGAAATACTTGCACGTCCATCCATGTCAGGAATTCAAGGACATTTTTTTTTTTTTTTTTTTTTTTGTAAATAAATTCACGGACAGTTTACTTTCGCAAAAGTTTGTTCGTAAATGACTTTTATTATGGTCCGGTCAAGCATGACATTTTGTGAAAAGGCAGCGTCACGCATGATGAAGTTTTGGATACTAATTTTATCTATAAATGTGATATCCGTATTATATCGAAAGTTGGTGAATGTATAATAATATATAATAATTAAAAAAAAAAGATATATAAGAATTAAAGATAATATGAATATTAAAACAATGAAAATTAAAATATTTTCGTATTATTTGAATTTGTTTGTTTTATTCATGTTCGATATTGACTCTAATCTCTTTATATATTTCTGTTTATTCTTTTCGTCATTGATTTTAGGGCCTTATTAAGGCTTAATCTCGATCTGAGGTTAGAGCCTAGGGCTATGAGATTGATCTTGGAATAAATTTGACTTTGATAACTGTTTAACTTCATCTCAATCTGTAAGATTATGAACTTGATAGAACTTGATTGCTTCTAAAATTATTAACAACCAACAAGGGAATACATAAATTTTTTTTTTTTTGTCAATATGATCTCTCTGAATACTGGTCCTTTATTTATATAGATGAAGAGATGATTAAAAGGAATGATGTAATTTTTTAAATTTTTTTTGCTTATTACACGGGTGTCCTGAGTGGGTCTCATCACCGAGGGCGGCACCTTCAAGTCATTTCACGCCCAGACTAATCTCGCTCGCTGATTTGTAGGCACCTCATTGAGTGAGACAGTTGGCCAGAGGATTTAACATTTTTTCATATTTAAGCTAAGGTTTGAAACCTGGATCATTGGTTAAGGGAGGAGGAGCTCCTACAACTCCACCACATGTCTCTGGTTGGAATTATGTAATATTATCTGGTTAGTACAAACATTCCAGCGTAATCTAAATAACAATATAAACCATTTACGAATGGCTAGACCGGAGAAATTTTAGATACAAATTCACAAATTTATTCATTTAATTAATAAATCTGAATCTGTTCTCTCACCATATAGGAAGCTTTTCTCAGTCTAATATTCTCGTTCTCATTGATTCCCCAAAAAAAAATTTCCAATATTCACGTGGTTGCATTAGACACGGATAAAATAATAATTACAAGAGAGAAACAAAATGTGTATAACAAACATTAAAAAAAAAAAAAAACTATTTATTTATTATGATGAATAATAAATAAAAAAATTAAATAATAAAACCAATATATACACTATATATGTATATATGGCTTGTTTCATGAGGTAATGCATTACCTCATTCGAGTAATTTAGAAACTGCAGTTGTTTGAACGTTTACGGTTTCACACGTACTTTTTTTTTTTTTTTTTTTTTTTGCAGTAATTGATTGGAAAAGAAGCAAACGTAGAAAGGATGAAACTAAACTTTTAATCCGATATTTATTTTATTTTAAGATTTTTTTATTAATTTTTTAAAAATTTAATAAGAATATTTTTATTATTTAAAAATATGACAAAAATATTTTGTTGTTCAAAAAATAAAAAATAAAAGACTTGACCAAATAAAAATAATACAAATATTAAAACAGTTATTTTTCAAAAAAAAAAATCTCATGGTCAAATTACGTGGCAGAACTCAATTTTGGTACGCGTAATTATGTATTTTCGACATCTAATCATACTTAAAGAGAAAGGGGAAAAGGAAAAAGCAAAGAAAAAGAGTTCTGACAAGTCTGACCTACAGTGAAATGGGCACAGGTTAGGCTTCTAGAAAATAAAATTCAATAATTTTATTTTCACCCAATAATAATTTCAACCCTATAAATTCACCATTAATTTATCAAAGTTCAACCCACAAAAAAACATTCATTCCATCACCATTAGAAAATTTTCAAAATCAGAATCAAGAATGGCGGCAAGCTTACCTCTTCAAGTTTCTGCTTCCCTTCTTCTTTGTTTCATTCCTCTCCTCTTTTTGTTCATCAAGAAAACCCTCTTTTCTGGATCATCAAAACCCACCAATAATAATCTTCCACGTTCTTATCCATTGATTGGTTCGTACTTTTCTTTCTTAGCTAACATAGACAGAAGGATTCAATGGACGTCGGATATTGTTCGGAACTCACCTAGTTTAACTTTCACCTTTTATCGTCCTCTGGGTAAGAGAGCAATCATCACAGCGAATCCTGCCTCTGTTCAACACATATTGAAAACCAAATTCTATAATTATCAGAAAGGTGATGTATTCCGCATTACACTGGCTGATTTCCTCGGCGACGGCATTTTCAATGCCGACGGAAGTAACTGGAAATTTCAAAGACAAGTCTCCAGTCACGAATTCAATACCAAATCTCTCCGTAAATTCGTGGAGAATGTGGTTGATACTGAGTTATCCCAACGGCTGATTCCAATCCTGGTGGAATCTGCTGCTAATGAAACTGTAATTGATTTACAAGACATATTTCAGAGATTTGCTTTTGACAATATCTGCAAAATAGCGTTTGGGTACGATCCGGCATATCTTTTGCCGTCTCTGCCTCAAGCTAAATTCGCTGTTGCTTTCGATGAAGCTACTCGGATCAGTAGTGAGAGATTCAGTTCACCTATTCCTCTGATCTGGAGGATTAAACGGATACTCAACATTGGATCTGAGAAGCAACTTAAGAAATTTGTCAATGAAGTTCATCAATACGCCAGAGATATTATAAGAGAAAAGAAGCGAGAACTTGGGGAAAAATCGTCATTAGAATCCGTGGATCTACTGTCTCGATTTTTGAGTTCGGGTCACTCCGACGAAGATTTTGTTACTGATATCATTATCAGTTTTATACTTGCTGGCCGTGATACCACGTCGGCTGCTTTAACTTGGTTTTTCTGGTTGCTTTCTGGTTAACCGGAAGTTCAAAACAAAATCCTAACAGAAATCAGAGAGAAATCGGAAGCTCCGGTATACGATGAGGTGAAAGACATGATTTATACCCACTCTTCACTCTGTGAGAGCATGAGACTTTACCCGCCGGTACCGTTAGATTCTAAAGAAGCAATAGAAGATGACGTTCTACCGGATGGAACGGCGGTAAGGAAGGGAGATAGAGTGACTTATCACCCGTACGCAATGGGAAGGGTGGAGGGAGTTTGGGGATCGGATTGGGAAGATTTTCGACCGGAGAGATGGCTGGAAAAGGAAGAAAACACCGGAAAGTGGACCTTCGTAGGGAGAGATTCGTACACTTATCCAGTATTTCAGGCGGGACCGAGAATATGTCTGGGAAAGGAAATGGCATTCTTGCAGATGAAGAGGGTGGTCGCCGGTGTTCTGCGCCGTTTTAAGGTTGTTCCGGCTGCGGAAAATGGGGCAGGTCCTGTATTCGTGGCCTACTTAACCTCTAAGATGAAGGATGGCTTCCCTGTGAGGATTGTGGAAAGGATTGAAAAGTAAATTAATTAAATCAACTCATAATATAATATTATATATAATCTAGTTTATTTACCAAAAAAAAAAAAATAATCTAGTTTAACTATAAAATATATATCATTTAGCCAAAAAAAAAAAAACTAAAAAATATATATATATATGTAATATAGTTTGCTGTATAATTCTAGTTTAGATATAATATTGTTTTTCGTATGATATACTATGAGGATTATATCACATCGAATCGCCTATAAAAATCATAAATAAATAAAATTTATAATATTGATCTATTAATTATTTAAATAGTTATCTATAAATTTTTATATTTTTCTGTTACATTTTTTAATAGTTCAAATTAACACTCAATTTAAGTGATAAAAATAGGTTTTTTCTACTAATTTAATATAACTTTAATTAGATTATTTAACCACTTGACAATAATCTTTAATGTAAACTAGAATAATATTTATTATATTTAATATATTATACATTTCAAATATAAAATTGAAGTTATTATATATCTAAAAACATTGTCGAGAAGGTGTAAGTTAGTAACCTCACTTATGATCTCGAGTCATGAGTTTGAGATACAATAAAAACGAAAACGCATCAAATTTCACAATATATATCTAAAAACATTAAATTGTTATAATAAGTTGTAAGTACATTCACTTATTACGTATATATTATAATAATTAACAAAATAAGTCTATACAATAACAACCAAAAAAAACAAAAACCTATTATATTTATATATATGTGGCATCTTGACCACTGATTATTGACATTATTTGTAAGAAGAACTTGAGTTCTTTATTCAATAATAATCTCTGCGATTTTGAGCATATCATAAATCATAAAGACGGTCTAAAAAAAATTAAAAATCAAGAAAAGGGCATAGATAAAGATTAGATATAAATATTAATTCTTCTAAAATAAGAAAAAAATCTTGATTTCTAGAGATTAAAGAAAACCCTTTCATTTGAGAGTGGAAAATAGTAAAAATACCAAGAAAACAAAAAACAAAGACGGAAAGCGTAAATAAAATAGGAGAAAATGAGAGTTTTTAACCAAGAGAGAAGCTTAGTTTGGTCAAAAATATATGAAAAGAAAGGAGAGTTGCAGTGACAGTTAAAAGGAAATTGTAGAGAGAGAAATATTTTAATTTTTTTTTCTTTATTCTTGTAAAAAAACAAAGCTAAAATGGAGATTGCTTTCAGTAAAGTTCCTCTGATGCTTAAGTCAGAAACAAAATGAGAGGAAAAGATGAAAAAACTATGGTTATTAGAGAAGAATTACACATACAGTTCTTGAAGTCTAATTTTGTATTTATAATAATTTATGATTACTGAATAAAAATAGACTTCTAAATGGTTAAAGAACTTTGTAATCTTTAAATATCTAAATATACAGAGATACAAAAATATCTAAAATATTATGATATATATAAATATAATATAAAAAGATAAATATTATGATAACTAAATATTTTAATATAAATATAATATAAAAAATAAATATTATAATATCTATCAATACTCATTTTTAAAGATAGACTATTGAAATGGCCATAGGCAGACAATGACGTATGTGCTTACAGAAGTTACAAATTTTTTCTTCCCTATCACCTCATCTCCTTTTCTCTTTCAACGCGTAAAATCCAAACATAAGCAAACTGAAAATGCATAATAATGCATAATAAGCAAATAATAAGCTTGGTTTCTGCTTATCAAAAAATAAAAAAAATAAAAAAAAATAAAAAAAAACTTGGTTTCTTATGTAAAATTGATACAGTTGTGTGGGAACGACTCGAATTTGAAAATTAAAAAAATAACAAAAACAAACAGGTACTGCTAAGTGCATGTGCCCCACACGTGACCCCTTATCTCTCTTATATTTATTTTTAGTACACTTATCTTAAACTCATTATTTTTTCCATTTTTACCCTTAAAATAATTTTGGAACATAGTTATATTTATAGAAATAACGAAGGATAAAACATAAGTAATGCTAATTCCATATAAAAATAAAATAAAATAAAATAAAAAAAGGAAAAGAAAAGAAAATTACCAATATTTGTCTAACGTAACAATCCATCACATACAAACCTATTACTTGGTAGCCGAAATGTGCTGTTGCATCACCATTAGTTTTGCTTTTCAGCCACTATTTCTGTACTAATTTCGGCAAAACAAATTTTTTTCACTATATTAATTATATTAAATTGGATTTTAACAAATTTTTTTCGTGTTATACTGTTTTAATAATTTTTTTTTTCATGAAAGAAAATCCTCAGCCACAGTGCACAACGTGCTCGCGTCACGTTGTTGAATCATGCCTTTATTTAAATTCATGGCGACCATCGCGAAAGGCAATCAGATCTTTTCAACAATGTCGGATATTCAGCTTTCTCTCCTCTGTTTTATTCCTTTACTCTGCTTCTTCTTCTTCAGAAACCTCAAAATTTTTTTGGCAAATCTCTTATTATCACAATCCATTAGTAGTAGTAGTACCACAAAAATCCCGAGGTCTTATCCTATCATCGGTTCCTACTTCAGCCTTTCAGCTAATAACCACCGCCGCGTGCAGTGGACGTCGGAGTTAGTGAGAGCATCTCCTAATCTAACTTTTACACTTCACCGTCCTCTCGGAAAACGACAAATCTTCACCGCGAATCCCTCTGTTGTTCAACATATACTCAAAACAAACTTTCCTAATTATCGGAAAGGAGAATTTACCCGTAGATGTCTCTCGGACTTTCTCGGTGACGGTATTTTTAACGTGAGCGGTGAGAAATGGAAGTTTCAGAGACAAGTTTCCAGCCACGAATTCAGTACAAAATCTCTGAAGAAATTCGTGGAGAACGTTGTCGACGGCGAACTGTCCGAGCGTCTCATTCCGATTCTGGCCGACGCCGCAGCTAAGAAGACCGTCCTTGATTTTCAGGACATTCTTCAGCGATTCGCGTTTGATAATATATGTAAAATTGCTTTTGGCTATGATCCGGCCTATTTGACGCCATCTCTCCCCGATGCCAAATTTGCAGTTGCTTTTGACGAAGCAACTCGGTACAGCGGCGACAGGCTAAATTCGCCTCTGCCTATAATTTGGAAATTGAAAAGGCTATTCAACATTGGAACAGAGAAGCAATTCAAAATTGCCCTGCAACAAGTTCACGGATTCGCTAAAGAAGTAATCAAACAAAAAAAGCAACAGTTAAAAGAGAAATCAACACTAGACTCAGTAGATCTGTTATCGAGATTCTTAACATCCGGTCACTCCGATGAAGATTTCGTCACCAATATCGTGATTAGCTTCATTTTAGCCGGTCGGGACACAACATCCGCCGCATTAACGTGGTACTTCTGGTTACTCCACAAAAATCCGGAAGTCGAGAAGGAAATTTTGAAAGAGATAACCGAAAAATCTTCCGCCTCCGCCAGTAGTTCAATATACGACGAAGTGAAGGACGTGAGCACTTACGTTCACGCTTCACTCTGTGAAAGCATGAGGCTATATCCACCGGTACCCATAGATTCGAAAGAAGCAGCGGCTGATGATGTGTTACCAGACGGTACTTTTGTGAAGAAAGGAAACAGAGTCACCTATCACCCGTACGCAATGGGGAGAGTGGAGGAAGTATGGGGATCAGACTGGCCGGAGTTTCGCCCGCAGAGGTGGTTAGAATGGGATGCGGTGGCTAAGAACTGGAACTTTAAACCTATGGATTCGTACACTTATCCAGTTTTTCAGGCCGGGCCTAGGATTTGTTTGGGAAGGGAAATGGCCTTCTTACAAATGAAGCGGATAGTAGCTGGTGTCTTGCGCCGCTTCAAATTGGTTCCTGCAATGGAAGATGGTAAGGAACCAGTTCTCATATCATTCTTGACTACTAAAATGAAGGACGGATTTCCAGTCAGGATTGAAGAAAGGGATTTTCAATTAGATTAATAATCGCTTGAATATTTTTTTAAAAAAACATATTAGTAGCGCATAAGCCCTCCAGGGTACATGATTATCCAAAGCCTTTTTGGCCCGTTGTCGAAATGGGCTATGGGCTTACTATACCTGTCGTATAGGCTTCGGCCCATAAACTTTTTATTTTGTAACTCATCTACTCAATCAAATCTCATCTCTATATAAACTTTTAGCTTGGGCCTTGCCCAAATCTGTTTTTTTTTTTTTTTTTTTATCCGAATCCACACAGGCCGAGTAATCCGGATTCGGTATGGGGTGCACTCGCAGAGTCAAACTCTTATTCGATGGTGAGAGTCTGACCCAGAGCTTTTTAACGTAGCGCTAACCACTTCAGGGGGATTCGAACCCTCGATCATCCGCCCCGAGGAGAAGCATTAGGAGCCCGCTTTCCAACTCCTCCAAACTGTTGGGTTCCCAAATATGTTTTTCAGCATTTGTTCTTGAACGATATATTCTTTTTTTTTGTGGGCGCTGCCGGTGTCCCCACTTTTCGGTGAGACTATTCGGACTCGCCTTGCGGGGCGCGGGGTTCAACTCTTACTCGAGGGTAAAGCCCGATCTAGAGCTTTTTACGTAGCGCTAACCACTTCGGGGGGGAAACATTAGGTCCTTATCAATTCCCCATTGATTAACGATATATTCTTTAATATATTTTATGACCCTTCACCGGCACCCAAAAAAAAAAAAAAAAATGAGGGCTTTTTTTTTTTTTTTTTGCTAAATAAAATGAGGGCTTATATACAAATCATTTTTCTTTTGTATTTTTATTAATTATGACGCACAAATTAATAATAGACCACAGAAAAGTTAGCGAAAGAGATAACCCAAAGAAAGTCTCAAGTTGAAAAAACATTAAGGGCGTACTTTTCTTTTCTTCTTCTAATTATTATTATTATTTTAATGTTTGAATGAAATTCAAAAAAAAATATTATTAATTTTTTCATTTTTATATAATTATCATATTATATTAGGGAAGAAAACATTAAAAGAAATAAATTTGTGGCCTCATAAATTAATTTAATTAACTTGTATCAAAATAAATAATATTATTAAATTATTTATAATACGTTATTAATATGATAAGAGGTTGTATCGTGAATAAGGTTCTCACATCTAAAAAAATCTTTAAGCATAATAATATATTTTAAATTTCTCTAGACTTAAGTGATGTTAGGAGTTCGTTCATGTATGCAACTGTTTAAAATTTTGGTTATAACTTTTTTTCGCAAAAGATTAACCCGACTCAAACAAAAATTAGTGTGAATGTGAATTTATTTTAAATGTATCTTCTCATAATTTAAGACTCATCTTTTCTTTTTTTGGTTTGCACCAGGGTTTTCCACCGCGACCGCAAAGAACTAATCCCCTGCCCCCTGGTGGGCGGCACTAAGCAATAGAAGGTTGGCCAAATAATTTTTTTCATTCACAAGTCTTGATTTAAGACTCATCTAATATATCTTACACCCTTAAAAATAAAATGTGAATTGCATTTAATGTACCAATAAGTCCAACAAATACATTTACCAAAAAAAAAAAAAAAAAAAAGAAAAGTCCAACAAATACACTTGCGGATAAACTTAAGCTTATTCCATTCACGTGTCATTAACTGACTTATCAGCCATATTTCCCACCAAACAAGCAATGTTATAAAAGTTAAAAGGAAAATTGAAATTTTCATCATTACCAATACTTGTTGGTCCAAATAAAAGGAGTTTAATTTTTCATTCATAAAATTTTGCCTAGAGAAATAAGTATAAGGAAAGTTCCTCTAATAAAGGTACACTTCTTGAATTTGAAATATAATGGATATAGAGATCACCAAAATGGATAGAAATGCATCATTTCAACTTTTGTTTTTTTTTTGGAAGTTGGAGTTTTTGGTCAATCTTACAAACTTTTAGGTTTGACAAAGTGAAATTTTGGTTTGAAATTCATGGCTTCCTAACTGAGTTCATTACGAAAGATGTTGGAAAGCAACACCGGGGTTCAGATCAAAGAAAGTTCATCATAGTGGTTTCAATCCCTTTTTTTTTTTTCTCATTATTATTATTTTAAATAACTTTCAATCGGGGAATTCATAAGAAAAATTTATGTAATGCTAAAATTATCTCTAGATATACCGATTTTTATTTTTATACCCACTTGGAGTGTTCGGTGTCCCCACCTTATTTGGTGAGACTAATCCGGACTCGGCCTGCGGAGCGCTCGCAGAGTTTTACTCTTATTTTATGGTAGTTTTTTTAACATGACGCTAATCACCCCAGGGGATTCAAAACCTCGATCATCCACCCTAAAAGAAACATTAGGAGTTCGAGCACCAACTCTCCCAAAATATCGAGTTATACCAATTTTTATTTGATTAGTCTAAAGAATAGGTGAAAAAGTAATAAAAAAAAACTAACATGACAGCACTTAAAATCTTATATAGCTAAAAAAATTTAAGGAACTTATTTAGCCAAAAATCATTAGATAAATGATTAAATCGATAAATTTTATATATATATATATTTTAAAATGTTTGACAATAAAGTTACTTAACACTATAAACTTATTTGGAAAAGTCAAGTAGAAGAAAAACTTTATTAACAATTTTCTTTTAAAAAAAGAAACTTTTTAATGAATCAAAAAATGCAACAAAAGTAATCTTAAAATGTAAATAAATTGATAAAAAATTTTCTTATATAAGTATGTGATAAGCACAAGAAAAAGAAAGGAAAAAGAAAAATGAAACAAAAGCATATTAAATAAATAAATAATTGCCAATAAACAATTCAACATTCAAAAATATCGGCTACCCATGTGTGTATATATATCCGTGTATTCAAGAGCTTTCTGTACAGGATTCATCTCCACCATAAGCAATTCCTATTTCCAATCAGTGAAACTTAATTATCAGAAGGAAGGCTACCACCAAAAATCAAGATGACAGATTGCCCAGGTATACATACATACATACATATATATATATATATATATATATATATATATATATTAATCCTTGAGTTTTAATTGGAAGTTGATGTTTAATTTGGAAAAGGGAAGGGATTGTGGCCGGAGCTAGTCGGCGAACGTGGAGAAGCTGCAGCCGCTGTAATTGAGAAACAAAACCCAAATGTTCGTGCGATTGTACTCAAGGACGGAACTCCGGTGACCAGAGACTTTAGGTGCGATCGTGTCTGGGTTTGGGTTAACAAAGAACGAATTGTAATCCGTCCTCCTCGTGTTGGTTAAAAATCATGATTATACCTACTGTCAGTCTGCTCGTCGTTTTCTCTACAACTTTCCACCGTTTTATGTCATACATATACATATACATACATATATATATATATAAAAAAAAAAAAATATAGATGTTATGTAGTACTTTTAATTACTGTATGAAAGTATTGCAAAATGGGTTGTATGAATAAACTGCAAAGATGCAATCTTGCATTGTGCTGCGAATAATAAACTTCGATAAGATTTTCTTTTTCTTCTTCTTCCTTTTCTCTAGTTGAATCTAGTCTATAGTGTACTTGAATAAGAGCTAAACTTTAAGTACCTAATTTAATTTGAATTTGAATTAATTGAAACAATAACTTTGAATATCTATTAAAATAACTGGTGAATTTGGTTACAAATAAATTTACTTTTGACAATTTTAGTTCTAAAATATTTTTTTTAACTTTTAAAGTCTCAAATTTTTTTATTAGAATAAAATAAAGTCATTTTTTACTGAATCTATAAAAAAACTTAAAAAAAAAAAAAACGTTATTATTATTTAGTTAATTAAAAAAAAAAAAATAAAAATGTCATTATATGTTAAAAAAGGAAAAAAAAAAAAAAGAACAACCGCCATGGGTGTAATTTTTTTTCAATGAAAAAGGGATCCGGTATTATAAATAATCAAACAAATACAGAGAGAACAAGACAGCAACCTATTAAGAGGGCTGTCCCAGTTTACAAGTAACGAGTAATTCAATCACTCTATACAAAATGCGCCTAACAAAACAGGCAAAACCCGGCCATCTACTAGATTGGTGGACCGTTTGATTCCTAGCGTACCACAACTCGTGGATAGTCTGCCGAAATATATATTTCCAGTAAAGCTGATTTGTCTTTCGTTCCATCAACCTAGAGAGGTTCAAACCGAGCCAGTCATCAACCGAGTTAGTTGTCCAAAAATTCGCAGCATCGGCCCCCTGCAGCAGCACGGTCCAGACCTGACGAGCCCTAATGCGGTCCCTCAAAGCATGGAGTGTATCTTCAGTCTCCCTCCCACAACAGACACACAGAGGGTTACCGATGATAGACTTCCGCCAAAGAGAGAGTCCTGTAGGCAAACGTTGATGTTTAGCGAGCCAGAGGGTCATGGAGGACCTAGTAGGACCCTTAAATTTCCACAGCTCCTGCCAACCCCCTTCATCGCCTGCATCTAACCCCCTGAGATCAACCCGGTAAACACTAGGAGGCTGAAACTACCAGGCTCACTAGCATCCCACCTCCATTGGTCCGGTTGTGACATATCACACCTGTGATTGCGAAGCTCGGAGATTGTATGTGTGTCTAGGTAACCTCCTAGCTCTTGCAACTGCCAATTTCCACCCGAGTCCCGGTAATCCGAGACTCGTCTACGAAGCCATTGCTTGGGTATATCGGTCCCGCATTTGTCCAGAAGTCTCCCAGTAGGCGGCCGATTGTCCGTCCAAAAAAGGGTCGTTCTACCATCTCCAACATTCCATTGGATACCCTCCTTGAGCACCTCCCGGCCCCGAATCATGCTCTTCCAAGATTGGGACTTAACGGACCTTTTCCGAGCCTCTGCAACCCATGCAGACCCCCATATTTGGCAGACAGAACTCTCGCCCAAAGTTGTTGCGGACCCTTCGGAAATCTCCGGCACAATCTGGCCGGTGACAAGATTTGTATGCTTCAACTTCCTCGACCCCAAACCCCCAAATGCCTTCGTTGAGCACACACGATTCCAAGCAACAAGATGCATGGACCGCTGGTTCTCCTTGGCAGACCGGAGAAAGTTCCGGTTGATCCGCTCTAATAATTCCAGAGTGCTAGATGGTATAAGAGAAGCCTGCATTGAGTAGCTCGGGATGGTTGACGTGACAGACTGAATCAAAATAGCCCGGGCTGCTCGAGATAGAGACCTCATTTTCCAGCCAGACAATCTCCCGCGAACCGTTGCAACCACCCGGTCATACGTATTTCCGGTTGTCCGGGAGTGAAGTAGAGGGATGCCAAGGTATAACCCAAGATTCTCGGTCATCGGAATCCCAAAACTCCCACTAATTTGGCGTTGGAGTTGCTTCGGGGTGTTTGGAGAGAACCAAACGACCGACTTGTGCAGATTCACCTTCCGCCCCGACTGGTCACAAAACCCGGCCATCGACTGTATCATAATATCCCCCCGGGGAATGGAAGCCTTCCCGAATAAAAGGAGGTCGTCGGCGAAGAATAAATGTGAGATCTCGGGCCCATTACGGGGAGCACGCGCAGCTGGTGCCACTCCTTCGATCAACGGCACGGGAAATCTCGCCCCCACACCTCCATGCAAAGAACAAAAAGGTAAGGGGAGAGCGGATCACCCTGCCGGAGGCCCCTCTCAGGCTGGAATGCTGGGAGTTGACGCCCATTCCAAAGAACCGTAAGTGAAGTCGAGGAGATGCACGACATGATCAATTCAACCAAGTGGAGGCAAAAGCCCGCCGCAACCAGCACCTCCCGTAAGAACGTCCAGCTGACACGATCATATGCTTTTTCAAGGTCCACCTTGACCACCATACCCCCCTGTGCTCCTACTTTTCGTTGGAGAGAATGAACCATTTCTTGGGCAATCACAACATTGTCAACCGCCTGTCGCCCGGGTATAAAGCTAGCTTGATGTGCCCGGTGAGTTTGGTCATTAAGGGGTTTCAATCTATTAGCCAAGATCTTTGTTACCACTTTACTAAGCACGTTGCATAAAGCAATGGGTCGAAAGTGGCTCATCGTTCTGGGCTTTTGTTTTTTGGGGAATAAGGCAAATGGTGGTGAGATTGTCCTCCTTTCGAATCTGTCCATTACGGAAAACGCCTTGCACATATTGACACACTGACGCTCCCACTGTCTCCCAACAATCCGGAAAAAGCCTCGAGGTAAAACCATCCGGACCAGCCGCCTTGGAGGGACCTATTTGGAACATTGCGGCCCCGATTTCAGCCTCGAAACATCCCTATTTAACCACCGCTTATCTGCATGAGTGAGGTTCGGAAATGTCCATGAACTATCACAAGGACTGACGTCGGAGAAGCCATATAGAGGTCCTGAAAATGCTTCGTTGCCCATACTTCCAGAGTGGCTGGATCATCCGTCCAAGTACCCGAAGAGGACTTCGGTTGTACAATATGTTGCCGCCGGCGACGAATAAGAGTCGACATATGGAAGAAGCTAGTATTTCTCTCCCCCTCCTTTATCCATGTTACCCGTGACTTCTCCCGCCAATACAACTCCTCTTGCTCCGGAATGCCATCCAACTCAATCAACAACTTATCCTCCAGCTGCTCGAGGTAAGGCTTCCGGTGGACTTCAAGCAACCGTGGACCCCCGCTAACCGATTTAGGCAGCGCCGTTTGCGGACAAAGATATTCCCAAAGCGTTCCCTGTTCCATACAGAGGCTAGTTCCCCGACCTTAGCCATCCCGCACGCCGGATTCATACCCCCGATCTCCCAAGCTTGTTGTACAAGAAGGTGAAACTCGGGTTGCTTCAGCCATACCCCTAGGATACGAAAAGAATCCCCCGTGCTTTGGAAGCCGTCGAGGGAAGTCGACAAAAGCACAGGATGATGATCGAGTGCAATCCGGGTAGGTGTTGAACATGAGCCTCCGGAAAAGGAAGTTGCCGCCCTTGTTACACCATGCCCGATCGGAGTCTCTCACAAATCCGGCTCGGTCCTTTTCTCTGATTGGTCCACGTAAATCGGTATCCCGAGAATCCCAAATCTAGAAGCTCACAATTAGAGATCATGCTCCAAAGACCAGCGGCCCGGGTACTACGAACCATTCCGCCCCCAAACTTGTCCTCCGAGTCGGGATTTGATTCCATCACCAATAAGAACCCACGGTACCTTAACACATGATCCCGGTTTAACCGGATAATCCCACAATTCCCCTCAACGGCCCGGGAGGGGGGGGGCATACACCATAGATAGGACCCAATCCACTCGCGAATGATTGTGAACAATAGCCGTAATACCCGATCATGTACAGCGGCTACCTCCAACTCAATGCAACTATCATCCCAAAGGCACCAAATGCCCCCCCCAAATCCTACCGCCGCGCACAAGTATACTTAGTGAAAGAGGAAGACCGAAGAATGCGGTCGATATTACCCGAGCTTTGCACTCTAGTTTCTACTAACAACAAAATGGTTGGATTATACATGCGAAGTAGTTCTCCTAGGTGTCGGTGGAAGCTGTTTGATTTCGCACCCCGACAATTCCAGGGAGAAATCTTAATGTCTTTGGAAGACATTAAACCAAAGAGAAAGAAGGTTTGCCCTCACCAGGAGAGCATCATAATTGGAAGACATACCTGTCTCACTTGCCAACGGCATGGGGTATGTTGATCGGGGGCACTGTGGAGGCGGACTCTGCGCATGTCAACATGATCAATGTGTACGCCGTCGTCGACCTCGAACCGGATGTGGGCTTGGTGGTTCTCCCCCTCCCCTTGGCTCTCTCTTCCCCGTGGGCCTCCTTTGCCACCAGCTGGACTAGGGTAGTAACCTCCTCGGACGGACTAGGTTGGGCCTGGGTCTGTGGATGACGCCCGCACCGGCTTGGACCGGCCCACTGCAATAGAGTTGGCAGGCCCCCATCCTCGGGCGATCACGGGACCGGCCCCCCTTGCCATGCAGGCTGTGACGGCCCAACGCATTGATCTTAGCCTTGAGAACCGCTACTTCTTCACCCGACTACTCCCTTCCTCCCGCATGCTACTTAGCATGGAAAAACGGAACCCGTCCCAATGACCTCCTTCCCTTTTTGTCGAAGTCCCCGATTTCCGCCGGTTATCCTTCACCTTCCCTGTCCCATCCGGGGAAAAGTGACACTGACGGCGGGTGGGTAATTGAGTTGGATGAGAGCTCGACCCACGCGCTATTGTCCTCGGTTGATTGTCCATCCCTTGATTAGCAGATGGCTTACCCGCACCTCTGCTCCCTTGTCCTTTCTTCTGTTCCGGTACACCGGCAGCATCGCCATGGGTGTAATTTACTTTTACGCTCTGCTATAATTGTATTTCCCGTTTTAGCTACTCCGGCGACCGGAGTTTTTTCTCCCTTTAATAATAATAATACATTTTTCTCCGTTAATTTTACTCTTTTTGCTTTATATCTCATGTTCAAGTTGTTCAGATCACTTGTAAACTTCGTTTTCTCCTCCTAGTTTTTTCCTAGTCTTACGAATTATTATTTTATTTTCATTTAAATTTTTAATACAGCTATAAGGAGATTTCCGATGGGTTGGCTTTGACCTAGGATCTAATTTCAGTTTTAAATCAGTTTTCTTGGAATTTTCTTTTGTTAATTTTGTTCTAAAACTCTGTGTAAAAGTTTTAATCATTATTCATCTATTTGCTGGATTATATATATATATATATATAATTATATGTATTTGTGTCTTCCTGTTCTATGAATCACATTGATTTGGTAAAGCATTGGTAAGTGATTGAATGCTATGGTTATGGTGGCTTGCTCACCAAGTTCAGAGTCGTCAGAAAGAGAGAAAGAAAGAACCACAGGTAAGGGAAGGAGAACAAAAACAGGTGGCGGTTTCTTTTCTTCTTTCTTTTTTTTTTTTTTTTCCACATGTAATTACATTTTTATCATTTTTTTAATTAACTAAACAATATAAATTATTAACTTTTTAGGTTTTTTTGACAGATTCAGTCAAAAGGAACTTATTTTTATTTAATAAAAAAGTTTGAGACTTTAAAAGTTAAAAATAATATTTTAGGACTAAAGTTACCAAAAATAAATTTATTTGAGACCAAATTCACCAATTATTGTATCTATAATTTAACAAATATATATATATATATATATATATGCTTACCAAAAAAAAAAAAAAAAAATATATATATATATATATATATATATATATATGCATGCGCTTTAACACTTTCCAGCAAGGAGAACATTCAGAATCCACGTCCTCCCATTAATTGAGCATTTTTTGTTTATTTGGAGTGACTAACTTCAATTAATTTATTAGTTTGATTATTATTTTAAAGAAAAGCTTCACACTAATTCTAATTCTAAGAATATACCTAAATATTTTAAGTAATATTTACCATTTATATCAAATAATTTATGAATTAAAAGAAGTTTTTATGCTATTGGGATGATGATGATGGGGTGGTGGAGATTGATTCAGAAAAGTCAGTTCCAGATGCTTTCACGAATGGTTGTAGATATTTTGGAGTCCAAAAAAGTACTCAATAAATAATTCAAAAGCTCCACTTGTTCTTAGTATGGCACTTTACCAATTGACTCATCAATATATATATATAAAATATAAAATGGTGTATTAATATTTTTTTTTTTTTGTCAATATAACTCTTAATATGATAATATGGTATGCTACAATTTAGAAATATAGTTGAAATACTCGTCTAAGAGATATTAAGTAGGAGTTTGAAATTCTTTACTCGATAAAACTGTAAAGCCCACTTGAAATAAGTTAATATCATTGAGCTATTATAACAATCGTCGTTATAAGTAGATATGTAGTTTCACATAAAGACTTAAAATTTTTTACTTAATAATAAGAAGACTATAAAGTTTTAAAACTGCTTTTACACTTTTAACAATATTTAGGTAAATATTTTTGGGACTAGGGTAGAACTCATCAAATTAAGTACTCAATTATTAAGTTTATATAAATATAATAAAAACAATGAAAAATTAATACAAGTTTTTAAAACATTTCTTAATTTATGATTCAATTAAAATTATTTTTCAAAAATAATAAAATATTTTATTGTTTAAAAGGTATTAACTTATAATTTTTTTTTAAAAAAATTGTCATTTAATGGAAAAGAAATTTGAATTTGTGTCCATTTGTTCTTATTATAAGGTTTCTTTATTATGTATGAGATGGGTATATATAACAAAGGAACCAACATCAATAAGCTAATTAATTTAAGATATTAGAGCGTTTCAAAAATAATATTTCTTTTTATATTTTACAAGTTTAAAGATTTAATAGTAGGTATTGAATTTTGTTTATAATTTTATTTTAAAAAAATATTTGACAATAGTTTTAAAGTAGATGATATGATTATTTAAATACTAGAATTAAATTTTACATTATCTTAAAAAAAAAATTGGAATTGCCAACATTATTTTTTAAAATTTATTTTAAATAACATTGTAATACTGATAATTGAATATTATATGAGTTATGTAGATATTAGTGTAAATGACACACAATTGCATTATGAAAACTGATAACTTAATGTTAAACAATTGAGTTAGTATGTTTATTAATTAGAATTACCATTTTGTAATCAAAACGATAGATAATTTATTTAATTTAGGTTGATTTAGGCTAGAAGCAGATCTACGTCAAGATAATTCTATCCTTAAAACACTTTGGTAGTGCACTTGGATCAGCAATAATGAATCAGAATACATCTCTCAAAACTCTTGATGAATTAAATTCTAAAAGATGTTTATCAAACAAAGCAGTAATCAAAAAGTTTGTTTTGATTATCAATAACTCATTTAATGAGAATTTAATAAATTAAATATAAAAAAAATTGTATATTTTAATTTAAATTTTAATAAGAAATGTAAAGTTATGAATTTATACAATTACTTTCTAATTTCTTTAATATTTGAATATTTATTATATATATATTTTTTTCAATATTTTTTTATTACAATTTAACTAATTTTAAATAATTATTAAATTTCAATTATAAAAGAGAATAGTATATAGCCATTTTGCCATTTGAAAGATCTGATTGTCAGTCTACTTTGAGACTCAAGAACTTGTCACAAAAGCCCAGTACAGTGGACTGCTTGTAAATGGAACCTTCCATTAATAGAAGTTTGGGCCTCCTCTTTTGCCTTCCCAATAATCTATAGTACTACCAAAAATAAATTTTCATTTCCTTTACTTAAAATTCAATTTAACAATTGAAGACTACAATGTGTTGGTAAAGACATCTCTTAACTTAAATGGGGTTAGAGATTTAAAACCATACTCATATATGTAGCTGTTTAAAATTTGGAGCTAGAGCTTCCTCTCGCAAGGACCAACCCGTCTCAAACGAGGATTAATCTAGATGTGAATTTGGTTTAAAGTTGTCCTCCCATAGTTTGAGACTCATCTAGGATACCCCGTACCTAAGTAAAAAAAAAAAAAAAATTCAATTTAACAAAATAGATATCTATTTTAAAAAAAAAAAAATTAACAAAACAGATGTGGGTCCAAATAGAAGAAACTTAGTTCCATGTAAAGTCCGAAGTTCAAACATTATATATAAAAAGACAAATATAAATAAAGTTTTTCCTAACAATTATTTCATATATGATTAAATTATATCTTCAACTTGATATAATAAAAAAATATTAGGAACAACTCGATAAAATTTGAATCTAAATCAGCCAAAACTAAGATCCACTATAAGAAAGAAATAACTATTTTTAATTGACGATCTAAATATACCATAAAATTGTACTTTTAATTATTTTTTTGAAAGAATAATGTGAGTAAAAGATAAAGATAAAATAAAAGTCCTTTTGATTTCCTAATGGTCAAACCACAACCATAAATTCCCCAACCAAAGGAGACAAATTTACGAGTTCTGCCATTTTCTACTTTCTTACAGAATATAAAGAGAAAATGAAAAAAAAAAAAAAAAAAAAAAGGGATTCAAAGTTCAGATCTGTTAATCAGAAAGCTTCTTCCGACTCACATGAAACACGTCTCCTCTTTTTTTTTTTTTTTTCTCTCTCTCTCTCTCCTTCACATTTTAAGTTCAGGTAAACTTTCCTTTAGTTTTTTTCCACTCTTATTTTTCTTCCTTCTGATCAGTTCCTCGAGAAAAGATTTGTCTATGGCGGCAACAAATTTTTTTTTTTTTCGCTTTTCCTTTTGAAGTAGTTTGTGTACTTCATTTTTGTGTGAGCTGAAGGAAAAATGATTCAGTTCTTAAAACTAATCAATTTTTTTTAAAAGAATTTCTTGAATTATTTGGAGTTGAGCAGAGCCCCGAGTCTAATTCTGTGGAATTTTATGTAATAAATTTTATTTTTTTTTTTGAATTTTATAGTAAAATTGTTGTTTTTTTTTTTTTTTGTTTCAGGGTCGATTTCCTTCGTCTGAATTGAAGTTGAATTTTTTTTTGGGTGTAAAGTTGTTTAGTTGAGGTAGTTAATAAGTAAAGTTGAAGATTTTTGTGGAGGTAGTGTTGTTTGTAGTGGAAGATTTGTTGAGTAGATTAAAGATGGCAGATAAATTTTGGTTAGTTAAAGAAGATAAGGCTTTGGTTGAACATGTATTAGGTAGTGAAGCTGTTGAATTTTTCATTTGGTTGGCTACAAATAATGTACTGTCTGAGTTTACAGCCCCTGGTGGGGATTTAAGAGTTCAGAAAGGACTTTCTCAGATTGTTGAAGGTTCTAATTGGACTTATGCAATTTATTGGCATGTATCCACTTCGAAATCGGGGAAATCAGCTTTGATTTGGGGCGATGGGCATTGTAGAGAACCTAAGGGAAGTGAGAAGAAAGATAGTGAAGAATATAATGATGACAATAAGGATAGAGTAATTGTAGGAGGAGATCAGAGAAAACAAGTCCTTCAGAAAATTCATTCTTGTTTTGGAGGAGCTGAAGATGATAATGTTGCTGCAAAATTGGATTCTGTTTCCGAAATCGAATTGTTTTATCTTACATCTATGTATTTTGCATTTCCCTTTGATAAGCCTTCTATTCCTTCCCAAGCATTTAATACCAGTAGATCAATTTGGACTTCTGATAGTAAGAGTAGTTTAGAAAACTACCAATTCAGATCTTTCCTTGCTAAATCAGCTCATCTTGAGACTGTAGTGTTCATACCTCTGAAATCAGGAGTTGTGGAGATTGGTTCTGTAAATTCAATTCCTGAGGATAAGAATTTGATTCAGATGGTGAAAACTACCTTTGCAGCTAATGTTTTGCAATCTAAAATGTCTCCAAAGATATTCGGACAAGAACTTAGCCTAGGAGGAGGAGGAGGAGGAGGAGGTGCAAAATCATCCGGTCCAATTAGTATTAGTTTTTCAGCTAAGGTAGAAGATGATTCAGGTTTTACTTCCGATCCATATGAACTTCAAGCTGTAGGTAGTCAAGTTTATGGACCATCAAACGGCTTTCGTAGCAGTGATGTTGATGATGGTCCTCAGAGGAACCAGTCTGGTGGTGTTTCTGATTTAGAACCAGCTAGGGATGATTCTTTAATCCAGTCCGATGACCGGAAACCGAGAAAGAGAGGTAGAAAGCCAGCTAATGGAAGGGAAGAGCCACTAAATCATGTGGAAGCAGAGAGACAGAGGCGCGAGAAACTAAACCAGAGATTCTATGCATTAAGAGCAGTGGTTCCGAATATCTCAAAAATGGATAAGGCATCCTTGCTAGGTGATGCAATTGCATACATAACTGATCTCCAGAAGAACATCAGAGTCATGGAAACTGAGAAGGAGATGGGAAGTAATAATGATAAGGTGAAGAATATTATTGCTACTCAAAATATTGAGTTTCATGAAAGACATGAAGAAGCAATTGTACAAGTTAGCTGTCCTTTAGATACTCATCCTGTTTCTCAAGTTGTAAAGGCACTTAGGGAACATCAAGTTATGGCACAAGAATCTAATGTTTCTTTGACAGAAAATGGAGATGTTCTTCACACTTTTTCCATACAAACACCAGGTGGTGCAGCAGAGGATTTGAAAGAAAAGCTGGCTGCTGCTCTTTGTAAATGATCAATACAAGTCTTTACATGTAAGATCAATCTTATTTACATTCACTCTGCATCTTTTATGTTCATTATGTTCTAGGAAAAGTGGCTGCACTAAATTGCATTGCCTGCTTGCTTTGTAGTTTGTATTTTTCACTCACGCCATTGTTATTACATTTGTAGTAACTCCGTAGTTGCTAATAGTACTTGATACTGTAAATGTAAGTATTTGTTTATCAAAAAATGGCCACTCTGTTCCATTGGAATCATTGCCATATTTTGCAAAATATGAATGGAGAAATGCATTTTTGGGGGCATTTCATGCCTGTTTTTTTCTTTGTACTAAAAAAATATTCCAAATTGGTTAAATATATTTAGATTCATTTTTATATACAGTATCTATCATATCTTTATATATTTATGATGTGGGACAAGGTATTAGTACATGGTGGCTTTGTGAGTTAGCTGTAATGTGTTGATCATCTTTTTGTGGGGGCTTTGAATTGAACTGACATTCCAAATTCTTTGTATCAATGAAGTCTTGTCAAATTAGGAGTCTGTTTGTCTGTCTGGACATACTTGATGAAAAAGAAGTGAACTAAAAAACAAAACAAAATGTTGTGGAGCTTCACATGGGCTGCGCTTTTCTGGGATTGATATTCAATTCTGATCCCAAGCTGTAGTTTTCGGCAAGTGTGTGTGTGTGTGGTGGTTTTCACAGTACTGATGAACTCTTCAAGCTAATTGATACAACTAATCTTTCTGTCTGAGTTGTGGAAAACAGGGCTAAATCTACAAACACATGAAAAATATGTTTATTATTATTATTATTTGATTGGTAAATTCTATTTTCAATTTGAAAGGTTTTTCACTCGGATAACTTGTTGGACTTTTCCATTCCAAGTGAAAAGTATCTTTTAGTCTCTCAAATTAAGTTGTAAACTTGCAATAGTGACATCTTAAATTATTTTTAAACTGATAGATTATTTTATAATTTCAAAAGTCAGAATTTTTTTTTTACTTAATTTACTATGTCTTGAGGTTGAAATAGATTTAAACAGTCAAATTAAAATAGTTATCAAACATTAGGGTATAAGAAAATATATATATATATATATATATTAATTTCAGTTATTAAAGATTTTTTTTTTTTTTGGTCAAAAAAGAAAGTTATTCAAACCTACTTTTTGAGATGTTAAGTAAAGTTTGAAATAGGGTAAAAGAGAAAATATTTTAATATATATTAAAATAACTTAATAAATCTTAAGGAGATTTTTTTTTTGTATATAAGGATTCGAACCGAAATTAGTCTAGTGGGAACATCATTGCCTAAAGTAAAAATAAAATAAAAAATAAAAAAATAAAATTGCCCCCAATATTATTATGGTATATATATATATATGCTCTATTGAATCATAAACAATATTATGTGTAGGGATTTTTTATATAATCAATTATTTATTACTTTCATCTTTTCTCTAAATATTCATGTATCTTTTTTACAAATCTAAAATTTTGTTCTTAACTTCCATTTTTTAATTTTTTTTAATTTTTTAATTTTTTTATTTTATTCATGTATATTAACCCAATAAGTTGCAATGAAAGATTTAAACGAGATCCATCCTTTTTATGTGCTAAATAAACCATTATTATTATTATTTTTTTTACTTTGTAGATAATTTAATTAAATTAAAAAAAAAAAGATAATTACTAATGGAATTGCACATATTTATTAAAAACAAACAAAAATAAAAAAGGATCAATCCTATTCAAAATATCAAAAGAAAAAGACTTTTTCAGTTTGCCATTATGGGTACATACGTACGTACAATACATAATTAACGCAGTCAGCATAATGTCTTGTTTATTTATTTTCTTTCTCCATCACTAAAAAAAAAAAAAAAAAAGAACTATCTACTTTACATATATATATATATATATATAATGTATACGTAAGTTGACATAAGTTACAAAACCAATGAAGAAATGTGAATAAGTTTGTTAAAAAACTAATTAATTAATTATCCATGGTTGGAATTTGGATTAAGCGAGTCTAGCTAGCTACGTACTTTCTCTATTTGTACTTAGTAGCTACACCAAATTGAAACTTCTGTTCCGGGTACGCACTTGTAGGAGGAGGATGGACGTGGGTTTCTTGACCGGCGAAGTTTCTTTCAGTGACGATGGCGGTGGTGCGTCGACTGCAGGGTCTTCCACCGCCACCGGGAATGTTACTGCAGCTGTTTGGTGATGGAGTGCCATTGCCTCCCCTCTGGAGAGATGGTAATACAAGGTTTTGTTTCTTCTTCATCCAGTAGTACTCTTCTTCTCCTCCATTATCTAACAAGATTCTTGTAGCTTCACAAGGCTTGATATTGTTGATTACCACTAATGTGGTAATTGCCATGCAGATTATTACAATGAGGTTTGAAGTTCTCATCTTTTCTTTTTTTTCTCTTTATTTCAGGTGCTTTTGTTGTTAAATTATGTGATTTTTGGGATTGGGATTGGGAATGAGAGAGAGAAAAAGAGAGAGAGAGAGAGAGAGAGAGAGAGAGAGAAAG
Organism: Cynanchum wilfordii; assembly: GCA_025388415.1. Lineage (NCBI taxonomy): Eukaryota > Viridiplantae > Streptophyta > Magnoliopsida > Gentianales > Apocynaceae > Cynanchum > Cynanchum wilfordii. The sequence goes on along the minus strand of JAHSUH010005456.1, from coordinate 129,191 downwards.
ATAGATACGTGTTTATGAATGTCTGTGTATGTATGTATATATGTATATATGTATATATATATATATATGGAAATGAAGGCATGAAAAAACTAAGGGCAAGGGGTGTGACTTGAATTTTTCTTATTGTTAATGTTGATTTGGAGCTTTGAATGTTGACTACTAATGGTGGGTTTACAAGGAATTAGAATATTGAATTGGTCTTCCTCGTGGAATTAAAAAAAAGAAAAAGAAATTGAAAGATTTGCTAACTACAACTAACAAAATGTTTAACTTGATTGTGATAAAAATACTGCTAATTAATTCAGTGAAAGGTTTGATTCTTTGTTTCCCTTTTCCTAATTGTATATATATACATACTAAAATTAGAAAGATTCCAATATGAAACGTTAAATTATGTTTGTGAATGTATATTTATGTATATTATACATTTGTTAGTTGAAGTAAAATGAGTTTAAATATTATATTACGGAAAAGAAAAGGAACATGAATTTATATTTATGTATATTATCAATCTGTTAGTTCAAGTAAAACGAGTTTAAATATTAGATTACGGAAAAGAAAGGAAGGGAATGATTTCCCACTTCAACTCTCCCTTCCTTCTTTCCCCCTTTTCTATGGCATTGAATGGATCAAGGATTGACTTTAGTTTGAGGACCGTTTCTTGAATTTAGCTGATCATGGCGGAAATATATACATATATATATATATATATATATATATATATATATATATAATTCACTTATAAGAAAAGTGTGTAGAGAAATGGGAAAAGAAAGAAAAGGATTATTTTATTTTATTTTTTTTCTTTTGTGAAGATTTCTTGGAAAAACCTGCTAGTAAGGATGAGAGCAGCATAAGCCAGAAATTGACCGGAGTCTTTGCATATGCAACTCTTACCAGGAGAAGGAAAAAAAAAAAAAAAAAAAGCGTTTACTTTTTTGCATGGTTTCCGAAAAAAACTAACTAACTAAACGACGCACACATTAGGCCTAAACTCGTTTAAACCTTTCTTTCTTTTTGTGGGGGAAAAGAAAAGACTAAAATATTTTTCTAAAAAAACCTACAATTGTTAATTCCATAATCTCTCAATCAAGTGTGTTCTTCTGAACTACTTTTACGCGACAAAAAAGAGTTATTCAAAATTCAATTCCACGGTCATGACTCTGAATAGTATTAATTAATACTCATTCTCAATCTCATCCCAACTAATTCAGTGGAAATGGTTTTTTTTTTTCCTATTCTTCCTCCACGTATCTACAATGAGTCTTAGTTAGATTTAAGTGTCTTATCTAATTTGTCAAGTGAGATATCTAAGTTCTATACATATCGAAAACGACTTTCTTTTATACTGCAATTTCGGTTAAATGCTGTAGTATTAATAGTCTCACAGATCCCTTCCAAATTAGTTGATATGAATACAAAGATATTTAATTCCGTGAATGGCGTCACCATTGGACGCTGGCGGATCGCTACTCGTTCCCCTGCAATTGTTTTACTCCTTATAAAGCCAACTGCATAGTCACCTGGTCAAACTGGGCCAACACAAGAAGATGGGAATGGTCACCTCAGTACACTACTTCGATGATGTTCGATCCCTTTCTTTTTCCCCAAACAATAAACTCTCACATCCTATAATGGAGAAAACATGGTACACAACCAACTTAGTCTTAGGAACAGCAACCTTGGTTCTTAGGATCCCATGCTAGCCTTTCAAAAATGCATAAGCCTCTCTCATAAAGCAATAAACTGATAGGCTGGCGTACCAACAAAATTTTGCCAATCAAAACATACAAAGTAATGATACACCATAAAGCATAATATATATACACAATCAATTCTTTACAACACATTCTTTTCATTTGCACAAATTTCTCAGAAACAATGGTTATGAATAATTCAATGAAGACCAGTATCCTTACCAAGCTATGACCATGCATATACAAATAGGGACAACATCAAGAACTAGCCTTGTGGAGCTATGCCCCTAACATCAATAGCTATAAATTTATAGACAGAGGGTGCAGATAACTGTAGTTTTGAAATCAAAAGGGTGATTGCGCGGAGGTTTAGTGATGAGAGATCTCCACTCTTTTTCTTTGGGATTATATATTTGTATTAAAAGAGTGGTTGACCTCTTACATTGGCTAGATTTTTTACTCTTTATTGATCCAATTCCACTTTGAAGACTCATCACGTGCAGCTCTCCATTCAGTGCAACAAAACCCACAGATGGCGCATCCGATGATTTCCTAGGTACACTTGTCTCCTTTAACCAACGATTAGAAGGCATATCATATCTGCAGATTTCGGAGATTAAAAAATAATAAAAGATCTTATAATTAGTGATATAAAACTTGGAAGCATGTAATAATTAAGAGGTGATGCGAAAAAAAGTATAGTAGCCAACAATTTAGACCACATCCACAAGCTGCAAGTGCCTACTAAATGCACATACCAAGCTTTTTTGAACATAAAGATACCACATGCAAGCAAATGTTTTCTCAATCATACTCTATGAAAACCAAAGGAAGAATCCCAAATGCTACTCTAATTAACACCAATAGCAAAGATGATTATGAGCACAGAGGTAAACAATTCCAAACAGCCTTCCAGTGGGAGGAAAAGTGAAATGATTTGGGTAGTGGTGCAAGAAGATGGTAGCATATTGTAATCTGTCGTACAAAACAAAGCCCAAGTATGCAAAAGATCTGACAGCTACAAGACATAAACATATGCAAAAGTTACTTACATTATGTGAAGAAAACTAAAAGAAGCAATATTACACAAGAAACTAAGCAAACCACAGACAACAATGATATCTTACCTTAACATTATGTCTAAATCACTCAACCAAATATAAAAATATTTTCAAAAAGAAAAATATTTAAGTCTCAAATCAACTTTACTTAGTATATCTTGCTGCAAATTGTTAAATTCAGGTAAACTGTCACCTGCAACCTACTCTAAAAATTTAAACTGATAAATTTAACTTCTTTAACACAAATAATGGCTTTGGTAGCTTTGAAAATAAGCATTCACACCATTTATGGAACTGGTGTACAACATCAATACATTCCACACATCCACAACTTAAACGTTTTGCAATTACAACCTACTATAGTAAAAAAGAAATACTTCCAAACTAAATCAGCACTCCTATAAAAAGACCATTCATCTGGACAAGCAGTCATTGAACCTGAGCTAAAACACAATTGCAACAAAATCAAGAATCAAGTCAATGAAATTCGTAGCATAAGCTAATTTCAGAAGTAGTTTGTGACTTAGATTTTAACAATAGTAAAAAAAAAAAAAGAAGATACTTAATAGGTAAACTACAACAGGGCAAACAACCAATCGCAATTCACTGCTGTTTTTTATTTACTTGAGATACTTTCAAAAATGCAGATAAAACTGAAAAACTGACCTGAAGATATCACCCCTGTCTAACATGTAAATGGCAGGAAAATTCCATCCCTCATCTTCAATGACAACAATCTTTCCGAGTCCCTTTCTCTCCCCTTCATCCCACATGTCCCCAAGCTCCCTCCACTTGCCACCATTCTTCAACTCCATCACCACAGCATCCTTGTAATACTCATCCACAGGAAACACTCCTGAAATTGTCCTTGATTCACCATACCCTCCCATTACCCAAAACTCCCTGTCATCTCCATTCCCGACAAAGAATCCAACACATCCAGCACGAAATCTGGGTAAGCCATCCAATGCTACCCATTCATCCTTTTCAATATCGTACATTTCCACTGAGCTCATCCGACTCCCTGCCGCTCCAAACAAAGCATGCCGAGACCCACCTCCAGCCACTACAATCCTATCAGAATTGGGAATGACAGCGCAGGCAAAACTACCCCTAGGAGTGAGCATAGGAGACAGGGATTCCCAGGAAAAATCAAGAAGATTAAAGCGGAATGCGGATGAGGAAGGACAGGGGCGATCAAGGGGAAATGAACGGGTGTCAAAAAGGGAACCCCCAAGAACGTAGAGCTGAGGCCCTATTGATATGGAAGTAAAATTGCAGAGACCATATGCATAAGGGTTGCATGGCATGAGCGGTAGAGGACACCGGGCAAGGTTTTCCAGATCAAACAGATAAGGAGATGAAATTGAGGGGTCTTGAGGGAATATACAAAGAAGGTGTGAGCGCGCTGATGGCGGAATATGTTTCCGGCGGAGATAGAGAAGGGTTTTGGACGAGAAGAAAAGCCTCCATGACTTAGAAATGGATTTAAGCCGCGACTGGTGTGAATAAGGGACAAAAGCTAAAATTAAAGCCCCTAAATCGTTTGGAAGTCCTGGAATAAGGGTTAGGGTTTGCATCCGTTCTTCTTCATTCAAAACCCATACACAGGGAGGCACCATATCTGTATCCTCTTAAAAGTCTTGAATCAATCAATCCCACAAAAGTAGCCTAAAATCTATTCAAATTTCATCCTAAAAAATTTATCTAACAGAGAGAAGAATCTTGAATAAACTGCAGCAGTGAAAATGATATACAAATAGGATACAGAAACGACGAAATTAGATACATACACAGTGGAAAATCCAATCGACTGCTCCCAGAAGACAAACTACTCCTTCAAAGATTCTGATGACGACGGAAGGATAAAATTAATTTCTAGCCCAGTAGTTCAAGTGGAGCTGTTGGATTCTTCCTTTACAAGAAAGAAGTTTGGGGGATTTTCCAGGGAGATTTGAGACCAGTGTGGATCCATTTCTTTGAGTTTTTCTTTCGAGATTGTCAAATGCACAGATATCCGACACGTATGCATTCAATGAATATTAATTTTACTACCGCTAACCGACAAGTATAGTAACGCAGTCACTACTTAAAACTGAATTTACCAAATAAAGACAAAATTAAGTACATTTATAAATAACACCGTGACTTTATAATAAATCTTAGATATTTTTAATTGAAAATTTGTGAGCTTCAATTCTCCAAGATTTTTTTTTTTTAAAAAAAATTAATTTTTTATTTCTTAAATTCTTTAATATCCCACAATCCATGTATATTTAGTTATTTTATTAAATTTAAAATTTAAAATATGTAATCAATATAAAAATAAATATGCCAGAAAGAATATATATATATATTTTTTTATTACAGGGGAAGGGAGTGTCGATCTCACCATCTGTGAGGTTGGAGGTGACACTTTTGCCAACTCCACTGCCCAACACCGACATGCAGAAAGAATATAAAATGACAAAAAAAACTTTAAATTTAATAAGTGTATTGGTCATGCAAATAAAAATATGAGATATTGACATATAAAAGATTTACTACCTAAATGTGGACTTCCTTCTTCCATTGCCTTCCCGATTTGGGAATTGTCAAAAAGTAAGTTAAATGAGATCGCTCTACAAAAAGTTTCTTCATGCTTAAGTTAAAAATAGTTTGAAAAACGTAAAAGAAAAAAGTAAGGATTTTAGAGACAAAATTTCCACTTGTTTTGAAGGCTTAGATGATTATAATATAAGATTATGACACTTTCTATATTCTTGAAGTAAAATGATAATTTGAAAATATCTTAATTTATTCTAAGATCTTTAAAAAATTTAAATATTAATAAATGACAAAGATCTTTAAGAGATCTTTGAATATCTCTATTTGACTATATAATAATGGAATAGAGAATGGTATAGCTAATATAATCCTTTTGAAAAATAAAATAAATAATAGATGGTATATATATATATTTTTTAAAAATCCTAACTTCTATAATGTCTTGAACTTATAACCTCTCATGTCTCATAAGTGAAGGTGCTACTAACTGAACTACCCTTCTTGACTCCTCATGTTATATTATTTTTATTTCAATTTACAAAAATTATATATTTAATATATTAGACCACTTACAAAAAAAAAAAAAAAGTTATCTAAATTAGACCCTAGCAAATTTTACTTCAATACAAAAAAATAAATTTATTAGGAACTGAATAATATAAATTTAATCTCACTCTAATAATTTTTTTAAAAAAAATTATTTTGACAATTTTTTAGCTTTTTTTTTTTACAAGCTTAATTTAGTCAGTAATATAATTTGAATTTTGTTATCAAAATACGTCAATACTATAATTAAAAAAATTGAATTTTAGCTAAAAAAAAAAAAAAAAAAATTTTGAATTTTAGTGAGGGATTAATTTCCTTTTATGTTTGGGCTTTAAAAGTTTCCTAATATTTTGTGCAAAAAAACGTGTTTTTCTTTTATTACCGTTAACTTATTCAATACGCAGTTAGTCCGAATCCAATTGTCCCAAAAGGGCCAAAACTATCCGACCCGATCATCTAAAGCGGTTTTCATCCCGCCATAAACGCTCAATTGTCAGACACCTACGAATCTCTGCGAGGACTCAGAACACACAGTTGGAGAAAGTGATGGAGAGCCACAAGAAGTCTCGATGCAATCAGCGAAGAATTCAACAGAGACTCCGACAATGTAGGGTTTCACGAACAATGTCAGCACTTGACACCCAACCAGTCCTTTCTCTGATCCTCACCAAACGGAAAACCAGAAATCAAAGATCGATCATCATCAATCAACGGTCACTTCTTTCCTTTCACAACCACTACACACTCAAACTCTGTTTGTTTCTTTCACTTATCCACGTTATACGCCGTCGTCGTTTGTTATATCTCCGGCGAACTCCCCCACTCAGTCATTAAATTCGTTGTTTTCTTTCTTAAGATTTCAGCGTGGCCAACAGTCTCAGGTCAGAGGCAGTTGTCCGGAACAGTTTTCAGACATTTCGAATTTCTCGACTGAGATTATTACGTTGGATGGGGGTTAAGATTCGCCGCTTATTGATTGATTGATTGATTGAGAATGATCTTTACGAGAGGGACTTGGACGTAGTTGCCTTTCATCGGTTTTATTTTTTAGAAAATGGTATTTGACCTCTTAATCACAGTACCATTGTTAATATGGTTATTTTTTTCTTAGGAAAATAAGTCATCTGCATTTGTCTGTTTATTTGTTTTTCGACGTGCCTTTCATGCCTTATATTCCCTGGGGTTTCCAACTGTAAAGAATGCTGATCATGTTTGAAGTCTAGATGCGCTTAATGGTAATATTTTCTTTTAGTTTGCTAATCATGGGTAAAGCTTTTGTCATTCATTTCTTATAACATACCGGAAAACATAATCAGTTCGCAACCTAAATACAACAGTAAGACACATTATTTAATAATTACTGAGATTTCTATCCAATGGAGCCATTTTTTTTCTTTCATTTTTTAGGTAGTTGAAATATATATATTATATATATATATATATATATATATATATATTATATATATTTGTGAAAGAGAAGAGTTCTGTAATGAATACTGTGATATATAGTGGAATTCATTAGCTGTTACTATTATTAGTTTAAGTTCACTGTGATTATGACGACTTTTTAACGCGTTCTTAAAACAATTAAGGGTCTTTTCTATTAGTCAAGGACATGTTTAAGTTTCGAACTCCCCATTTACCATGCACATGAATTATTTTACTTTCAGGTTATTTATTTATTTATTTTTTGCATGTTTATGCACTTCAGAATACCTATCAAGCTTCAAAACACTGAAGGGAACATTGAACTTTTAATGCAGGGTACTCCTATTAATATCATCGTTGGAAGTCAGGTCTGGGTAGAAGACCCAGAAATTGCCTGGATTGATGGAACTGTATCGAAAATTAATGGGAATGAGGTTGAGATTCAAACAACCGATGGCAGGAAGGTAATTCCAAGCTCTTACAGCGCAAGAACTGTTTTATTCAACCAATCTGTGATTGTAAAAATGGTCTTATACTAGTTGTCAGACATGCATTAACGCTACCATACATCTGTAATATGTAAATGCCAGAGCTACTGAAGAAATGGCTATCATGATTGTTTAAGGAACATGAGATGAGGATTTATTGGAATGCATTAGCTATATATACAGGTTGATATGTAAGAAACAGTCCACTGTGAATTGTGTTCTTGAGGATTCATCTTGATGGTACTCTATTCCTTGTTGAATACTGTTGTAACTTATAATAGTGTGTTTGATCTAGACATCTGCTTCTTGTTTGTGTTTGTGCATTGGATTTCATATATAGCTCTCTTTCACACTGATCAATAATTGCCTTGTAAGTCTGGAAAAAGGTTATCACATGAATGTTGAACTTGAAATCTTCATTTTTTTTTTACTTCGAAGTTCTGTGGTAAAGGATGTGGTTAACTAGACCTGTCACTTAAAACAACTTTTGGCTGAAATAATTTCCGAGTTGTCATTTGAAGCTGTTCAATTTCTCAGGGTGATTGCAAATCTTTAAATTCAGATTTTATTACCGACTGCTTGTTTATTTCTCCAACTTGTCTAGGTTATGGGCAACTTATCAAAGATTTATCCCAAAGATGAGGAAGCTCTTCCTGGTGGAGTAGATGACATGACCAAGTTATCATATTTGCATGAGCCTGGCGTGCTGCAGAACCTTGCTTCAAGATATCAACTCAATGAAATCTATGTAAAATGATTTTTTGCTTTTAATTGTTTGCTTCTAGTATTTGGTCACTTTTTTTTTTTTTTGATGAATAGTATTTGGTCACTTTGGTGAGAGAAACCCATGAATTAATGCAGTCTATGGATGAATCTATCATAATATTATATCCTACTCTCATATTATGACAGACTTATACTGGAAGTATTCTTATTGCGGTTAATCCATTCCAAAGACTGCCTCACATATATGATACCCACATGATGGAACAATACCGCGGAGCTCCGTTTGGCGAATTGAGTCCTCATGTTTTTGCAGTTGCAGACGTTGCTTTCCGGTGATTTTCTATTTATCTCTGTCCTTTGTAGTTCTTTATAGTGAATGGTACAATAACATAAGCTTGTTCAACTAATTAGGGCAATGATCAATGAGGGGAAGAGTAATTCAATTTTAGTCAGTGGTGAAAGTGGGGCTGGCAAGACTGAAACAACCAAAATGCTTATGCGATACCTTGCTTACTTGGGTGGCCGTAAAGGCACAGAAGGACGGACTGTGGAGCAACAAGTTTTGGAGGTAAAACAGAGAAAGTAACTTAGTTCCATGTATTTATATGGAGCATTATTTGTAGCAACACTCCTTTGGTATGTGATAGATGAATTGCTTGTTTCATTTCAAAATTGAGCAAATGTTCATATAGCAGCCTCAAGTGATGTTTTTAGGCTGAGGGACTAGCTGTTCCAAAGGCATAATGTATTTAAATTCTGTAAAAAGCACTTGAAGTTGAGGCGCGAGAACTGATAAAAAATACGTAGGATGACGCTATCATTCCTTGAGAAACAATGAATTTATCTAGTTATCTAGTTGTCTTGGTACCAAAGAGCTGTAAGATATTCTATTCTTCTACAATCTCTGCCTATGAAGTTTTCATGACGAGAATTTTTCATGAATATTTTGTTCGTGAATGACAATTATGGGCAATGACATAAAGTTTCGTGCAATGATTTAGATTGATGAATAGTTTGGGATGCTAGGCACAGATTTTAGAAAATCATGGGCATATATTGTTTAATGGATGAGCTAAAATATTATAGATGGAGATATGCAAGCAGAACAGTGCACCCAAATAAACCTTCATATGGGCTTTTGGAGGATGCTATCCTTGTTCAAGGTGAAGTATGTTCTCAGACTCATAGAAAGCTTAATGAGGTTACCACATTCTTTAAAGTTGTGAATCCTTGTGGAATGTTTGTCCCATATTGCTCTTTGTAACTACATTTATTAGAAGTAAAAAACTTGATTACTGGAGCAGAGTAGGATTTTAAAACTTCCCTGTTAGGCTTGTATGCATTGAAGGACTTGCTTTACTTTTTCAGTTATAAGTATGGAACTTGCACCACCATCTTCTTATACCCAGTTGGCCCATATGATATCTTAGATGTGTTGCATTATTTAACATTAAAGATGGTTTGATTGTGTTACTTATTTTATTTTTAAAGGAATAACTTGTATGAAGGAAAAGCTAAATTTTTGCTGTGCATGCAGTCAAATCCAGTGCTTGAAGCTTTTGGAAATGCAAAAACAGTAAGAAATAACAATTCCAGGTAAGTTACCTTAGCAGTTCTTCAAATAAAAAGATTCACGCTACAAACTGGGAAAACCAGGACAATAATTGTCACACACTACAGATATATATTCTACCAAATATCTTTTTGCATGTGATTAAGTGAAGTTGGTTTCCTGATGATTTTAAAACAATAATTGGTGCAGCCGTTTTGGTAAATTTGTGGAGATTCAGTTCAACAAACATGGAAAAATATCAGGAGCTGCCATTAGGACCTATCTTCTTGAGAGATCTCGTGTTTGCCAAATTTCAGATCCAGAACGCAACTATCATTGTTTCTACCTTCTTTGTGCAGCACCTCAGGAGGTAACTTAAATTGTGTTCTGTTGTCTCTTCTTACCCTTGAATATGATGTTGTATGCTCTTGATAAAATTTCCTTATATGTATAGGTATAAGACCCCACTTGATGATTCTTACTTTTGACAGGAAATTGAAAAGTATAAGTTGGGGAATCCCAAAACATTTCACTATCTTAATCAATCAAATTGCTATGAATTGGTTGGTGTTAGTGATGCTCATGATTATCTTGCAACAAGGAGGGCCATGGATATTGTTGGAATAAGTCAAGAAGAGCAGGTTTAGCTTCTAGCATCACTTTTTTCCTGCTAATACCTCTTAATCGTTTTGAAGAACCCTTGTTAATATCTCTTGAATTTTCTGCAGGATGCAATTTTTAGAGTTGTCGCTGCTATTCTCCATCTTGGTAATATTGAATTTGCGAAGGGTCAAGAAATTGATTCATCCATTCTCAAGGATGACAAATCTAAGTTCCATCTGCAGACAACAGCAGAGCTTCTCATGTACTTTCCAGAGACTTTATCTTTTCATTTGATGTAAATTTTTTCTGATTGCTTTACATAATTTTGTTAATATATGAAGGTGTGATCCTCATGCACTGGAAGATGCACTATTGAAACGTGTTATGGTTACCCCTGAAGAAGTTATCAAGAGAAGTCTGGATCCTGATGGTGCATTAGTGAGCAGGGATGGCTTAGCTAAGACCATATATTCCCGATTGTTTGATTGGTACATGGTTTGCTTATGATCTCACATGCAATTGGGATATAACTTTTAATTTCATAATTATCAGTGTGAAAATTTTGTTATCTGTTTCAGGCTGGTTGACAAGATTAATAATTCAATTGGGCAAGACCCGACCTCGAAGTCACTAATTGGTGTTCTTGATATATATGGTTTTGAAAGTTTCAAAACCAATAGGTAAGTGGCTGGAACTATGGTAAATTATTAAAGTACCCCTTTTTTTTATTTAAAAATAGCGTTACTTATAAATATTCTACATAGTGCAGTTTTGAACAATTCTGTATCAATTTTACAAATGAGAAGCTCCAGCAACATTTTAACCAGGTATCATAAGTAATAATCTTTTAGCAACCTTTTCTGTGTCTCTTATATATAACATTTTTTCTGCTTCTCTCTTCTTCCTACCAGCACGTCTTCAAGATGGAACAGGAGGAATACACAAGAGAGGAAATTGACTGGAGTTATATTGAATTCGTTGATAACCAAGATGTCTTGGATCTTATTGAAAAGGTCCACCACTTGAACTTGTTTTTTCTTTTCCAAGCATATCCTGAAAGTCATTTTAACTAAAATTTTATTAAGCCACTTGAGAACCTCTATAATAGGCCTGTAGAGGATACATGAGCTTATGAATTTTGTTTCACTATGTTAACATTCTTTTTTTTGGTTCTGTTGCCTCTGAAGGAGAGAAATATATAATCTTTGTAAGGCATTGAATCTTGATTCCAAAAGAAAAATGCAGTTTACCTTGTAAATGAAGGAATTATGTTTTCAACATGTTCAGATTTTGCATTTTCTTCTATATCAAATTTTTATGAATGGGTCTTTCTAGTTTCGTTACACTGCTACTTTTGAACAAAATTTATAAGTTTGCATTATTTCACTGTGATGGACAGCATTCACTCCATAACCAAGAATATACAGGAAATTGCAGCAGTTTGGTGGTTTAAACTTTAATATGTTCCACAAATACCTTCTATAAAATCTGAAGAGGTGTCTTGAATTTCCTAGTCTTTTATAAGTTTTTCATTTTCCTTTTTTCATTAAACTTTTCCTTCATAAGGTTACATGTTCTCACTGGTATTCATTCTTGAAGGTCTGTTCAGCCTATAGTCTGCAAGCCTTGTAAATGGCCTGGTGTTATAATGATTTAATTGTCAGTTTTGTATCTTTTGGCATTGTATGGATCATAAGAGTCGTCTTTCTTTATTTGTTTCCTCCCTTCCATATTAATCTTACCTTTTTCTTGGGCAGAAACCTGGAGGAATCATTGCCCTTCTTGACGAGGCTTGGTATGCATTTCTCTATAGTCTGCTCTAGTTCAAGATAGTTGCCATTTTGGCTGCTACCCCATGCTTATGATTTTACTTGATTATAATGTGATTTATACTGTTCTTTTTTTTTGAGGGTGATTTATACTGTTCTGATGGCTTTTTCTGCCTCCAGTATGTTCCCCAAGTCGACTCATGAAACATTCTCCCAGAAGCTATATCAGACGTTCAAATCCCACAAACGTTTTATCAAACCCAAGTTGTCTCGTACTGATTTTGCAATTGCTCATTATGCTGGGGAGGTGAGTGGAATTATTTGATTTCTAATTAACTGAATGAAGTTTTTCTGGTTGATTGTATCAATGCCTTGACATTTTGCTTCCTTTGTTTAGGTTCTGTACCAATCTGATCAATTTTTAGATAAGAATAAAGATTATGTTGTACCTGAGCATCAGGATCTGTTAAGTGCTTCAAAATGTCCTTTTGTTGTTGGACTTTTTCCTCCTGTTCCTGAGGAGAACTCTAAGTCTTCAAACAAGTCTTCTAAGTTTTCATCAATTGGTTCTCGTTTTAAGGCATGTTTTACACTTTAATTTTGAAAGTGGAGGTTGTGGAGACACTTAGTTATCAAATTGGTTTTTGAGTTCCTCTTTTTGGCAATAAAATACAATCTAAAGTTGCAGTATTGTTGGCGCAGTTACAACTTCAGCAGTTGATGGAGACGCTAAGTTCCACAGAACCACACTACATTAGATGCGTGAAGCCAAATAATCAGCTCAAACCTTCTATTTTTGAAAATATTAATGTGTTGCAGCAATTGCGTTGTGGTGTGAGTACAATTCAAGTTATTGGAGTAGACTTGGTTATTTATATGGTTTGAAGTGTGTGCTAATTTTTTTCATTGTAGGGTGTTCTGGAAGCAATTAGAATCAGTTGTGCTGGATACCCTACACGTAAGACATTCCTTGAATTTCTGCTTCGGTTTGGTCTTCTTGCACCAGAGGTCTTGGATGGGAAGTAAGTGGAATTTTCATCCTGAATTGAGAAGAAATCTCTCTTCTCCAATAGCACCTTAATTCTTGGGAAGTTTTTAATTCTGCAAATGTCTGATCTAATTTTCGTGCTAAACTCATGAGCAGTCAGGATGAAAAGGTTGCTTGCATAAAGATTTTAGAGAAGTTGAAGCTTGCTGGATCTCAGGTACTTGAACTTTTGTTGTCTATTTTTAGAATGAGGTTCTAGTTGAAAGCAACTGTTGTGCAGTGATGTGTGAATATTGCATTGAGTTTTGAAGTTATAATAATATCAGTATAGGCAGGATCCATCTGCTTGCTAGTCCTAACTTCTATAGATGTCTCTTTAACATACATTTTTCATTTTTTTTTTCTTTCCCTTTTGCCTTTTGATGCTTCAGTCACAACACTAGCTTTACCATTTGATGCAAATAGTATGCCTTTTTACTGGTTTCTTTGAAGTAATAATGAGGTTTGATGTACTTCGTGATACAGTGTGATTATATATTGCTTCCAATTGTAACTTTGTTCCCTTATCATTTGTTATTGTAAATGTTTTAATTTCTGGTTTCTGTTTTGTAGAAAATTATTCTCACATAATGTCAATTTTGTACAAGTACCTTGTACCAGATTGTATTAGGTTTTATTTCATGTTCAAGTAAATTTGTGAATGAATGTTGCAGATAGGGAAAACAAAGGTTTTCTTAAGAGCTGGCCAAATGGCTGAGCTAGATGCACAAAGAGCACAGAAACTAAATAATGCAGCCAGGACAATCCAATGGAGGATAAGAACTTATATTACTCGGAAGTATTTCCTTGCTTTGCAGAAGTCTGCAATTTTTATCCAATCCTTCTGTCGAGGTTTGATCTTAGCAGCATATTTTTCTTGAATCTTCTTGTTTCTAGCTATATCATATTATTTCGGGCTTTATTCATATGTTCCTGTAACTTCACCATGTCTTCTTCTTGTTAATTATTTTACTCTTTTTGGCTAGGTAATTCTTTTATTGTTTCAATTTTACTCTATTGAGCTTCTTTTATTATGTGCTGGGGTAGACAGTTTGAAACTCTTATGTCTGATGGCTTTTGTATTATTTTTTATATACCATAACTTTTTCTTGTTTAAATTTATATTCTAATGTTTTTTCCTCTGACTGACAGGAAGGATTGCTTGCAAATTATATGAAAATATGAAAAGAGAGGCAGCTTGTTTGAAAATACAAACCAACTTGCGAGGACATCTTGCCAAGAAAAAATATACAACGCTAAAGTTAAATGGAATTATACTACAGGCTGGACTGCGGGGGATGGCTGCACGCAAGGAGTTTAGGTATAGAAGGCAAACGGAGGCATCCATCATTATACAGGTTGGTATAATTTGCTTTCTCTGATATTTCAAATGTTTAGTCCCTTATGCTTTTCAAATTTTAACAAACTGGCATTTACAGGCCCATTGGCGTGGTCATAGAGCATTCTCCTACTACAGGAAACTTGTAAGAGCATCAGTTATAACACAATGCAGATGGAGAGGAAGAATGGGAAGAAAAGAGCTTCGGAAATTAAAGATGGTAGGTTGCTATACTGTAATGTGGTCAAATATTTGAATGTATGTATTCTGACTACATTCACTGCAAAATGTTGTTTGTATATGTTTCATGGAATGGGTGTGTGCTGTAAAGACACGTTCAATTGCTTTGAAATTATTCTGTATGATAGTAAAGCATTCATAAATGTCCCCTAAAAGGGTAGCAGCTACTGAGAGAGTGTACATGTTCAACATGCTTTGTACTAACATCCTATCAAATCTTGTTAGTTTTGTTTTATAATGCTAACATTTTATTTAATATCTTAGGCTGCAAGGGAAACTGGTGCTCTACAAGAAGCAAAGAATAAACTTGAAAAACAAGTGGAAGAACTTACCTGGCGACTGCAGTTAGAAAAACGTATAAAGGTAGTTTATTTCCGAATATGCCAAAAAATGTTTCTTTCCTTTGATATTTTCTTTATACTTCAGTTATTTAATCATGGACTTAATTTAGTACTGCTGTCTGATCCTGTGTTTAGCCAGCTTCAATTAGTTCTTTTTATAGATTTTCTGTTTGAAGTCTTTGAAATACTTGCTTTGCCGGATCTCATCTATTTATTGATAGTATTCTCAGGTTTTAGCACTTTACATAATGCTACTCTGCTTTTGCTAATAGTTTATCTTTATACATTTTTGACCATCATGGATGTAGACTGACATGGAAGAAGCAAAGGGGCAAGAAATAGCAAAATTGCAGCAAACTGTGCAAGCCATGCAAGGAAAATTAGATGAAACTTATGAACACCTTAAAACAGAGCGTGAGGCTACTCAAAAGGCTATTGAAGAAGCCTCGTCAGTCGTGAAAGAGATGCCAATCCCTGTTGAAGATACAGAAAAAATTGAGGCTCTTAATGCAGAGGTTGAAAATTTAAAGGTAATCCTGGTTATCAAGAAATATTTGATACCCTTTCTCCCTTGACTTTTGACACTATTCTCTGACAATTTTTCTCTTTTTTGGATATTATATTGCATAGGTCTTGTTACAATCTGAGAAACAAAGGGCTGATGATTTTGAAAGGAAGTGTGCAGAGGCTTTAGAATCAAGTGAAGAAAAGCGTAAGAAATTAGAAGAAACTGAAACACGAGTTCACCAGCTTCAGGAATCTCTGAACAGGTGGTGTAACCTTATAATAATTGCAACCATTTCATAATTTATGACCAACAAAATTATAAAATGCAGTGAACCTTTTGTGTTGTTATAATTGCTTATTTATTTTTCACTGATCACATGAACTATTTTGTTTTCATATCTCTTATTTATTTATTTATTTTTTATTATTTTAAAAAAATCTACTAAAGCTATTTGGCTACCCTTTGAACTTTAGTAATTCTGCAATAAGGAAAGAAAAAATGAAAATTTTATGCATTTCACATATTATATTTATATGGAATATTGCTTCCATTTTCTAATAATAAAGCAGTTGTGCTAAGTACCGAGACAGTTCACATTTCCTACACCCTTCTTTGCACAAAATACTATTTGCTTACATATATATCAGATAATAACTAATACTTTAAAGTCTCCAAAAGAAAGGGAAGTAGTAGTTCAAGAAGAAAAGGAGCTACTTCCAAATCCCTTGTGTGAAGCATCAGAGCTGGACAAGTTGATATCTAGAATTTTAAACATCCTATTCTATTACCCTAGAAGATTCATCTTTATTATAGAATATAGGTAAAGACTTCACTAAAGCATTAGACAAAAGACCAAGATTCTGATAATGATACAACCCTAGATGGCAATAGAAGACTTATTTAACCTCTACGCCTACAGGTTTTAAGAATGGAAAAGTAGTAGCATCATAAAGCCTTAGGAAATGGATCAAATTGGGTGCCTTACAGGGTTGGTTCAGCAGACCTGCTCTTCATTGTTATACTTAGGGTTGGTAATACGAGATAATTACTTGTGTAAATTCTCTATAATTTAAGTTGCTTTAGAAGATCTAATGTCTATAATTGTTGTTAGGATGCTATCGTAAGACCATAAAAATCTGAAGTTATCTCATAGAGTTATGTTTTGGTATAGTAATGCAAAAGCTTTATAACTTAAATACATGCTATTGATATGAACAACTAGGCCAACTAGGCCATTTCATGATGACTGATTTGGTAAGTAATTGCAAGAATCTTTCATTGGAGATAAACATAATGTATTCTTCCTGAGGCTAGTAACAACGAGAAGTGTCTCAGGGAAAGAAAGTGATAGGAACTAGAATCTAGATTACTTGACTGGTAACTATAGTAGTTAAAACTGAAGGGGATGACCTGGGAGATAGATTTGAAATACCAGTTTCTGAATATGAAATACCAGAAATTTCAAACTGTAACTTTAAGCCTCTTGTAGAAATAACATATTGCTTATTATGGTTTTGCACCCATTTCTCATCTTACTGAATCCTATGTATTAATTGTGACGAGACCTGCATTTGGTCTTAACTCCCCTCTAAAGACATCTCATGTGGAATTTATCCAAGCCTTTCTGAGAAACATATTTCTAGTCTACCTTACCAAATATGGAAGTCAACAAATTGTAAATGAGGATATTGTTTATTGCTATTATTATTGATTTCCATTTCTTGAGTTTCTGATCTCATTGTACTTTTTCATAAAATTTTTACATGCCACAGTAGCAGAGGTTGTAAAAAAGGAAGTCACTACTCTATTTCCTATTAAAAATACCATTGGTATCTAATATTTTAGGAGGATTTAGAAAATGGATGTTTTTATCTTTTTAAGATGAAAAGGTTACTGTGATGTTCTAGTCCAGAAATATAAATTATGGATTCCACACAACATATTTGCGGATGATTTTTCAATCAGAAATTCAGTGTGTTTGTTTGCCATAATGACATGGCCATCAATACAATCAGTAATAAGGTAAATATATATTTGTGTGTATATATACATATATTTGAGTGCGAAAGTTAAATACTGCTATATGCAATAGATGAACGCTATATTATTGAAGATGACTGTAATTTTTTTATTTCAACACTTTAATACGTCCAACACTTATAAACTCTTGAATGCATTCTAATGAGAATTGAAACCATACCTTTCTTTGCTCTATGGCAATATGATGATAATGTTTGATTACTGGCTTGTTTGAACATGTAAATTGTAATACATGAGTGCAATTTATTATTTGAAGTCTTTACTATGACTTAATGTTATCGGTATTATCATACTAATGTGAGTTCTATAAGAAATCTTTATGGTGTAACTATGCTTGTAATGTTGATGTTTAACATTTTTCTTTTTCATGTGTATTTATAGTGTGTTGCTACAAGCTAACTGTGTGAGTTTTCTAAAAGATTCAAAGTTGAATCTTGTGTTTTTTTTTTCTTCTTTTTATGGACATTACTTTTATAGCTGAATTTAGTGTTTATTGACTTTAATTGTGTTCAATCTTGGACACCTGGTACAAGCATATCATAGAAAAATGCATGTGTTTCTTATTCTACTATTAATTGGCAATCTTCAAAATTTACTATCAAACTAGTTCTATGTTCTATCTTTTCTTTTTCTATATTTTTGGGATATATTTCTAAAGTATAGAATAACTGCTGCTATTTAGTGGTCAACACCACATCTTCAAATATCACATAGTATATTCATTTGATGAATGGATGTTAAATGTTAGAGAACTAAAGCTTAATTCTTTATAGATGGAATACTAAAGAAGGTTCATTTGAACATATTAAATTTTGGATCTTGTATATATATGTTTGAGAATATAATAATAATAAAAATGGGTATATGGATATTGTTTATAGTACTGTTTGTTGGAGGAAAAGTTTGATGTTAAATGGACCCTTATTTGGATAAATTAAGAAACCTTATGTTTAAGAATGCAGTGGATTTGTAAATGTTTGATTATAAATTTAAGAATGTATATCAGGTATGCATTGTGGGACCAATTTATTGGAATTTTAAATCTTTAAGCTTTGCAGGGAATTTTTTTTTAGGAAATTTTTTTTGAAGAGATGAGTAGCGAGAGGGAAAACTTTGGAAAAGAATTCTTACCCACATGGATAACCCTTGGCAACCCATGTAGTGATTTGAAATTGGTTAACTTAAGAAAAGAAACGAAGAGATCCCTTGTGTCATTTAACTTATACTAAATATGATCTAGTGTGCCTCAGGATGATATACAGCATGTCGGACCAATTTTTGGAGTTGAAAATGATTTTATCGTCCAACATCAGTTCATCTTCGCGATTTGTTGCTAGAGACAGTCCTGGTGAAGTTACCACCACTTCTTCTGATTCTTCATCCACTGATTCTGATTTCACATTTCCGGCTCCTGCTTCAGCTCCAGCAAACTTTTCTTCATTCAATCCTGGTGCTTCTCAGGTCGTAGTTCAGGATATTTCAGCAACTACTGATATCTCAGGTCAGTCTAGATTTCTAAGAGTCCGTCTGCAGTTCAAATCTTTTCCAGTCGATGAAAGCTTATAACCAATCAGTCTTCACTCTGCCTTCTCATAAATTCTGATCATTTGTTTTCCAAATGTGTCTGAGTTTTGTTTAAGTCAGACAATTTCTAAAAGACAGTATTATATACTTCTTTTTCTCTTCATGGTTGCATTGTGCAGGATCCGAAAACTGGGAAAATGATCGGGAGGGGGCATTCGATGACTTCTTCTGAGGGAACTTGACTTGGTCTTTCAAATTGTTGTACATATGTTCATGCTAACTAGATGTTAGTCTGACTTGATGAGGGCATTTTCGCATATAAGTAGGTATCTCAATCCAAAGTAGATTTTATGCCTTTGTATTATACAAATGAAGTTTGATAAAATTGATAATCCTTGCAGACTGATTTCTATTTTCATACAAAAAATTTCATATGATTTTCAAGTTATGATGGTCTTTCGAATTGATGTGATATTTTATGTGCTTTAAATAATTTTCTTATGGTGCTATTTTCTTCTATTTGTTTGTTTTGGTATTTTATCATGATATGAACTCATTCTTCTTGATCACTAGTACAATTTTGTATTGTGAAACTGAATAGTTAGTTCTATAGAATACATCTAGGGTGTGATCCCCCACCCCCCAAATTGTTCTTTGGTACATCAAACTGTCTTGATTAGAAAGAAACTCATGAAAAGCTTCTTATATAAATTATAGGGTGAATGTTAGTTGTGGAATGGGAAAATTATTTTTTGAAATTTTTTTAATTTTTTTTTTAAAATTTTTTTGAAAAATAAAAATGTGAGTCTTCTTTTCAAGGCTTTTATGTGATTCATATGGAAATGTTGGCTTTTTAGAAATGAGCACACATCTTATGCTTTCCTTATTGTTTATTCTGAACCTAATACTAATTTGCACATGACATGAAATATTAGATTTGCTAGTTTTTTTACTAGAATTAGAAAACTAAAACATTGTTCTTTGATCATGCACATTTTAGAACTCCTAAGGGTCTGTTAGGTCTTGGAAATCCAGATCTTTTCTGCCTTTATTCTGTAACTTTCTACATCATCTTACTTCGTTCTCCAAGGAAGAAAGAAGTTATTCCCTCTCCCACATCAGTACCAGTGGAAGGCCCGCACAATCAGCATCACCTGATTCTCTTTCTTCAGGTTTTCTTATTCACCTTCAAGTTCTGTAAGAGTTGAATTTCTTGTTCTGCCACCTTTTACTACTCAGTTTTCTTATCCATTCTTGTTTTGTCTTCTCTTAATTCTGGGAATGCACTGATTTGTGCCCCATATAGGTCTTTAGGTTTTATGTGGGAGAGAAATGAAAATCAATGAAACATATGCTGACTGTCCATTATCCAAAATCATGTTCGTCAACAAGTTGAAAATTATCTTCTAACAACTTTGTATGGATACAAACTAAAAATCCACCAAGGGCATCGGGTAAAAGCTACTTTAAACTTAACTGTCCTTTATGAGTTTCAAATCCTGCTATAGTTAACCCGCATAAGAAAATTCTGGTACTTGCACTTGTCAAGTTTTTCAGTTTTCTAGGTAGTGTATAAGAAAAATCCTTTTGTTAATATTGGTTTGAAGAATAAGGTGAAGTGGGAAGTTGTTTCTCCAAGTTTCTTTATGTGTATAGCACCAAATGGCAACATCTATTCATCTCTAATAGTAGTTCATTATTTGAGGGAAGCATTTGTTTTTTCTTTTCTCCTAATCGTTGATATAATTTTCCACTAGGAAGGAAAGCAAACAAGTAGAGCTTCTTATATTAATTGACAGGGTAATAAGTTTTAAAGAATAGAATATCATTCACTTGTGAGACATTTTTAATACAAGCTGCTTTTGGTTGTTCATATTTAAAGTGTGAGCTATAAGATTAATCTTTAGGTCCCTAAGCTATAGAGGAAAGATGCCTTATTGTAATGGAAAGGTATCTTGGGATCTTTCTCTTATTTTCTCATTGACAAGCCAACATGAGACTTTCTTGTGTAAGTTCTTGCGTAGAATTTCTTAAGTATATTATGCACTATATACTATATTGTTATATTATTATCTTTATTAGTATAGTTGTAAGATATCTTTGTCTGTGTAATTGTGTGTATGAATATGCTATCTTGTTTTATGTCCAATTTGTCCTTTAGGTTATACTATCTCGGCATATAATAATACTGTCGGGATTGTTTATACTAGCTCTGCATTTAATAATACTATCTTGGAGTGTTTATACTATCTATGAATTGTGTTGATACTAATAAGAAAGTTTATACTCTCTAATAAAAAATCGTATATACTATGCTTGATGAATAAGTGAATACCCTACCGTTCATTTAGTGTATACATGTATATTTTTTGTGATTGCACTTTTCCTTCCCATGTGAATACGCTTGCTATGCTATAATGTGTATGAAATTTTTTTCAATTAGAAGAGTCTGCTTATACCCTCACTGATATTCTTCTCTGTGGAAGTGTATGAGAATGCTTCCCAGTCTTCCATGAATTAGCTTTATTTTCTAGTTGTTTTGACACCAAAGTGAATTTCAATAATAGAGCAAACAGTTTCAGTTGTCTATTGTGCTTGATAATCCATTTAAATTGTATAATAGAGCAAACAGTATGAGAAATTTTAATTCAACTGATGTTACAGTATAATCCATATAAATTGTATCAAATATTTGCTGTATTGCTGAACTCTCTGGTTATGATTGCATTTTCCATTATATTTGTATTGAAGCCATTATCAGGTTTTAATCTTTTCGTATTAATAGTTTTTACGTTATTAGTTTATCATTTGTGTGGTTACCTGTCTTGTATAGAATACAAGCAGAAATCTGGAATAATGTCAATAAAGTGGATTGGTAATTTGTCTACTCTGCAAGAATGTAGCTTAACCCACACACAAAAGAAAAAAAAGAAAAATTATTCAGTATTCTCACTACATGAATGTTTTCTGGAGTCCTGTTAATGGAAACCTTGTTCTTTTGAAAATAGGAACGATGAGAAGCTTTCTAATGTAGAATCAGAAAATAAAGTGCTTCGCCAGCAGGCCCTATCAATGGCACAAAGCCATAGATTGATATCTGGGCGCTCGAGGTCCAATATTCAGGTGAATTATAAAATATATCAGTCTATCTGCATTTTTTGATTATTATCTATTACTTATGCCTTGTAACTTTTTTGCTTTTCTTCCCAAATTGCCAGAGGACAGAAAGTGCCAAAATCCCTGTTGTAAGTACAACTCTTGACTGTATCATGCTGACTTTGTCTCATCTGTGCATCTTGGATTTTAATAATTAATCCTTGTAGGATTTCCATAGTTCTTCAATGAATGTAAGGGATTCGGCAGAGACAGAAGGAAGACCACAAAAATCACTTAATGACAAACAGCAGGAGTATCAGGATTTACTCATCCGTTCTGTTGCACAGCACCTTGGATTTTCTAAAGGCCGGCCTATTGCTGCTTGCATTATTTACAAATGCCTTAGGCAGTGGCATTCATTTGAAGCTGAGAGAACAAGTATTTATGACAAAATAATACAAACCATTGGGCAAGCTATTGAGGTACCTAGAAGAAATTTCAAAGTTTATGTGCTGATGATGATATTAGTAATATTGTTAACTTTAAAAACTCTTTTCAATAGAAGACTCAGGACAACAATGTTGTCTTAGCCTATTGGTTATCCAATGCATCAACTCTGTTGTTGCTGCTGCAACGCACATTGAAAGCTGGTGGAACTACTGGGGCTGCTCCACAACACCGGCGTTCACCATCAGCTTCCTTATTTGGGAGAATGACTCAGGTAAAATTCACATGTCATTTTACTCTTGAATTTACTCCATGACAATATCTCTTTTTTTATTTTTGTCTATTGCCATTTTCTGCAGAGCTTTCGTGGAGCTCCTCAAGGTGTTAATCTTTCTCTTATCAATGATGATATGGGTGGTGGAGTGGACATCTTACGTCAAGTTGAAGCTAAGTACCCTGCACTGCTGTTTAAACAGCAGTTGACAGCTTATGTAGAGAAGATTTATGGAATGATCCGAGATAACTTGAAAAAAGAGATTTCTCCACTCCTGGGACGGTGCATTCAGGTGCTTGTCAATTCATGTCTACTGATAACATTTGTAGGGAATTTTCCTTTTGAAGCTTACATCAGATTTTTTTTCTTTGTTGCAAAATTAATTTCTAGGCACCAAGAATATCCAGAATAAGCTTAATCAAGGGTACAGCACGCGCTCTTGCCAATGCAGCTGCTCAAGAGATTTTAATTGCTCATTGGCAAGGAATCGTCAAGAGTCTTGCTAATTTTCTCGACATTTTGAAAGCCAACCATGTGAGGACAATTCTTTGCAGTAATTGTTATTTCATGTGCTCTCTTTACTTTATTTCCTCTCTCTTTTTCTTTTGGCTTGTATACTTCCCTACTGTATTGGTTATGTGACGTATCTTTAACCTTTGATTTTGTATTTGGAAATAGTGGTCCCATTGTTTTGGCCTAAGTTTCTCATAATTAAATGTTTTATGGGAGTCATTGTTTATCAATTTCCATATTCTCTCTATCTCCTCCCCAGCCACATATTTACATGTTTTCACTACTTATTAAAAGAAAAATTTCATGTAACTCCTTAGCATGAATATCAGGGCTACTTTTGCAAGACTTCTATATCACTTAGATGCCAAAATGGTTGAGCACCCTTTCTCTGCCTGTTTAAGCTATCCATTTTTGGGAATCCTCTCCTTTCAATTTTGCTATGGATGTCCATGACATGTATTGCATTCTTCTTATTCATATTATTGTTGCTGTACTATTTCATTCAAAATGGTATATAAATAGCTACCACATTCCCTAAAAAAAAGAAAATTTGAGAAACACAAATAGTGTAGATGTATATTGACTAGTTGTTAGTGTGAGAGAGCCTTTCTACTCTACAGACTCATAGGGCGAGGAGCCTTCCTAGTCTCTCTGGCCTTCCCTCCTAATCATTGTGAGTCCTATTTAATCGTTTATTTTTGTGACAATCTTAACCACAGTTTTGAATGTTCCCTTTACTGGTTAACATCAAAATGATTTCAGATTTTTCAATTACTACTAACATGTTTTCCAGTAATTAGGGACAACAGTTGTACCTATCAACTACCTTTATATTATCTTCTTTTCACTAGTTATGTTGTTCACTTGATCAATACACGACATGTGATGGAATTCAGGAAATTTATTCTTAAAATGAGTGGTCCCTTGTCTATCATATACTTAACAAAAGTCCATTGTTTTTTATTTAGGTCCCTCCAATCTTAGTGCGCAAAGTATTCACTCAAACCTTTTCTTTCATCAATGTGCAATTGTTCAACAGGTTAGCTGCCACCTTCAGTCATCAACTTATGTTTAAATTAACTTATATTTATGGGCTAGTTTGTGAGTCTTAAGATTTTGTTTTAACCAGTTAATAACTTTTGCCAATGTAGCCTTTTGCTAAGACGAGAATGCTGCTCGTTCAGTAATGGTGAATATGTGAAGGCAGGGTTAGCCGAACTGGAACACTGGTGCTATAATGCTACTGATGCGGTAATGTTGTTTCCTGAAAATAAGGTTTCTTCTTTGTTTTCCTGGCTAAGAAGGAAAAGTTATTGCAGTATGCTGGATCATCTTGGGATGAGCTGAAGCACATTAGACAGGCAATTGGATTCCTGGTACCTGATTTATTACTCAAAAATTCATGCAAAATACTTTTTTTTTTTTAATTGAGGAGAAGACCTGTTACTAATTTGCAGATAGCATCCTGATCTCTTTAGTTTTCTTAATTAGGTTATACATCAAAAACCAAAAAAGAAGCTGGATGAAATTAGTCATGATCTATGTCCTGTGAGTGGTGTTTTTTATTTATTTTTTCTAATCTCTTCTCCATGATCCACAATGTTTGTTCTTCTGAACGTGATTAGTTTTTCAGGTTCTTAGTATTCAACAACTCTACAGAATTAGCACATTGTATTGGGATGACAAATATGGAACACACAGCCTTTCCCATGATGTAAGTCTCTGATCAATATAATAATGCTTCCCTTCTTAAATGATTGTTTTTCATTTCTGTTTGATATTTATTCCAAAATCATCGAGTTCTCACTTGCATTGTTACTATTTTCTGCCAAGTCAGATGAGGGATCCATTTTGAGAGTGAGGGAGTATAATTGTCTCAGATGTATGGGTCCTGCTAGCTGGGAAGTTAGTTGATTTTATCGGTTATTTGGTACCTCAAAGAAAGAAAAATTGTTCTTATTGCTTCAACGGAATGGAGTGTTATTTGAATCAGCTAAGCGTGTTGAGTTATATTCTCTATTTATGTTTTTATCCTTAGGTCATAACCAACATGGGGATATTAATGGCAGAAGACTCCAACAATGCTGTAAGCAGTTCTTTCTTGCTGGATGATGATTCAAGGTTAACGCTGAGATTATACTTTCCTAATGTGCCTCTTCTTTTGTTCCTTTGACATTACATTTTATTAGTAGTGCAGTACTGTGCTTGATGGGACTTACTTTTCTTCTTCTTGTTTCAGCATTCCTTTCTCTGTTGATGATCTCTCCAAATCAATGGATCAGATTGATATTTCTGATATTGAACCACCACCCCTTATTCGTGAAAATTCGGGTTTCAGCTTCTTATTGCCACGTGCTGACTGATGATTGATAGTCAATCAAGACTGTGAAACAAATCTCACAATAAGGTACCTTACGACTGCCTGACCTTGTAATCCAACAATCAGAACTGGTTAATATTTCCAATTTTGAAGGGAATGAAAGTATTACATCTTTATGAATGTTCCAATGTCATTTGTTTATATGGTAATATTATCTACTGGGTCATAATTTAACACCCTTTTTCTGATACGGATTTGCCAGTTTAATTATGCCTCTATATTTCTTTATGGTATTTCTAAAAAATCTGTGTTACTTATGGTGCACGATGTTGATATTTGTAGAATGCAACTTCCCTTTTCTAGCTTCTTTTGATTGCAGTTAGAGAACTTGGAATGTTACCTTGAGTATATATATATATATATATCTTTGCATCCCAATAGTGTTTTTAGATTTGGGGCTCAAAATTTCCTCCTAATTACCATGCTCTAAATTCTCACACTGGTTGAATTTGAAATCTTATGACAGATAAGGACTTACTTTGGTGTTGACAATGTGATGTGCTGTCTCTTATTCCAATCGATTATCATCCAACATTTTAGAGTGGGAGACTAATAACTGATCCTGGACTAGAAGAGAGTCTTTCATTGCTTTGGAGCATTAAGATTAGGTACATTTCCATTCAAGAAATTTATATGATTTCTTTTTAGCTGTGCAGAGATTGGTACAGAAAGTTGTAAATTAATTTATGACAAGGGATGTTCAAATTATAGCTATATGAATTCCTTTAATATATAGATATAAAGATTGTCCTGTTTATTCACATAGTGGAATAACGGAGATGATTGTTTTTTCCCCCCATTTTTGGAATAATATGGAGATTATTGAAAAGAATAGTGGAGATGATGTTGATATAGAATTTCCTTATGTTTATCAAACACTATTTTAAAAAATGTGATAGTCTAATTATTTTGACTATTAGATTAGTTTGATATTCTAAGTCAATAAGAATATCAGGTAAAAGAAAAAAAAAAAATCAAACACTATTATCTATATACCATGCAAAAAAAGAAAAGAAGAAAAGTAAATTTCTAGTTTTAGTGTACAAGCAATTAATGCATACTAAAAAAAAACAGAAAAACGAATATGCTCCAAGTTACCGCGAAAGCTAGTCGCATTGAAGTGCAGTGAACATCAACTAGGTCTGACCTGCATATGGCAATAAAGAAGTCGCATTGGTAGGTCAAGCTTTCTGCATGCAATGGTTAAGGAGCTAAGTAATCTCCATATATGGTAATATTATTCACTCTGCAGATTCAGTAAGAACTTCACTGTGCGGTATTATTATAAAGCGAACCAATAACAGTACCTTTCTTCAATCCTCTCTCTCTCTCTCTCCAATGTTAAATTCTCATGAGTTGCTGCTGACATGGATATTTATATATATGTATATGTGCATGCTTTGGTCTTAAATATTTTTGAGTTTCTTCTTAATTTGTTGAAGTAGCTAAAATGGAGAAAGTGAATTTCAGTAGCGAAAAGTTGAAAAACGCATGGGGAAAATATGTGAGATTGGGGCGGTATGAGAAAGAAGAAGATCATGGAAAATTCGGGTTTTCATGGCCACAAAGAAACTACAGATGTAGCTTTTGCAAGAGAGAGTTCAAGTCTGCTCAAGCTCTCGGTGGACATATGAACGTTCATAGGAGAGAAAGGGCTAAAATGAGACTACTTCTACCTTTGGGATCAGATGATCACTATACCAAACCAAAACCTAACCCTAACCCTAACCCTAATCCTTTTTCCTTTTCATCTTCTTCATCCAGCTCATCAAAGTTCTTACCTCAACAAAATGGCTTTTCCGCGTCGCCTACTCCACCAGCTGACGGAGAAAATGTACCAATCCTAGTTGTCCGTTCTCCTGCAACTCCACCTGGTAGATTGTTAACTGAAGGGAGAGATTTTCAGTTTTTGATGACGAAAGGGAAGAATGATTTGATCCTCGGCCGGAAGAAGAAGGAAATCGTCAGAGTTAATGGTTTGAAAGTGAGTTTTCTCCGGGGTGCAAAGGATGACCTTGATTTGGAGCTTCGACTAGGGTACTCTAATTAAGTAAGAGAAAGACTTGCTGCATATATAGATATATATATATATAAGTATTTTCCTGTATCTCTCCGATAACCATATATATAGTCATCTTTGTTTTTTTGGTTCTTGAACTTATAGTGGCAGTTAAAATCCAGCATGATATATATGTGTATATATTATATATATATATATCATGTTTTAATTCTTCATATATAGTACCAATTAGTGGAAGATAATATATATATATATCCTAAATTGCTAGTTGTGGTGTGATTTTTTTTTTTTTTTCCCTTTCAGTTAACTTTAATTGATCGCCTTCAAAGACAGTTTTATCTCTGGTTTGCAACTATTTACTTAATTTCCGAGATAAAATTCTAGCTAGGGTTTTTGATCCATAGAAAATATTCGTGTGTTAAATTTTAACTTCCAAATAATGATGGTCTTGCAGGGAAATCCTTTATATATATATATATATATTACTCTATATAAAAGTGTAGCTCATAATTATTCTGTATCATTAATTAATTCTACCTAAACACAATTCATTTCATCCCAACTCGATCCAAGAATCACAATATTAAACTGATCAATATATATATATATATATATATATATATATAGAGAGAGAGAGAGAGAGAGAGAGAGAGAGAGAAGGGTGAGCATTAAATTCCTTTGTGAAGACGAAGAAAAAAGAAAGAAAGAGAAGAAGCAGACAAAAGGGTAAAAAGTAAAGATATATATATATATATATATGTATGTATGTATAGAAGATTGAAGAAAAGTCAAAATCACTAGATATATGAGTGAGTACACGAGGAGGACTTGGGAAATGGCCGTCTGATTCTGATGAGTAGTAATATACTATAATTTTTCTCAATTTCCCTCATGTCGAATGATTTCAGTAAGGAATAGTATATTAGTCTCTGCAGCTAGCATAAGATAAGATACATAATATACATATATATATATATATATATATATATATATGTATATGTATATATATGACATTGGATGTTGTGATTTCCAACATCGATCATCATGTGTTTCTTTGCATATTCCCAACAAATGTCTGGTTGTCAGTGGTATGATAGCCTTTCCCTTATTAGACTCTGATACTTTTGGTCATTCAAATCCTTTTTTGCATTCAATTTCTGCTCTTTCTCTTCTTCTTTATATACATACATATATATATATATATATATGTGTGTGTGTGTGTGTGCGTACATTGATTTACTGTATGCATGCATGCATGCGGATATGTATAGTAAACGAAATAGGTCTGAGTTATTTGTCGGGATAAGGTCCCCACAACAGCTAAAATTTTGTTACAAAGGAAGAGACCTTTTTCTTTTTGGTGGGGAGTTGAAGACTTACTCAAGTGTATGTTTTTGTGAAAGAAAATAAAGGGTTATTATGGTGGATAAAAATTAATAGGAAGGTGAATGTGGATGAATCTTAGCTCAAGAAAGTCTCGTGCTCAACTAATTCGAGAGAGATATATGAAAAAAGATTTATAAACATATAACACATGGTTAAAATGAGATACAAGATCATATAAGGTGAATTATATTTCCGACCTCTTACTTGATAAAGACAACTAAATATATATATATATATATATTTTTTTTTTAAGAGTACAGAGTGTGCTAGATGAGTTTCAAACTATCGGAGGCCGGACATCTTTAACATCTTTAAGATGGGCCAACTTTTTTCGGAAGGAATAAAAACTTTATCTCGTGTAGCATTTACAATGTGTTTTTTTTATTGTGTCAAGATAAAGACTTATACAAATGGATTTTTAATTACCTTTTTTTTATATTTGAGTATTTCTGAAATTGTAATGGGCTATACATTATAGCCCATTTAATTGGAAGAATCATAAATCAGGCCCATAGTTTATCATCCGGGTCCAACAAGTCTCCCATTATAAAATAAGCAAATTTGAAAATTTGGTCCTTAATTTTTATTTTTGTAATTTCATCCTAATTTTTTTTTTACTATTTCATTCCTTAACTTAATAATTTGGTAAATTTTCATCCCTTAACTTAATAATTTGGTAAATTTCATCTCTTAACTTAATAATTTGGTAACTTAATATTTGGTAAATTTCATCCCTTAACTTATATAATTTGATAAATTTCATCATTTAACTTAATAATGTAGTAATTTCACCCCTTAACTTTATAATTTGGTAAATTTCATCCTTAACTTATATAATTTTTGGGATATCATCCTTAATAATACATTTATGAAATATAAATTTACAAATGTATGATATAATATCTTTGATAATATACAAATTTTTTTATTAAATGTAAATTTACAATAGTAAATTAAAAGATTTTGTATTAAAATTTATATTTTTACCCCTTTATTTTTTAGTATTATTATTTTAATTTTAAGTTAAGGGATGAAATTTACCAAATTATTAAGTTAAAGAATGAAATAATACAAAAAAATAAAATAAGGATGAAATTACAAAAATTATATAAATTAAGGGACCAAATTTCTAATTTGCCTTATAAAATAAAAATAACATTTATTGATATTTTATTTTTCAATACCCATTTATTGATAATTTTTTATAAAGATTGTTTAAAACTCGAGATCATTATTTATATTTAAAATAAGATTAACTTAGAGGTAGATATAAAGTAATGATTCAAAACAAGATTAATTTAATAGAATTAAAAAAAAAATGAAAAAAAGGAAAAAGAAAGAATATGAAAATTGATGTAGCTAGGTAGGTATATTTAAACCAAGTCTTGGAATCTGAGGTGTGGTCGTGGAAGATGATGAAAGTGGACGTCATTGATTTAGGGAAGCTGTCAAGAAAAACACAGAGAAAAATTCCAGACAGAAAAGACGGATTGATTTGGTTGGAGAGCAATATATCTCGTATCGTAGTAGTTAACAAACACTTACGTTGTTATCCTTCATCATCATCACCTTTCTCTCACAGTCTTCTAGCAAACTAAAACTCCTTTTCTTTCTTTTTCTTTTCCCTATTCATCAAAATCCCATGTAGGAGAGACTTTGTCAAATCAAACACACACACACATATATATATATATATACACGTATTGTTGAGTTTGCGAAGTTTGAAAATTGTTAGAAACTATTATCTGTCGTGTGTCGTTTGTTAACTGGGGTCAAGGGGGTAGAGCCTCGTGTAGGATTTTCCATGGGCAGCACTCTTGGAAGGAAAAATATTTTTTTAGGATTGACACATTTGTATCACGCTTGACTTGTTTCTTGAAAATATCCATATGACTTGTAAATTCTAATTGTGTATGCGAGAAAAATAATTTGTTATGACAATAAATATATATATATGTCTTTTCAACTGAACTACGTAAATTTTATATATGTCTTTTTATTTACTTTTGTTTTTATAATTACTCTGTGTGTTTGAGTGTTTTGATTCCGTACACATATAATATATATATATATATATATATATATATATGTATATGTATAGGTATAATGAGAAAAACAAAAGATCATTTCTGGCATTGGCATCATAAAGCATTTTTACCAGATCAGCAGACAAGGCCATGTTAGCAAGAAATTAACAGAGAGCATTTGTCTCTTTTCTTCTCTAATTTATATAACTACTTCATGCATTCTAACCTTTTGCTTTCGTGCCAATTTAATAATTTTAAATCTTCTTCACAGATAAGAAAAAGTTTGGTCATGATCATGAGCTACAGGTTACATGAAGTACAGTCCTTTTACTTATCTGATCTTTAATTAGATATATAACACTCCATCCCCCTCTCTCTCTCCCTATATATAGTTTATGATTGTTCCGACGGATAACAAACGAACTTATAACTTTTTAATCATAAAGTAAAACCAGTTTATATTTAAGTAGGGATAAAAGATTATAAAGTTTAATTTTATCGTATTTTTGTGATTCTTATAACACGAACTCATCGTGACACATTTCAATTATAAATGAGATTACATTAGATTCACCTATACGTTAACTCAATTTTTTTTAAAGACAATTATCGTTAAACTTGATTATAACTGTGGGTATGCATGTATGTATATATTGAGCCAAAAAAGGAATCTACTATATATATATATATATATATATATATATATATATATTATATATATATTTACTTTCTTTATTTATCCAATTGAAAAACTTTTAACTACGTTATGAAAGATTAAATGATAGCAGCAGATCTCATTATATTTGATACATATATACGGACGTATATATTGATTTTGATGCATCTGAGATCACAATATCTTTTCTTTTCACCCTTCGTCTCTCAATCAAACCCTAGCTAGGTGACCTTTGGAAGATAATTAATTGTCTAGAGGGTGGTGAGATTAATATTAATTTCTTTCTTACTTAACACCTAATTAAGCTGGTAAGTAATTATATATATATATATATATATATATATATATATATATATATATATTATATATATTATATGATGGTGATTGTGATGACAGAAGAGCTGGTGTAAGTGCAAATATATGATATGTAGTATTGTTTCTTAGTTTTTGTATAGGGACAAACATGTCCAACAAAAAGTGCCATACTGGTTGGTTTTTCTTATTTTTCCTCATCTTTCTTTATTTAAGTACTTACCTAATACTTTCCTGACAAATAAAACAACTGGAATATGATACATTTGACTACACAAAAATGAAATTTGGAACTATCCTATAATTATACATACATATATATATATATATATAACATCATGATCTGGATTCCCTGTAACACTTCTTGTGAACATCTTATGTGAAAAATATTATTGACTGTCATTTCCTTACAATATGTTTACTTTGTGTAATAGATTCTATAAAACTAGGAAATATATACATACATATATATATATATATATTTCAAGAAGTGCCACAGAAGATCCCAATTAATGGTCCAACGAAATGATTCACCACACTGGTTCTAATCTAATCGGTTGGACCAACTGATTCAGTTTGATTTTAAGAGCCATACATCCCAATTAGGGAGGATATATATATATATATATATAGTATATTTAATCTTATCTCCTCCCTCCACTACATGCAAACTAAATAATTTAAACTTCAATTAATAATATATATGTCTTAAGATGTGAAACTAAAATTAATAATGTAAAATCTGAAAAATGTTGTCAATGTATTGCTGGTCTTGGTTCAATCTTTTAAGCTTTCATAATTATATAGAGACACATTAATGTATACATAATTATAGCCATGAGTCACCCCATGTCACCCCCTCCCCCCCTTAATTAGACCAAAAGAAAATACATACATATTATATATAATATATATCAAGACCTATTTGTTTGGAAGCTTCATAAGGAGAAATCCAAGAAAGAAAAATAAAGAGAATATATATATATATATATATATTACTCAAGTCTTCCATTTAACTATTTACAAAAAAAGAAAAAAAAAAATGAGAAAGGAGGAGAAAAGGGAGCATATCCATGTACAACACAGCCGGCCTGTTTCACAATGAGTCATCAGCATACGTTGAAAAACCTTGTCGATTTGTCTCCTTTTCTTCTCTCCTTTTCTTTTTTTTTTTTTTTTTTTTTAACCAAAATCAAAATCCTCCTATATATATAATATATATATATAGAGATATATACATATACTCCCCTAACTAAAGAAAATTAAATTAATATATTTTCATCTCCGGTTAGACTTTGTGCAGGTTATTCTTAGTCTTATTCTTCGAAACACAGTATAATATTCCTTGTAAGTTCATATATATATATATATATATATATATGGAGTCGTCAAATTCTATGAATCATGATCAAGTGATGATGATGATGATGCACTCGAGTAGTGATGAACAAGTTGTTGTTGATCAGGTGGTGGCCGCCGGGGAGGAGGAAGAAGAACAACAACTTAGCTTCGGAGTGGGAAGATCGTACGAGTGTGTGTTTTGCAGGCGAGGGTTCAACACGGCTCAGGCATTAGGTGGTCATATGAATATTCACAGAAAAGACAGAGCAAGAAATAATTTTAATAATAAACCTACCGCCGCCGGCACCGCCGATGACAAGAAGAAGCACGAAGAAAATTATTATTATTATTATTATTTGTGCCAGCAACAACAAATTCCCAGATGTTCAGTGCACCTTCCTCAACCTGATCATGATCATCATGAAGAAGAGGCTGTACAATTAAGATATAGAAATTATTATAATAATAATAATAATTGTCAAGAAATTTCCACCATGTCATCATCTAGTAGTAGTGGTACTGGAGGTGGTGGTGGTGCAGGCTTCTTCTATGGAAACCATCACAGCCAGTTATTTGGAGAGGAGGATATCGGTGGTCGACGAGGAGGAGAACGCATGATGAATATGAGCTTGCTGCCGCCGTTTGGTTCATCAATAGGATTTGCTGAAGAGATTAGACAAGAGGAGCTCGATTTGGAGCTTCGACTCTGATCTGATCTGATGAAAAGTAGTAAGTCTTTAATTTATTTTTATTTACTTATATATATATATATATATGTATGTTTACAACTGCAGGTTTTTCTGTATGATTAATTGCCTGGAAAAGAAAGCTAAAAAGATTTGATCAAATTGGATTTGGAGCTCATCTAAGGATTATAATCATTATTAATTACAGTTTGACCAGGTTTTTTTTTTCAATTCCTCTCACCATTTTCTAACCCTAATCGTGTTCTAGGGTAATAAAACTTCTATATGTACTATATATATTGTTTGCAAATTTTTGATGTAATTAATGTTCATCAATATATATATACATCAAATTCGAACTTTTATTTAATGATTAAAACTAAGGAGGATACAGGTCAAACATCACCTAAATGCGCCATATATGATGAAACTAAGCTATATGAACAATATATATATATATATATATATATATATACACACATATAATTGATCTAATTAACATCATCTAGAAAATATGACAATAAATATATAAATAAATAAAAACTATTGTTTGTTTAGATAAAGATACAGAAAATGTATATATAGATGAACTCATCAGCAGGTACGTGCATGCAGGACAGGCCTATATATATATATATTATCACTCAAGATATATATATATATATATATATATATATATATATATATATATATAAATTAGTCAGTAGAAACCGATCAGGAAGAGAAATGATGAATGTTATTTACAGGTTGATTACATAAAATTTCTTCCAATATAAGTTCCATTTATATATATGGGGGCAGTATAGATACATATATATACAATCACCATAACCCTCAGGTACTCTTCTTCCTTTGATCATGGTATGATTGGTTAATATTTCAAGAAAGAAATGCACATAATGTTAATATATATATATATATATATATATATATATATATATATATATATATATATATATTATATGTATGTATGTATTTTTTAAGTCACTTAATTAAATTGCATGGCGATAGAACAAGGTTAAATCCAATTTATAAGATAGCCAATATTAGAAGGAAAAAAAATAAAATAAAAAAAGGAAGAAGAAGAAGAAAGTTTGATGTCTGACACACCTTAAAAATGGAAATAGAAGGGTGATTTTTTTTTAAGTAAAGTCTTCTTCTTTTTTTCTTTTTCTTTATTTATTTATTTATTTTACGTTAAAAAATTATACATTATTATAGTTTTAACCAAATATATGGGCTAGTCTTACTACTAATGGGCCTCAGTGAAGAGGTTTTCTATTTTGGGCCTAAAATTGGGTAATTCATATAATGGGCTTAGAGCCACCTTTTCTGAAGGATTAAAATGGAGCCAATAGCTGGTAAGGTCCTGCCTTAATTATAATTTCAACTTTAACACATGTATGCTAAAACTTTCTCTTACACATGTAAGCTAAAACTTTTCCAAAAAAAAAAAAAAAAATTTTCTTACAAGTAACTAACTTGGGGAACAAGCAATTAATAACTGTATAAGTGTTCTAAAAAAAAAGAAACTAAATAAGAAATAGTCGAAATTGTAAGGACTCCAAAAACTAACCAGATAGTCAAAAAATAAATAAATAAATAAAGGAGAGAATTTTCATAAAAAAAGAAACTTTGGATACAGAAAGTATTTTCTTTGCTTGATTAACGTAAGTTGCAATGAAAAGCTAGCTTTTATAAACATCAAACTTGAGAGCTCAACTTGGGGACAGACTCCTCACTACACACCATGGCAAAAAGCCCTAGAAACTTTCTGAGTGCATGCACAAGATAACATAAGCCCAAGAAAAGTGAAAATATTGTTGTAAACATCCAAGATTATATAGAACCCTTTGATGCTAAGTAACACGGATAAGTAGCACAACCATCATGAAGATGCAAGTCATGACAAACATCAATAGCCATGTAAAACAAGATGTCTTGGAACTCTTAGAATACACCTCCACAGCCCTTGTGCTGGCATGCCCAGTACTTGCAAGACTATGTTCAACAGCTTTCTCCGTTGAATCAAGAAGCTGCATCAGATATTAAGCAAACTAGTGGGATTTCTGACATTAAATGTATGGCATATAAGAGAATCCCAAAATTCTTATTGACGTAAGGTACTGTTTTACAGCATCACGTAAGATTGGGATCAGATGATCATAACTTTTTGGCTAACTTTGTATCTTTTCTTAATGATCATCGTCATGAACCTTTTTACGACTTCATAAAAGGTTGAAATGAAAAAGACTAGAAGCAAAACATACCTTTTCTGTGTTTTTAACTGACTGATTCATTAGGAGACTCCTTTCCTTAAGTTCACGTGCTAAATCAACCATTTCATCAGTCAAGTCTTCTTGAAGCTTCCTGTGAAAAAGCCAAAACGTAATGATTATGTATCAGGAGCATGCATTTGCAGTACAATTGACTACCCATTCAGCTGGTGCCCCAAGATTTGATATATATACTAGAGATAAATTCATTGGAATATATCAACATGCATTGAAGTTATCACAGTAAAAGTGAATAGGGCTAAGTTTGGAACAAAGACCAAAAAGGAAATGGTGATATAAAAGGTAGGAGAAGGGAGGCAAAAAAAAGAGAAAGACATGTCCCCACACTTGCAAATGGTCATGAGGTCGGGCAATTGCCATTACCGAAGTGTAATTTTCCTTCCTTTATAAACATGAATATTTGCCAAAGGAAAAAATTATTTATCCAAACTCTCATGGGTTCTCTTGGTCTTGTTATGGTGGACTTATTCCGTCATTCTAGTACAACAAATATCAAGAAGAAACCCACTAATACCTATGCTTCTGAATATGTGTCTGTGCAGCAGCATCCAATTTGACAGTTGATTGATCACCGTCATTAGTATTAAGGGATTTACCATCAGTAACTGATGAAGGCCTGTTGATTAAAAAAGTAAACTTAGAATGATCAACAATTTAGCCAATAATAAAAGCATATAGAAATGTCATCAATTCCTACACATTTCTCCTCCTTAATCCTTCCAAAGAGTTATCTGCTGCCTTGATAGGAATGTCATTCACAGGAGCCTCAACAGAGCTCCCTGCAGGTACCTCCATGTCGACCTGAAAGTCACCACAATCATAGATGTGCTCAGAAAGAAATTATGGTTTTAAGACAAGATTCTACTATTTCTTTTGTCCTACTCATTAAAAAACTGGTAAAACCAGAATCACCCCCCAGTGTAAGGTGACTCCATACAGAAAGGCTTAAGTGGCAAAAAATTGGTCTAATTAGTAGATCCTTGTATGCATAAAATTCCCTATACAAACAAAATGCTAAAAGAAAATTATCAGAACAAATACTGGAACCAGGATGAATTTTTGCAATCTCCAATAGTCTATCTATCCTCAGCTTGTCATTTCCACTGAGTAATTTTTGACCCAAAAAAAAAAAAAAAACACTTCAAAATCCATCCCTTCCTAAATAAGAAACATGAATTTTGAAATAAGTTACTTATAGTACTAATTTGTATGCAGAAGACTTATTATGATCTGTAGAAAAGTTTTTTCTTTAGGCCCACCAGCACCCTTAAGAAAGAAGCAAAGCCAATGGATATTACATTCATATGCATGGATAATGATAAAATATCTGCTAATTTTTCAAGTGAGACAAAATGATCCCACTATTATTACCAAGACATGAAAGTTTGAAACAGATAATTATGTGATGATTTAAGTTACTTAGCTGAGTGAAATTAAAGAGTCATATATTCCCATTCTGATACTATTTTCCTCTGGTGCTATTTGAAATCATTAGTATCACTAGTTCAGTAAAAATCTGCTAAGGTCAGAAAAACAAAATATTTTCTCTGATTTATATTTCCTCAAATTAATTCATATAGCAAGTAAATCAAAAGTGAAGAACTGCCCAGAAACATTACAAAGAGATTAATTTGGACAGGGTGTTCTGATAAATTATGTCCAGTTTTTTTATTGCCACATAGAATCATTTGGTAACTGCGCAATAGGCCTAAATACAAATACACACAAGTTTCCATTACCATGTTTATCAGCAGCAATATAAATGGATTTGGGTCAGAATTCTTTTAACATAAGATAAAAGATCAAAGGTAAATTTATAATATGAATAAAGCATAAATTTCATGCAAAATTAGGAGAGGAATGCCACGAACCTCAGGGACTGCAAGCTTAGCAGCAATAGCTTCAATTTTCTCTGCATATTCACTTACTATAGCCTTTGAAATCCTTCATATTCCCACAAACACCCCCAAAGAAAAAAATTAAAAGAAAAACATCAGTATCTAAAACTGAGAAAATATTATCTTAGAAAAAGATTGAAACTCGAAGACAGTACTCTTATCATGAGCTAAATTGCAAGGACCCAGATCTAACTCCATAGAGATTGTATTAATTCTGAAAATGCAGAACCTTTAAAGAATTTTCCAGAATGCAACAAAGGAAATCTATAGAATAGATAAATTTTCTAAATTTCGCAAAATGAAACATAAGTTCTTTTTATATGATTATATTGAGAGCCACAGAAGTTCTTCCTGAGCATAACTCACTCCAATATCAGAGGTCAATGGGGAATTTGAATAGATCAAAACACCCTACCTTGGTAGTCCTTCAGGAGTCTTCTCTTCGGCCAATTTCTCCAATTGTTCACGTAAAGTAGCAATATACTGACATAAGATGCATGAGAAACATATACATTGTGAGTTCC
This sequence comes from Cynanchum wilfordii, assembly GCA_025388415.1. Taxonomy (NCBI): domain Eukaryota; kingdom Viridiplantae; phylum Streptophyta; class Magnoliopsida; order Gentianales; family Apocynaceae; genus Cynanchum; species Cynanchum wilfordii. Next base: position 89,878 of record JAHSUH010005456.1, on the reverse strand, counting down.
TAGTGCTAGATAAAAAAGAACATCATAGGCAACAATCCAATGCTTAAATCAGACATAGAGAACTGAAAAATGATACACAAGAACCTCATGCCAAAAAAGGCAAAAAAAGTCAAAAAAAATGCAGAAATGAATGAGGATAAATAACAGAAAAGCCATTACCCACTGAACAATAGCAGTTGAAAGATCTGTAGACATACATGAATGAGCTTTGCCTGATTCTGTTGCTGTGGTGCTGCAGCAAGTAACCTCTTCAAATTCACTTCGACTTTACTTAAACCCATCCAGAAACCTACACAATTGAAAATTTGGTGAAGTTTTACCAAATTTGGAACCTATGGTACATTAATTTGGAATCTTGACTTTTGAGAACCCACTGAAACGAACAAAATATAACCCTAATTTTCTATTCCTCTCTTTATAATTTCACAATCCTATCCTCTATCCTTGATTTTTCTCTCATCTATTCCGAATTTTTCTTAACTAAATTCTCTCCATCTATCCCTAAATTAATTTTCTCTTTTGTCTTCTGTTTTCAATTTTTTTCCCCTCCTCCTTTTTTAATTTATTAAGCTAAGATATTTAGGACCTATAGAGGACATTGAACCATTGAATTGGTTATACTAAGGACAGGATCTCGACTTGTTCAATCTTGGGTCCCGTTAATAATACAAGTAAATTTGATTAATTGGAACATATAAATTTAGATGAAGGGTTAACTTTAAATATAAATACAGTTGTGAATGGTGATTTTCTATCTAGACTAAAGAGACTATAAGGAGGCAACATGGATCATGGGCGGATGATGTATTTCAAGTTTTGAGGAATACCTAGAAGTTGGTAGCATTACAAGTACTACTTACCAAATGATGTCATTTTTTCTATTCACTTCAAACTGTGCCACTAGAGAAAGCGTTTGAATGGTTGCAAAGCAATCCTAATCTTCTAATGGAAGTTGCAACTTGCAATAGAAAATCGACTATTTGATGATGCTGCAACATATGAGGTAAATATATATATATATACAAACACTCATTTCCTCACCACAGGAGTCTCTCTCTTTAACAATTTCCACGGCAGGCACACAGAATGATCTAATATGATAATTTATTAAGTTTGAATATGAATAACCAAATTAGAACGATAATAAACTAGGCAAACAAATTGGAAATTTTTAGGTAGAAAATGAATTTTTTTTAGGTTAATTCAAGATCAAATGGATTTTCTAGTTCAAGATACACAGGAGATACTTCAAGAAGAAGATGAAAAAAGAAGCTAACTACTGTATTACTGTATCTAAATGTATTATTGTTAATCATTTATTGTATGTAATAAGTAATTGTCTAATTCTATCCAAAAAATCATGATAGCAAAAAAGCTCGAAATAACTAACGGAAGCAAACAAAAAGTGGAAGAAAATGCAAAAACATGAAAGAGAGAAAGGCATACCCGATGATTAACAATTGGGAGATAACCAACTTCAATGGAATTCTTCTTCTGTACAAATATATAGAATTTCCTTCGTTTTCACAGAGAGAAGGAATGAGATGCCTGCAGAGGAGTTAGCCGGAGAAGGAACTTTAGGATCGGACATGAGAGCTCGGAAATATAACTTTACGTCTGAGTTTCGCCTATGGGCCTAAAGATATACTTCAGACGACCCAAATTATATGGGCCTAAAAATGCATTTTTTTTTTTTTAATAGGGAAACTGACAAAAGAGATGGCGTCATAAATTCGCAATAATGGGAAAATATATATACAGATAGAAGAAAAAGAATGGTGTATGAAGGAAGCTTGAAGATTCAACCCAAGATTCGCCAAACGCCCAAACAACTTTAGGAGTTACTGAGTCTATTTTATTTCCAAAAAACTCACTGAGTCCATAGCACTCTTCTCCTCTGTGAGTCGCTGTCTTTGAGCGGAGATTATAAATTGTAGTGAGGACTGAAAGTGACAGAAAACTGAAGAAAAACAATGGCGAGCCCTCCAAAGCCATGGAAGGCAGAGTACGCGAAGTCGTCAAGATCATCATGCAAAACCTGCAAGAGCCCTATTGATAAAGAGACACTGAGGCTTGGAAAAATGGTTCAAGCCTCCCAATTTGATGGCTTCATGCCTGTACGTCTATTTCCCCACTCCTCCTCCAAACCCTTTTTTGTTTCTTTTCATGTGAACCCAAAAGATTGTAACTTTTCTTGAGTTTGGCTTTTTTTTTTTTTTTCCTTTGTCAATTTTGCAATGCACCATGTTTTCCTCTCTTTCTCTTGAACAGAAGGAAGACACTTATTTTTTTTTTTTTTTTTTCCATAAATGACACTATTCTGTTTTCTTGTACACAGATGTGGAATCATGCTGACTGCATATTGAGGAAAGCAAAACAAATAAAATTGTATGCAGTTAATTATTTGCTCTTTTATTAGTACTTTTGACTGGAATTATGCAGGAAATGTTAGGTTTCTATTTTGTTTATCTGAGGCTCTACTCTTCCAATCTTTAGAGTTGATGATGTTGAGGGCCTGGAATTGCTTCGCTGGGAAGACCAGCAGAAGGTTAGAAGATACGTAGAGGGCCAATGTAGTGTGGCTTCAAGTGTCTCATCTCCAGCTCTTGTAGACTATGGGGTTGAAGTCTCACCAACTTCCCGTGCATCCTGCCGGCATTGCAGCCAAAAGATTATGAAAGGGGAGGTATGCCTGCTTGTTTGAAACACTGATAAGATTATACTGGATTTTTATGGTCGCGCCTTCTTTGATCATGGGTTGCACAGAGATTAATTATCAAATAAATCTGTATTTTTTCTAATGAACATTTTGTGGTTCATATTTTCTATACCTTTGAGAACATTTTTGGGCTTTTCTCGTGTGATATTAGATAAGAGTTATGATATTGAGATAGTAGAGTGTTGCCAAGAAATGTTATTATTATATGCTAATAAAACCTTTTTTGCCATCATCATCATTTGTACGTAAATGACATGATGCCTTCATTGAGTGCTTTCTTTCAAGATGACATTTTGTTCCTTTTGTTGAGTAATATCATCGCCCCTCCCAAAAGCACAGAAAACATGCTGACAGAGGGGTAGAGAATGAAAAGGTTTGCCTCACCCAAAAGTAAAGATTAAAGCACTTTCATGTTAGGTTTAGTGGATTTTTAGATAATCCTCAAATTTGAGTCCATTAGATGAAACTGGAAGCTAATACTTTTCTTGATTTTTCTTTTCCTCTCAGGTCCGAATTTCTTCAAAGCCTGAGGGCCAAGGTCCTAGATCCTTGGCTTGGCATCATGCTAATTGTTTTATGGAGATGTCACCCACTGTACAAGTAGAGAAATTGTCCGGGTGGAATAACCTCTTGGCCCCTGACCAGGCAGCTGTTCTTGCCTTGGTTAAGAGTGTTCCGACTTTAAAAGGTTAGTGGATGGGGTTATGGCTTGGGTTTTTTTGTTCTTTTTCCTCTTTCATACTGTAAGATGAAAGAATAATATCCATGTAGGAGTTGGATCACATGAAGAACCTGTGAAAGGATCAGTTTCAAAAGCTGGTGCTAAGCGAAAAAGAGCTGTTGAACTAGGAACAGCTGAAGAGGATGTTTCTGACAATAAGGCAGTATCTTCAATGAAAAATATCGATCTGAAAGGCAAACATGCTAAAGCACCCGAATTGGAGAAACAACTGGAATCGCAAAGCAGAGCAATATGGGCTCTTAAAGATGATCTTAAGAAGAATGTATCCACCTCAGAGTTGCGGGAAATTCTTGAAATTAACAATCAAGATACGGCAGGGTCAGAACTTGATTTAAGGGAACGTTGGTGAGTTTTTTTCAGCTCATGTGCAGAATTTAGCATGCTGAAGATGTTGAGACGCTTTTGACCTGGCATGATCTTTACTTTTATTACCTTCTATACATGTTTTGTAATGGGAAGAGAATGAAAAAGAAAATGTTTTCTTTGGTATTATTGGACTCCTTTTGAAGACAAGTGCATACTTTTTGTCTTCTTTTGTGTCTAATTCTGAGAAATAGCCTTATTCTCCTCATGGTTCAACTTTGATGATAAACCTTCTCTTGACTATTTTGCAGTGTTGATGGCATGCTTTTTGGAGCACTTACTAAATGTCCACTTTGTGGTGGATATCTTCGTTATTCCTCGGGCATGTACAGATGTCAGGGTTATTTATCAGAATGGAGCAAGTGTACGTACTCCACATCTGAACCTGAACGTGTTGAAGGAAAATGGAAAATTCCAGAAGAAACAAGCAACGATTATCTTCTTAAGGTACATGTTAAGAGATGAAAAGCCTCCAACATTCAATGTGATTTTTACTATATTTCATGCTCAGAAGTAATGATCATGATTGACTGTGATCTCTCAGTGGTTTAAATCTCAAAAGTTGAAGAAACCAGTACGAATATTGCCTCCAACATCTTCTGCAGCTTCCAGAAGTCAGGCTGCTAAAGCGTCATCTCAGGCATCCAAAAGCGAGAATTTAGAAGATTTGCGAATTTCAATTACTGGATCTACCAAAGAAACTATAGTATGATTTTAGTTCATTCTTTTTGGAGCTACATTTACTTATGAAAAGAAGTGCTGCCAAGATCTAGCTACAAAATTCTTATTAATAAGGATGATTGTGCAGGAGAAATGGACGAACTCAATAAAAGCAGCTGGTGGGCAGGTCCATAGCAAGATTAAAAAGGGTATATGTTGCATGTGGAACAGCCTTTTTAAGCTTTCTTTCTGATCTGTTTTGTGATGAGAAATTGTCATTTTGTCACTAATATGTTTATTACAGACACAAACTGCTTGGTAGTAACTGAAGGCTTAAATGATCAGGATGCTGAGATAAGGAAGGCAAGGTAAAATGATATTTGTAAATCTGTTGATGGGAACATATTATCTAATGCTATTCTTTTTTTCACTTATGAAACTACTGTATTTGGCAGGCGGATGAAATTGCCTATTCTGCGTGAGGATTATTTGATTGATTGCATTGAAAGAGGAAAGAAACTTCCCTTTGATTTGTATAAGATTGAGGCTATTGGTGGTGATAGGCACAGCTTGGTTACTGTCAAAGTCAAAGGTTGTAGTTCTGTGCATGAGTCATCTGGCTTGCAAGATTCTGGGCACATCCTTGCGGATGGGAAAAGCATTTATAATACTACTTTGAGCATGTCTGATTTATCTACTGGTGTTAACAGGTAAATACTATGTCTGATTTATAACTTTTTTAAGTAATCTCTGATGCTGGAATTGCATTATGCTCACTGCTAAGTTGAATGATATTTCTTTTGTGTATATACTATATTATTCATGTTGATAATGCTAATCATCTATGAACCTTATTGGAGTTATTTGACGTCACTTGTCCTCAACCAATTGACTCTTTATGTTATAAATGTCTCTTTCTCATGAAAACACATATAAAGAGTGCAGTTTTTTGGATCTTAGTTTATGGATTTAATTTGATGCCTGATAGTTGTAGAATGTCTTATCATTATATCCAGGTAGTTAAAACTGATTAAAATGTGTGGAGAAGAAAAATGTAACACGTGCTTATGAACCTTTATCATTGTCCACCTTTAATGTGATCCTGAACTCTTTTCTGTATTGGTTTTTGAAGTTATTACATTATCCAAATTATTCAAGATGACAAAGGGTCAGACTGTCATGTATTCCGTAAATGGGGCCGAGTGGGAAATGATAAGATTGGGGGTAAGAAATTAGAATGTATGTCCAAATATGATGCAGTGGAAGAATTCAAACGTTTGTTTCTTGAGAAGACTGGGAACTCATGGGAAGCATGGGAAGGGAAAAGTTTCCAGAAGCAACCTGGAAGATTCTATCCACTTGACATAGTAACTCCCATTCTCTTTTGTCATTTATATTTTAACTTTTACTTCACAATGAGGTTTCTTCTTCCGTAGTTTTGTGTTTTCTTTGTTTCTCATTAAAAAATAAAAAATGCTTTGCAGGACTATGGCGTCAATAGAGATACTTCGAGGAAGAAAAATTTGAGTTATACTAACAGCCGGTTAGCTCAGCCATTGATTGAATTGATGAAGATGCTTTTTGATGTAGAGACATACAGGTTCTATAGAAAATTGATTCATGTTTGATTACTCAAATGGTTTTTGTTTATATTGTTCTTATGAATGGAATAAACATATCAGGGCTGCCATGATGGAATTTGAAATCAATATGAATGAAATGCCACTGGGAAAATTGAGCAAAACCAACATCCAAAAAGGTAAGTGATGACATCTCTGTTTCTGCAATCTTTGGTGCATTGCGTGAGATATAAGCTATCCTTATTTTATTTCAGAGCCATCTGAGCTTCAATCCTTTCTGAATTTTCTTTAGGTTTTGAGGCCTTAACTGAAATACAAAATTTGCTGAGTACTAGTGGTCAAGATTCCTCCATAAAAGAGAGCCTTATGATTGATGCCAGCAATCGTTTCTTCACTATGATACCTTCTATACATCCACATGTTATCAGGGATGAGTTAGAGTTCAAGTCCAAGGTAAAGAGAAATGGCTTACCTCACTCCTTTACCTTCTTCAGTGATCTGTAGTTTCCAGATGGTGCATTTAGATTCCATCCCCTATGTCACAACTTTTACCTATTAATATCTTCATGGTAGGTGAAAATGTTGGAAGCCCTCCAGGATATTGAAATTGCTTCTAGACTCGTAGGTTTTGATGCTGATAATGATGATTCTCTTGATGAGAAGTATGAAAAGTTAAATTGTGGTATTTCTCCACTTTCCCACGCCAGTGAAGATTATCGATTAATTGAGAAGTATCTCCAGACTACTCATGCTCCAACGCATACGGTGAGAACTGTGTGTGTGTGTGTTTGTCTGTGTGTGGTTTCTAAGAAAGCTTTTCCATTTTGACGTCTGCAATGTTCTTAGGACTGGTCACTTGAATTGGAAGAAGTGTTTTCTCTTGAAAGGGAAGGGGAGTCTGACAAATTTGCTCCCTACAGAGAAAAACTTGGGAACAGAATGCTTTTGTGGCATGGTAAGTTGAAGATTATTTGATAAGATTTATCTCTTTTATATGAAGAATTCAATGGTTTTTCATTTATTCTTTTCATTCCTCATAGTTTTTGATCCAAATGAGATTCTCAAATAGACAATCTGACAACTGATCTAAATTTTTGTTCTTTTCAGGTTCAAGGTTGACAAATTTTGTTGGTATACTTAGTCAAGGTCTAAGAATTGCTCCTCCTGAAGCTCCAGCTACTGGCTACATGGTCTTGCTTTTCATCTTCATCTTTGCTCTCAAATATGCCATGTTCACTGCATAAAATATTACTTGTATGGGCTTCTTGAGAAATCTAATCCAGAAAACACTTTCCTTGTGCAGTTTGGGAAGGGAATTTACTTTGCTGACTTGGTTAGTAAAAGTGCTCAATACTGCTATACTGATCGGAAAAATCCTGTTGGACTAATGCTTCTTAGTGAAGTGGCTTTGGGAGAGGTTTACGAGCTTAAGGGAGCTAAGGTTAATAATCTATAATTCGATCATCTAATAATATTCTAATGTTAATATATCAATTTTTTCCGGTGGTAACTATGTTGTCTTCTCAGCCTTTTGTGTTTAGACATTATACAGTCTAGCTGCAGGCAGTCATTTTTTGTCATTTTCTTTTATCCATTTGAACCCTCACATGGATATCTTCTGTCTCCCACTCATTTACTAGTACATGGATAAGCCTCCTAAAGGGAAGCACGCCACCAAAGGTCTAGGGAAGAAAGTTCCCCACGAATCAGACTTCGTAAAGTGGAGGGATGATGTAGTGGTTCCTTGTGGACGACCAGTCTCATCTAATGTGAAGGCCTCAGAACTTATGTATAATGAATACATCGTGTACAATACTGCTCAGGTTTGTTTAGATCTTTAATTCCTTTTTCTTTTTGTTGATACATAATATCAATCAATACTTCAGCCTTGGTTTGCTCAAAGATCTTCTGGTGTTTACATCCCTCTTTAACCACTGCTGTATTTTCACAGAGCTTCTTACATAATATTCCAGTGTTTTAAGCTTGGATCTTGAGAGAAAAAAGAAAGAGAAGTGTATAATACATTTACATAAAACCATTTCAAAATAAAATATCATACGGTTTTAATTTTCCATTTGGTGAACAAGATAGAAAACAATTCTCCGGGTTTGTTTAGATTCCATGAGTTTTCTTCTTTCTGCTCTCTTGCCTATTGGATTCTTATGATAATTAATGGTTTACATTTATACAGGTCAAACTGCAGTTCTTGCTGAAGGTCAGGTTTCATCACAAGCGTTAAAAAGGATAGACTCAACGTTTGTCTTTTGTGGATACATGATAATGTAAAGAACAGTTTGGCTCATTTGCTTTTGGGTTAGTATTTTTATTGTTTTTGTTGCCTGAAATTCACAAAAACAAGCTTATAGATGATTTCTGTCCTGATAAATACATCATCATCAGATCTCATTTTGGGGGGGTTAGCTGGAGATCTGACGTTTCGTTTTTTAACCATGTGAATAGTGTCTATAGTCATTGAATGACAAAATACACTCTTTACTCTTAATCATCACCTCTTTTCTTCCCATAGTTCTTGATATTCACTGATTGAGAAGATACAATCAAGCTCTATCACAAAATGAGCCTAGTGTAAAGTTTGAAGCTTTGTTTATGTCATGCTTGAATAGGGATGGATGGCTGGATACATTTATTAGGTGGTAATGATAAAACTGTGGATGCACCGCCAAGGCTTAGATTCATATAGTACACACACACACATATATATGTGTGTGTGTGTTTTTTTATTATCATAGTAGTTGTTTATATGAAAACAGCCAATTTCCTTGGTTAAAGCTGACGAATGAACTTATATATGCCTCCTTCCCCCAACTCCCCTTGACGTATTCCGGTCTCTTATCTTTGAAAATGGCCAAAGATGATTCCAGTTTTTATGTGCATGTTTGTGTCAGCTGTTAGTTTCAGATCCTCTCTTTCTGCATAATAGGCATATGAAGAAGAATGCAAGAGTAGACGAGTGTATATATATATCAAAATATGGATTTAGTTTGAATTGCAAGTGCATGTGTTTATAGTGAGTGTTACGTACCATTCATAATTTGTTTTCTTATTATTATGTCTGGTTTAATAGTGGTCAGGTCTTTTTTCTTTTGCCTCCCTTTTATGTTTAATTTTAGTGTATGTAGAGCAGATTTGTCTTTTTAAAGAAAAAGGAACATTGATTTCTTGACTGACCATTTTAATTGACTCAAATTCCAAAGTTCCAAACTGGTAAAACCAAGGCCATGTTGCTCCTTTTTCTTCACCTATGTTAGCTTCTAAAGTCAAAAGTCTCATAAAAGTGGACATTATTGCTCCTCCCAAGATTTCCATTATACCATTTATTATTGCCACTAATGTTTACTTACTCTGTTTTGATTTTCTTGTCATTTTGACCCAAAAATAAAGTAGTATTAAGAAAAAAAATAAATTATTGAATTTTTAATTATTCAATATACACTAATAAATAATCAGAGGTATGTGGTGGAACGGTAGAGACTCTCTTTAATTAATGATTTAAGTTTCAAATCTTAGTTTGGGTATAAAAAAATATTAAATCTTCCGGTTAACTGTGTCACCCAATGAGATACTTACAAATCAGCGAGCTAAAGAAGGTGCATATGACTTGGTAAGAATTCTGTTTAGTTTGGACAGGTGAGCAAATAGGAGCTCTATTTAGTACTATAAATTATAGTACTATAATGTTGTGTTGCAGATTGGACAACAAATCATTCATTATTACATGGTTTTTTTTGTCAACAAAAGTAATCAAACCAAATCATTTGTATTCTCTCAATTCTAATTATAATTCATTCATCAACAATATTAAAAATTCCGTTCCAATATCATTTACTTATAGTAACTTTCTCTTTCCCTATTTTTCCAAAAAAAATCCAATCCAATGTCATAAAGTTACAAGAGGACGAAAAAAGATAAGAAAAAAAAGGATTTGCAGCTGTTCCCAGGTGCGGCGTTCGGCGGAGAAACAATTTATTAAGAAGATTGGATTAGTTAATTTAATATATACATACATATATATATATATATATATTGAATGTAGAAAAAAATGAACTGAAAGCGAACCAAGTAGTAGAAGAATACAGAAAAAATGATTTCAGTTCTTTCTTCCATCTGAAGTTCACATCAATTATATATCTAATATATATATATATACATATATGTACAAAAGTTTGTCCATGAGAAGGCTTTTTTTAAAAATATATATATATTATAGACTTAGTGAGAGATATTGCATAAGCCATTAATAAATGTTCCCTTAGAACCCTACATGCAGACCTTCCATGTCCCCCCCACACAGTTCCCCTTCTCCTTATAAGACCTCTTTCTCTTCTATCTCCTTTCATTTCATTCATTCTCATTACACCATTTCCTAGTGCGCTCGTGTGCGCCCCAAATTCCCCCGTTTTCCCTTTTTTTTTCCTTTTTTGATTTTATATACATATATATATATATAGTCTTAATTTTATATATATATATATAAACAGCCTAGCCTGGTCTAGACTCTCTTTCTTTCTTTTCTTTTTTTTTTTTTCTTGTTATAAAATTCTCTAGTAGTAAGTAGTAAGTGAAATTGTTGTTCAGTTGAGGTGATGGCGAATGGAAGTGGGTCGCCTTGTGGTGCGTGCAAGTTTCTAAGGAGGAAGTGTGCAGCGGACTGTATATTTGCACCATATTTTTGTACAGAGCAAGGACCAGCAAGATTTGCAGCCATACATAAGGTGTTTGGTGCAAGTAATGTGTCCAAAATGTTGTTGCATGTACCTGTTCCTGATCGATGTGAGGCTGTTGTTACCATAGCTTATGAAGCTCAGGCACGAATTAAAGATCCTGTTTATGGCTGTGTTGCTCATATTTTCGCTTTACAACAACAGGTATGTATATACATGTGTGTGTGTGTATGGATTTTGACTTCTTGAAACCCCCCACTACCAGTTACACACACACTCACATATATATATATATATATATTTTTTTTTTTTTTTCTTGAAGTGTTTCTCAAGACTCTGAATTTCTCTCTTTCTTTCCGTTTCTTTTTTCTTTTTCATGTAATTCTTTGATTTCTTTTTTCCTTGCTCCCTGAAATTTAAATCAATGATAAATTTAATCTTTCTTCACATTTTAAATTTTTAAAATATACGAACATGAGATTTTAAACTCAAATTTAATTGTTGTTCTCTATATAAAACAATTTATCTCGATTTAACATTATACCAAATAAAAAATTTTGAGTTAAAATTTGATTATTGTACTTTCTATTATGAATTTAATCAATTGAAAATGTAATAATTTATAGTAATACAATAGTGGAATCTATCTGATGAGCTCCCATGTGTCTGATCTTTAATGAGCAAAGAAGTGGATCCAATTACTCTTTTCTTTTTTTCTTGCCCTTTTCAGTGTCTAAAGTAGATGTTAGGTGTTAAAAGATCCCATTTTTGTCTGACAAAATTTAAAGATATATATGTGTGTGTGTATGTCGTGCTCCTTTGCACATGTCAACCAACTTTATATAATATAATTTGGTGATGAACTGAAACGAAGAATCTCATCTGCTTCTGCCTCGCTGTTTTCGTTTTTGTTTTTGTTATTAGGTGGCATACTTGCAAGCACAACTTATGCAAGTGAAATCACAGCTGGCACAAAACCTAATGGATTCTTCAAGAAATGCAGAAATTCATCAATGGCCAAACAATATTATGGCAGCAGGTGGTGCTGGTGCTGGTTCTGCAGGGATGATGATGGGATCATCAGCAGCAGCATTATTTCCTCCTACTTTTCCAAATTATAATGCAAACCCTATCTCCCCTCAAAGCTCAATTTGTTCACTTGAATCCATGGATCCTAATATTAATAATAATCATTTCTTTGGAATTCAAGAAATCAAAGGTAGAGTTGATGATGACGACGACGACGACGATGACTATGATGATGATGCTATAATATCTTTCCAAGAATGTGCTAAGAAGATAAGGCGTTCTTCATCACAAACTCATCATGATTTGGGTGAGCTTCAAGCCTTGGCTCTTCGAATGATGAAAAATTGATTGTTGTCTACTTTAATGAGTACGAAAAGAATATATATTATGTATGTATATATAGAAATCTAGAGAAAATAGCTAGGAGGGAAAGAAGAGAAGAAGAAACTATTTGTAGGGTTTTAAATTGTTCACAAAGCCTAAAAAAAAAAAAAAAAAAAAAAAAAAAAAAGGCATAGTTTCTTTCCTCTTTAGACATAATAAGAAAATCTTCCTTCATCCCTATGGTGAAGAAAAATTTCTTTGACCTAGTTAATGCCGCATTTACACTACATGTACGAAAACGATGAATTAATTTTGACATTTTCATGAAGTTTTCGAGTTTCCCTATGATGTTTTTTTTTTTTTTTTTTTTTTTTGCATAGAATACTATTTCCTCGATTTTTGTATTTACATTATTATTTAAAAAGGAGTTATAAAACATTAATTTTACTATTAAGAGAAAAAAAAATTAATAAATGCATAATTGATTTTTTAGCATGTCAAGTTAAAAATTCTCGATTTCTTGGAAGAAGTTCACCACCAGTAACAATTTAAATTCTCTGAATAAACCGTTGATTACAAAGTATGCTCCAATTTCAGGAAGGGTGTATGTAATATAAGCTGCAGCGTACTGCTAATATTATATGTATAGAATTATTGAGGTTTGAATCCTCTTCTGTCGTTTCTGAAAGAGATAATATATAGTACATACAAAATATATATAAATATGTATATATATATATATATATTGTCAATGCATTTTTAATTTGAATATATACGTAACCTTAATCGATACAATAAATTCCTAAAATAATAAAACTATGTATATATATATATACTACAGAAGTTTCCAGTGACAAATTGTTTTGTTGATGAACTTAATTGATCCCGACAAATTTGATACCGTCCAAGAATTAATGAAAACACATGTAGATTGATTGATTGCACCTAGCAATGTACTTGGTACATATAGTTCACTTTCTTCTGCATAACATATATATATATATATATATATATATATAATATATATATATATACAATTGAAGAAAAAACCTTACTGTGAATTACTGTGAATAACGTAAGGAAATGGAGGTTAAAGAAACTGATTAATTAAATTTATTATGGCGTACTCTTGCTGAGTAGTCCATACTTCAATATTCAAGAATATGTGTTTAGGGTTTCTTCGAACAAGATGAAGAAAGAGAGACAGATAGATATTTGTTAGAAGAAAAATGCTGGTTGAGATTATGAATGGGAATTAAGGTGAAAACTTGAAACGTAATCAATATCATATTATTTTTTAAATTAGACCATTTGATATTTGAATATGTTCGTTACTCTTACAAATATATATATATATATATATATATATATATATATTTAGAGCACACGTTTGAGAAAGAGTACTATATATGCAAAAAAATGGAAAAGGGTCCACATGCAGGGTTAGCTAGCTAGGGTTTTATGTTTCTGCTATAAATTAGTAGGTCTACCTAACTTAATTAAGTAGTAATATGGATTAGCAATTGAAAATTAATTAGCTGCATTATATGACTAATTTTTTGTACTCTAATATATAGACAAAATGTTCCCTTGAGTGGCGACTGCACAGGCCTACATCATGAGTTTTAGTAGTTCGGACAAAAAACTTCACTAATACAAGTTCTATATATATATATATATATATACATACAATTGTTTGATTTGAAACATCCATCGATCGGCTACCCCGTTGAGGAAAATTTGAATGCAATTTGCTCATTTAATTTATAATTTTTTAGATTGATTTCACATTTATATGATTTAATAGATTATAATTCACTGCTCGTTTAATATTTACACTATTTTAGTCCTTAAACAAATCATTCTTGATTATATATATAAACCCTAGTTGATTCCGAAGAGCAACTAGGTAACTTATTGTCAAGCAGATGTATCCGTGTTGGTAGCAGTCTTACTTATGACTTAGAGGTCATTGAGTTCGAGACACAATAGAATTTAATTACGATTTCTCAACAAAAAAAAAAACTAGGATAACTTATTATATGTGATATATACCATGTCCAACATCGATATGAAAAGTGAATGTGTAATGATATATAAAAATGAGTCTATGTACTTATAATACTAAGTAATTAACCGTGATTACTGGCCTATTTGTTTAATAATGAAGAAATGGGTGATGGCCGGTGGTACAAAAATGTAAGAAAGGGTAAAGACATGATGTGTTGTAATATTATTTGGTGGTTTGTACAAAATATATTGGAAGCCAGATTGGTGAAACAATTAAAATAGTAATTAATTTCTTCCAACCGATACTTCCTGTCCTGCCCTCAGTGTGGTACAACTATCAAGAAGCCAAAAGTACTACTACTATTAACTACTATAACTTTTAATAATAAATTTAATTTTTAAAATTATTTATTTATTTATTTTCACAAAGTCGTCCTTGTTATGCCACGATTGCATTTAAAAAAAAAAAAAAAAAAAGAGTACAAGTAGAAAAAAAAAATCAATAATGAAATCGTTTTATCAATGAGTTAGTAATTTTGTTATGCCATCTAGTAATATACCTGAACTCTCAATCTCGTATTTGTAATATAATTTTTTATTACATCAAATTAAATTATATAATCAAGTCAAATCATATAAATTTTAAATTACTCAATATATATTATTTAATAATATCTTACATTTAATTAAAAATCATATAAATATATTATATTTTATATTTTATATATATATATATATATATGGTCAAAGCGGCGCAATTCCTTTCAAA